>JAXDDW010000020.1:1202500-1480000 GCA_034670385.1 Hoplostethus mediterraneus | reverse complement strand
ACAAAGTGCCCTGTGCCAACCTTCTGGTCATGTCAGCTTTCATCTCATGGTACATTCGTGGTATCTGTGTTCTGGAGAAGAACTGTCATGTCGGCACCTTATACAGAGGAACAACTTTTTTCATCAGCTTTAAATTTCACCGGCCGTAATGACGTTCACATGAACGTAACTAGCTAGCCAACGTTAGCGGTGCTAAACTAAGGTAGGTAATTACGGAGCTAGCTAGCGGTGGCCGATCTGATTGCATTGCTGGCTGACCTTAGCTGTAGATGATATAGTGAATAGTGAATTTTTTATTTTTGTAATATGTTTTATAAGCACGCGTGCTCCTAAATACATTTTACAGTTCACACACATCTATTTTTAGTCACAAATGCGAGTGAGAAGCTCGCACTGTCGAGTGAAACGTTAAAAGATGCAGCAAATTAGTTATTATGGGCACCTCATCTTTCTGTCGTTCCTTGCTGCTGAACCCATAGTATTTCCACACATCGCATTTGACGTTTTTTTGTGGGGGATACAATGGGCAAGCCGAGCCTTCAGCCACGGTGACGAGATGATGATCGGATTGACGAGACGAAGATGCGGAGTTACGGACTCGCACACCCTTGTGGCAAATTAACCTTGCAAGAAAGCTGGATTCGCGAGTTCACGACGAGCACGCGAGGTTCTGTGATCTCGCGCCACTAGTGGCAAATGGCAATTCAATTAATTCAATTAATCAGGAAATCAAAAGGACTGTACGTTACTGAGCCTTTTCAAGTCACTCGTGAGGATATTCACGATTATGCCGATAATGGAAATTCACCACGATAGAATTATCTTGAGTGTTTTTTATCATGATAAAAGATAAAATCGTATATGGTCCCATCCCTAGGTGTTACCACCCCTGACTATGACAGTTGTGTGACAAAGCCTCTGACTGAAACTTGTCTTGGCACAAGCCACTTATAGTTTATAGTAAACCACAACATCCATTGTACTACCACAGAGAACTGAATGGCGTGTCAATGTCTGCAGCAGCAAATATTTCTTATAATGTTGTCTTGTGTTTGGTCAGAATTAGGGTTTAATTGCAAAGCTTTGTATATCCATCATTTCTAAATATTTAAAATAAAATGCAACTGTCACAAAATGAAAATGTTTGAAATTTGTCACCAAAGGCATTTAGTTAGCTAATAACAAAACCTTACCTTAAAGTCGGCAACTTTTTTGTAAAATTATGTTTTTCATTTGGTCCGTATCTTACTATGAACCTTTCTGACATTGTTTACTTGACATGGCGTTGGATGTCTTTTGGAACCATTTATCATAGGACAGGATGATGGGCTATGACAATACTTCACCGTAAGGTAAAAAAACAAAATGTCTCGCCATCGCCAGAAGCTGTTCTGTTCAGTACACTAGGGAGGAACTTAAAGTAGGCTTTGCCACTGCTCAGACACACTGTGTGACAGACGGTGGCTGATGGCTTTTTCTGGTCTGTTTTTGACAGCGATCTGATGTGACAGCGGTAGTCAGAGGGGTTCGGCTTGTTCGCCGGTTTTCATTCAGGCTGGCGTTGCATCAACTAAAGACTCTATTCACCTGCCGTGGGGTGGAGTTATCGATTGCCAGCATCCCTTCCAATTACACATCCTCTCGTCGAGCGCAACTGGCCCTGACAGCCAATCACAGTATGCCGCTAGCTGTCTGTCCACCGGGCGTCGCTCAGTGTCACCCCGGATAGCCAATTACAGGGGACGTCCATACCCCCGATAACCAAATCCGCGAGGAAGAAAACTTGACTCGTCTGTAAGGAGACGAGACGATTTTTGGCAGCATGTCCATCCAAATCTGAACAGACAATGACGAGTCTAAGCTATTTATGCGCAGTGACATTTAGGATGTTCTTAATTCTTTCTTTCTCTGTCTCTCACATCAACTATGTGGGATGCAGTTGTATAATCCCGTTGTGTCACACTGTAAAGGGTGTCCGGAAAGTTTGGAGTCAAACGTTTTTTTTTAGTTTTTTTTTACAGTTTTTGGTCTCCTGGATGGAGGCTTGGGTCCAAATCCCACTACTGACAATTAAGTTCGAACCAATCTGGGGTTTTGATGGCCGATAATGAACCTGATATCTTTGTTTTGAAGCTGCCAATATTCAATATCTTTAATTTGACCATTTTCATGTGAAAAACTGACAAAGATTGAGTGATTTTCCCTGGGAAAGCTGCTGAACCAACATTTAGTCCATGGGACACTAAAACTCTCTCCAGACTGAAATTCATTATATGTAAAATCGAAATGGGAATTAGAACTGAACATCAAACTGTCGCAGAGTGATTGGCATTCCATGTGTAGAACACAACAAACTTCTACTAGCTCCAAAAGATGGAGGGAATTCGGTTGGAAGAACTTAATCCGCTTTTTTATTACACCCCATATCAAAAATAAACAATTGGGTAAACAGCAGCAGTGCTGGAGACAGTGTGGGCAGATGAATGCCAATCACTCACATATTTTCTGGTCATGTATAAAAATACAAACATTCTGGGACAGGGTTATTCAGACTCTTGAAGAGATCTTATGCTGCAAGATTCCCAGGGACCCCCGGGTTGTGTACCTGGGGTTGATACCTGGTGACATTATTCAAAAAAAGGACATCTACCTCTTCAAAATCCTGATACTTGCATGCAAGAAGGTTATCACAAGGAACTGTTTGAAATGTGACCCTCCAAGCCCAAGACAGTGGCTGGACACTGTTGAGGAAATATACTCCATGGAAAAACTGACTCACTATCTAAGGACCAAAGCAAGGACCCATGAACAACGCTGGGGCAAATGGACATGCGTACAAGAAGCTGATCTGAAACAATGGATCAAATGTTGTATAGAGAGAGTGGTGTCTTCTCCCCCCCCCCCCCCCCCCCCCCCCGCCTTTTTTCTTTTTTTTTCTCCTTCTTATATAATTTAATTTATTTTCTATTTCTGCCATAAATGCCACTTTGCCGTGGATGTTGTTCAGTGTAATAATAACTGAAAAATAAATTAAAACTAAAAAAAAAAACTCTCTCCAGACTAATGAAATTATTAGCAGCTCTTTAAGGCAGGGTGACCCTCCACACTTAATGAATGCTAGGGGAACTCTAAGATATGACAGATACGACATGACAGATACTTGCCAGTATCAGCCCGTTAAACAGATATTTCAGTCTAGTTGTGATACTCCTTTAGTTGGCTGTTTCCCTATGATGCATGACTGTCTGGGGGCCCTGTATAACACTGCATTTCACTGCTTTGTCAATATAAATGCACAGCGCTAACCAACCTTTTGCTGCCGTACACGAATGTCCTTCCCAGTGCGCTTCACACCTCCGCTGCAGTCCCCAACACGTGTCAATTCGCGGCCAGTGCATTCTTGATTAGGCGCAGGCTCAGTAATTGTTTTCATTGCCTTGGATTGAAACGACATTGAATCTAATGTGGTCCATCGATCTTGTGTTGGGGGGGAAATTGGGTTTGTTACTAGCGTTGTAAGATCTCTCCTGGCCAACGTGTTAACCTTTTACTCCTTTCTCTCTCTCTCTCTCTCTCTCTCTCTCTCTCTCTCTCTCTCTCTCTCTCTCTCTCTCTCTCTCTCTCTCTCTCTCTCTCTCTCTCTCTCTCTCTCTCTCTCTCTCTCTCTCTCTCTCTCTCTCTCTCTCTCTCTCTCTCTCGTTCCACCTCTTTCTCTCTCTCCCACCCCTGTCTCCTTCTTCATTCTCCCCCCATCTCATTCCCCTACCCTTTTGCTTTTCCTCTTCCTCTTTCTCTATCCCTCCCTCTTTCCCCTCTCTTTCTCCCTCACTTGCTTCCCTCTCTCCTTCGTACTCCTGTTTATCAGAAGCAATATTGCCATAGCAGCATACAAAATATACATTTTCGAACATTAACAAACCATATTGAGATGATCATTTATTTGCTGAGGTAAACATTTACTATACAATATTGCATAATAGGGTTCAACCGTCCAGGGTTTTTGAAGGCCGATGATCGTGCCAAGAAATTGCAAGTATTCAGTGTGGAAAAGCCTCTGAAACAGCATTTAGACAATGGAACACTAAAACTCTCCACTGAAACCCAGATAAATGAAATTCTTTTAAGGTTAGCAGCTCTTTAAGGCAGGGTGACCCACCATATCTATTCAATGGCCCTTTAAATGAAGAATACATTATAAAAACACAATTTAAGAATTTAATGGATAAATAAGGAAATGGTTTTCAGGCTGGAGGAACGAACTGTTCCTCTGTTCATCCAAGGTCAATATCTGCTCGATATATTAGCAAACTGATATATTGAGAACCATAAATAATTTCTCTTCATCTTTCTCTTTCTCCTTCTCCAAGACGAGGGCCGATCTTCAGTCAGATTGCAGAGCCAGTCCCAAGAAGAGCACAGAGCCGGCTGTGGACCTGCTAGGGCTCGGTAAGACATGAGCAACAGATCACACACACACACACACACACACACCCCGATCCCTACCCTACAGGAACCTCGTCTTCACCTGGTTCAGTCGGTGATCCAAACACAAAACACTTCTGGTTTCTTGTAAACAAGAAGAGGTGAAGTACTGGGATCTTCTGCTTATCAAATCAAATCACATTTTATTTGTATAGCCCTTAATCGCTGTTACAGTCTCAAAGGGCTTCACAGTGCCCAACCTGTGAAAACAATAAATGGTTAGTACACAACATCGCCCAGCCTTGGACCCTCACAGTGTACAAGGAAAAACTCCCCCAAAAAAAATGTAGGGAAAAATTGGAAGAAACCTTGAGAGGGGCTACTCAGAGAGGGATCCCCCTACCAGGACGTTCAGGCATGTAATAGATGCCGAGTTTGGGCAAGCAGTGTATACACAGTGTATAAAAGTTTATTTGGGTGGGAAATCCAAATCTGATGTGGGGCATCACAGCAAACAGCAGCTCAGTCAGCGTCATCGTAGGACTAGTGGACCACGCAGACACCAACACTGCCCAGTTGCAGAACTGGGAGCACTGCCCAGCGTCCACAGCAAACACCCGCTCAGTCAGCATCTGTCCTAGGAGTGGGGGACCACGAAGACGCCAACTCTGCCGGGGCTGCAGCCTGGAACAGATAGGAGACACACCCACACACACCCACACACACACACACTCTCACTCACACAGACAAACATGACCAGCGTCAGTGGACAGGAGCAGGTTGAGCAGGAGAATAGGACATGTAGGCAGGATGCTAGTATCCATCAGCAGGAAGATGAGCTAGGGTAAGCTAACTAGTCTAGCCTTACTCTGAGAAGAGACTGAGCCTGATTATGGCCATTTTAAAGGTGGATGGCACAGTGCCAGTGGAGAGCAACCAATTGATCATTAAGATAATTGAGGGTCCTAGGATAGGGAAAAGCTCTTTGAGTAGTTTAGCAGGCAGAGGGTCAAGCATGCAGGTCGTGGGCTTAGATGACTTTAGGAAACTAAATCAAACTGCGAGAAAAGACATTCAGCCCGGGAAACACCAAGTGAACTTTTCAGGGGTGAGACGGCACCACCAGTGGAGAGTATACTGGTGATCTCATCTCTAATTAGCATGATTTTCGGACTAAAAAAGGACATGAAATCATTAGCAGAAAACAGAGAGAGGGGGGGGGGGATTCCGTGTTAGCTTAGCAACAGTGTTGTTAGGAATTATTTCTTGGTCGTGGTGATGATTGTAAAATAGAAACTTCGGGTTGTTTTTATTTGCACTGATTAACCTAGAGAAGTGTGCAGTTTTGGCTGATGAGAGTGCGCGTTTATAATGTAGCAGGCTATCTTTCCAGGTAAGCCGGATGGTTTCGGGTTTGGTCAATCGCGATTGGATTGAGTGCATTGGTAAGGCTAGAGTTTAGTTTAGTTCGTTGTCGAGTGAGCCAACATGACCAGAGAGTGGTGAGAAAAAACTGGGCAGTTTTTCAGAAAGAATCGAGGCCGTATCGATCACACTTTTTGCGTGGGCAGATCAATTCGATCTTAAATTCACATAAGAGGAGACCACTAAAACATATACAGGAATGCCACGGGCTAAAACCAGGTCAAGGGTGTTGCCGCCATGGTGGGTTGGTTCATTAACAAATTGAGTGAGGCCACAAGTATCAATAAGATCTAGGAAGGCCTTACTGAGAGGATCGGTGGAATTATTCAGGTGAATGTTAAAATCACCGATAATGAGAATCAGCTCGGGTCACTAAGTCCGAGATGAAATTGGAGAACTCTTCTAAGACGAGCAAATAGGGTGGTAAACTACTGCTAGATAAAATGACGAGAGATTCGTAACTGTAGGGCACAGAATCAGGACTTCGAAGGATGTAAATTTGTTGTTAGTGTTGGGATTAAGATTAAGGATTGGGTTAAATATCAAAGCAGCACCCCCACCTTTTTTTAGTTTATAGTTCGGAGGAGAGGTTTAAATTAGAGGGAGAAAATTGTTTGCCTTTAGCCAGGTTTCACAGAGACCCATCACGTCTAGCTTATGTTCAATAATCAGATCATTGATCAGCAGTGCTTTTGTTGATGATGATCTTATATTGATGAAGCCCACAGTGAGGCGTTCAGTACTGCCAGAATTTTTGTCAATGTTTATGGCAGTATGCGTTGGTCTAACTTCAATTAAGTTGTACCTATATGCCTGGCAGGTTCACTAAGTGTCTGTCACGTCTCTCTTAGACATCTGTCTATGTTTCTAGGTAATAAAGCAGCGCCTAACCCATTAGGCTGGAGGCCATCAGCGTTCAGCAAGGCCCCAAAAGGAGGGCCAGTTATCTAAAGAGACTAATCCCTTTTTTTCACAAAACCTAGCCAGCCAGTGATGGAGGGAGACAAATCTGCTGTAACTCTCATTATTGCCCCTCACGAAAGGTAAGGGGCCAGAGACAATTAATCGATGCTGACACACCTTCCTAGCGAGGTCACAGGTCCTGGCTATGTTGTGCTTGGCGACCTCCGATTGTCTCATTCTAATGTCATTGGCGCCGACATGTAGTATGATGTTGCTGTACTGAGTGCGTGGACCGTGTGCCTCTTTCTTACCCTTATGTCTAATCCTATGGTTCACCAGCACCCGTAAGTTAGTTTCTACGTTGTTCGCTAGACAGAAAACCTTGGCCGGCGACTCGAGCCTAATATTACGGGTGATGGAGTCGCCAATAACTAGGATGTGAAATAGACGGCGAGTTCCAGGGAGCAGGGGAGAGGGGCCGGCCACAGGGACTACCAAGAACAGTAAAACGATTAGATCGGGCCGCAGAACTGGCGGCTGGTACTGGTGAGCTCTCCGACGCCCGGAGACCGGGACAAACTCGTCACCCACTGCCGATGGGGCTATGCTACCTCGGCTAAATCTTCGAGCATCAGGTAATGTTCTCGAGCCAGTCAAGCAAATGTACAAATCAAAGCAAGATGTTTCCACCAGCTCTAGTCTGAACAATGAAATGGAATTAAAGTTAGATTTTACACAACCAGAATATAGATTATTTTCCACGGCCCAGTAGCGAATATTGCGTGGCCCCTGCTTTAAGCTATGGCAAAGTTCCCTGCATAATAGCATTCGCATCAAAACGTCCAATCCCACAAGATGTTATTATTTGGTCAGTATGATAACTTATTAGATGTAAGTCAGCTACAAGATTTGCTTGATCTTTGGTCTTGAATACTTCTGCTTCTTGCAGGCATTTTTCTGGCATTTCAGCTTTGCTAGTCTACACAACAGCAGAGAGACAGGAAAGATTGGATAGAGAAAGGGGATGGCATCCTACAAAGGTCACATGGATTCAAACCTGTGACATTTCAAGTACGTGGTACGCGCCTTGGCCCACTGGGACATTCCAACTCGGTGCTCGTTGACCTTCGTGTAGCAACAGCAGCAACAGAACGACAAGGCAGGAAAAAGGCCATTTTTTTTGTTCTGGGCTTACAGAATACATTTGTAATATGTTAATCGGCCTGTTGTATTCCCCTGTCCGAGCCACCACAATATTAGAATGGAAATGAGCTCCACTGAAAAAAGAGAGCCCCGGTGACTACGGCATTGATCAAAAATTCCTGACCGCAGCATGGAAGAGAGAGTTGCTGCTATAAATAACCAATGCTACACACCTTGCAGCCATGTGGAGTGGATGACATTTCACACATAATCAATAAGTCAAATACGCAGCACTACACCTTGAGCACTCACACATCCATCTGTCCATCCACCGCCCCCCCATAACCCTCTCTGTTTACCTCACTCGCATATCAGTTTCCGCTCTGTCACTCTCTCTTTACATCTGTCTTGATTCACTTCATTGCAACGGGTATTCCATCACACAGTATCAGAGTATCATCCGTATATATTCAGTGCATGAAATTAGGCTCGCCCGCTCGCCTGAGGCAAGTGAGCGGGTGAGTAGGCATGGGACGATATGAAAATTTCATGTCACGATTATCCTGGCCAAAATAATTGCGATTCACGATATTATATTATATCATCAAAATATGCTTAAAACTCTTAAAATAGCGCTAAAATATACTGCAATCACTCTAGTTAAGAAATAAATGTTTTTAGTGCACATATCTTAAATAACTGTACAGCAAGAACAGCAGAATGAATGGCAAAAAAAAACAATCTCCATATTATGGAAAACGGCTTATTCCTGGCGCTTATACATGTTCCACAGGAAATCATTTACCTAAACAGCTTTTTAGGTAAATTTGAAATCTGGAAGTCAACCCGTTTTTCTGTATTTTTCTTTTTCCAAAAACGGTGCCAAAGATAGGAGAAAAACAGGCCGTTTCAGAAAGTAGCCCCTTTGGACGTCATAACAGGCTAATCCAGCCCCTCTCAGAGCATGCCCACGCCCAGGTGAACAACCAATCCCATTTACAGCATTACGGCAGCGCCGAGCCGTTGCTTATGGTGCATTCCATTGTACTCGGAAATTGATAATTCCGAGTAGGTATTCCTAACTTCCAATCTAAATGTGTTCCAGTGCATCTGCTCGAGAAAACATACATCGCCCGCAGCAAACTCATGTTTGTATGGCAAGTCTCAGAATGTTACAAGCATCTAAACTCAACATCAACTACTACAGCACCATTAGTGATTAGAATCGGCGCATATCACATTCGGACGCTGTTTTTTCCGAGTACACTGGAATGCACCATTACTTTGCCACGAGTGAAGCTAAAACAACAACATATCTAGGGCGATATATCAACTCTCCAGTTATTATTTTGTAGGATGCAGGCAACAACATAGATCCCTGCATAGTCTCCCAACACGTGAAAATGCCAGGACAGAGTGGATTAATTTTATTTTCAACGGCAACAGCTACAGTTTTTTCACCCAAGTGGCCGTGTCCTTACTGTGGTAGCCCGTCACTGCTGGATAAATGATAAGATGGCTAATTAGAAACAATCTGTTTTGGGGGTCAAAATTAAATTTTTCTATGAATTGATATATTAAACCTAGTGATGGTGGATGTCCTTACTGTTGTGGCCCACCACTGCTGAATGAATGCTGAGGGAGTAATATCTATTGCACCATTGACTACTGGTGCTGGGAAGGTGGTTACAAAATACACCCCCAGCCTGAACCACGGGTCTGTTTCCATGGCAAGTCCCTGAGTGCACTCAAGAAGCAGATCCATCCCATAATAAAGGATGGTGGGGACAGAGGCCAGCACAGGCACACTGATGATGATGATGATGATGATGATGGTTGGGCCCCTTTCTCACTGTGGCTTATTGCCATGGAAATGGGTGAATGGGGCGACAAGGAGAGGAGGGTCGAAGGGGTAGGAGAGTAATAGAGGCACATGAAAACCCTGTATGTATAATAGAAGCAGAGATTTGTCTCTGCTTCTATTACGCTCTCTGTCCAGCTTCCATCTGTTTTTCTGGTCATCTCTCAAGCAGTAATCATAATAATAAGCTTTTTTGTGGAGCAGTTAAAAAAAACAAAAAAAAAAACATATATATAGCACTTTAACAATCAAAGCAAATCAATACCAAACTCAAAGTAAATGAGTAAAAACAAGCAAGCACTCTGATTAAAAACGTACGAATAGAGGTTAAAAATCCATGTAGTAGTTGGAATAGTGAGATAAAAGACATCTAGTTGAAGCAAGCCTATGAAAGTTTAAAGAAGTGATTTAAAAGACGCAGAGCGCTCTTTCTTCCCCTCTCTCTTCTCTGAGTTAATGGTTTTCCTTGTACCCCGCTGTCTGTCTAAAGGAGCTCAGTCCTGTTCGCACTTTAAAGAGCTAAATTATGGATGTTTCATCACTGTGGTTATATAAATGACCTCTGCTGCTCGCTCGCTCGCTCGCTCTCTCACACTCTGTCCTCTCTCTCTTTCCCCTCTCATACACTCCCTCTTGTACCCTCCCTCTTTCTATCTCTCATTACTCTCTCGCTCTCAGATCAGTACATTGTGTACTCAGGGTTTCTCCTCTTCACAGCATGGGAACAGGATTCTCTCCAGCCAACAGCGTCTCCATAATCTGAAAGCCACCTCTTAAAACGCCACCGTGTTAACTTAAAGGGGCACTCTGTACATTTTTTTTCATGTAAATATATCGGCTCCGTTTTCAAACTAAGTCATCTGTATGCTTGTTTTGCACATTGTCGTGGCAATTTAAAGTCAATTGCACTTTGTCTAGTTGGTTGAAACAATATATGTTTCAGAGGCCTTTAATGCTTGCAAACAGGCACAATACCTTTCACAACCAAGAGGGTTGATCCCGGAGAGCAAGAGCAGGTTACATCAGTCAAGCTTTATATATACCTTTCTAATATGCTAAGCCACATGACTAAAACTATCTCTTTCACAGTTCAAGGCAGTTTAATGAAGACAAAGGAATCATACAGTGCGCAGACACCTGGCAGAAAAGAAGCACTTTCTATCATAGTTAGAACATTCTGGTCCAACGCCCTACGACTCATCCTGCACTCCCAGGAACTGCTTGTGTCCTTGGCATCTCCAACAAAACTGTATGTGGCAGCTGGGAGGAGGGTGGGGTGAGGCTTGACGTGGATCCGGGGGGGAGAGTTGAATCTACCCTGGATCCGGGACCGGGCTGCGGCCAATTAAGCCTGATTGCAGCCGGGCCCTTTTTAACGTGTGTGTGTGTGAATGTCTGAGTGGGGTGAGAGAGCGCCAGGGGTGAGAGACCGGTTGCGACAGACTGTTTGAGGAGCCGACGTGGACGGGAGGATCCGGTCGGCCGGGTGGAGGGTCAGCCTTGGGGCTTCGCGGCTGGCACCACCGGGACCGGGGACGGGCGGCCAGCGGAGGAGACGGCGCCGGCGTTCAGCTGCCGTCAAGACCCGGGCCGTGTTTAGGTTGCGGGCCATTGAACTCTCCACCTGCCTGTGTCTCTGTCTGTCACGGACCCCGGTTATGTGACACCTTGTCACACTGTCTTTCATAATTGAAAGTTGTAATAAACCTCCAGCTAATAATCATGGGAAAAGAGCAAACATATACCCATCTCAGCTCAGTAGTTTTCCACTGGCTGTGACTATACATATGCATACATTTTATTGCAGTATATACTTTAAGCATATTATAAGCACACTTACATTATTGTTTTCCATAACACTCCCCCCTTTGATCATATAAATGATCACATAGAGAAATAATTTATAGAATAACATAATTAATATAATTATTATATTATTATTATTATAATAATTCTCAATTTCATCAGTCGGTACTTCCTTCGTCAGAGTCATCGATCGGTTGGCTCTCAATTCACTCCTTATACCGGTCAATGCATCTACAGTGCTATTCATAAATTGCATCATATCACATCTTATAATTTGCAAGTGTTTAGCATTAGCTGTGGTTCGGATACTCAACCCTGATGCAAACACCATTTTATTCCTTTACCAAAAAGTCTGAACTCAGCAGGAATGTGATCCACAGAGGGAGCATATCGGTCTCCCCAAGAGGCCCGTCTCTTGACGCGGCGGTGTTCATTGGGTATGAGAGTCCAGGGAATAATGTTTTCATTCCTCATTGTCTTAGTAGAGTTATACAAATTCACACCCAGAATCGTGGCCAAGCACTCTGAGGTGCTGTGATTGGTAGCTTTGGGAAACAGAAAGGTAGGGGAAGTTGTTGAGTGTGGCATCATTGCACAAACATAACATGGTTTCTTGTCTTTCCCAGCTTTCCCAATAGTATGATTCATGAATCGATACCGCGTTACTTTCAAATGAGCTGTAGTGTAGTGTAGTGTGTAGTAGTGGTGGTGTATCACTGCTCTTTCCTTGAGTTTTCAAGCACATGCTCCAATGACCACAGGAGCACACAATGATGCTAAGTGTGAGCAGGATACATATACTGCCACGCATGCCTCACCCATGTCGCCTGAAGGGGTGCCACGGTCGTGGTCTCTCCATTGTCCGTCCACCGCACTCTGAGTAGCTCCTATACCACAGGTTGCCTCTTCTTGTGCCAGGCCGGTAAGACGATGGGGTCACTATAAGAACACCTCCCCTTCCATAACCTGGGCTTTCCCCTGCGGCGGTGAGTCCTCCGAGCGAGTTTCGGGCACAATTGTAAATCCAAGTTGCTCTCCGATGAGAGTTGCTGCAGGCACAATTGTAAATCCAAGTTGCTCTCCGGGCGCGAGTTGCTGCAGTTGCTCTCGGTAGGTTTTTAAACCTCAGTGAGAGTTGAAGTCGTCTCTGGCTGGGGCGGTGCCTTTTTACACTGGCCTTTCTACACGTGGTCCTCTCAGCGAACTTCACCGCAGAGTGGGTTGTCAGTAACACATGGTCCTTGCCACCTGGGATGGTTCCACCTCTTCCTCCTGCAGTCTTTGATCACCACCCAATCTCCTGGTTTGATGGAATGGAGTGTTCCCTCAGCTGGTGTGGGGAGAGCAGCCTTCACCTGTGAATGTATGAGGCTTAACACCTTAGTGAGGTTAGTGCAGTAGGCCAACATGCTACTATGAAATTCCTCTGTGTCTAGTGCTTTTGGCCCTAGTGGAGAACTGAGCCCAGTCCCATCTGCTCTTTCCACTGCACCTCCACTTTGTGGGTGGTATGCACAGTGTGTTCTCAAGGCTATTCCAAAGAACAGTGACAGTTGTGTGATTATATTATTTACAAAATGACTGCCATTGTCACTTGAGAGTTTCTGTGATATTACCCATCTGGGAATAATCTCTCTCACCAGTGCTTTTGCCACAGCCGGGGCATCTGCTTTTCCTGTGGGAAAAACTTCAATCCATTTAGAAAACATATCAATTATGACCAGACAGTACCCTTTCCCTTCACATAGGCTTAGCTCAATGAAAATCCATCATTAGATGATCCAATGGTTGATCTGGTGTTGGGTAGCTAGACTGCTATGTCTGTTGCCCTCTGCCAACATTGTTTTTTGCACAAATTACACATTTTGAACACAATTTTTTGAGTAATTTGAGAAGCCTTGTGTATACCACTGTCTGTTCATAGCTTCCACCATCCCCCCTTTTGACACATGATCCTTTCCATGTGTCAACACTGCGTAAAAATGAAATAAACATTTAGGGAGACACGGGTTCCCATTTGGACCAATCCAAATATTATCAACATATTGACAGTTATTTGTCTTCCACCCCTTTTTTTCTTTTCTGGGCTTCAACCAGAGCAGAGCAACCAGCAAAGGAGACAGTCGGGGTTAGATCTTGTTTTTGCATGAGTTGCAGGCAAGGCTGGCCAGATTGGGCAGTATGCTTTCGCAGCATCCACTCTGGCGTTGCCTCGTGACACTTCATCTGTTCCACCTGTGTGAGCAACATATTTGCAAACAGCAATTTCTGTGGGGAGATGAATAGCATCCAAAAGATTGTTAATTAGTTGTGAATGCATTATGGTTTTTCGTGTTGATGTCAAAAAAACTCTCATTTTCCACAATGTACCGAAATCATGCAGCACGCCAAAAGCATATCTACTGTCTGTGTAGATAGTCACTGATTTTCCCTCTGCTAATATACAAGCTCAAATAATTCAGCAGCCTGTGCTGACAGGTGACCTGGTAGTTTTTCTGATTCAATAATGCCGTGGTTACTGACTACAGCATAGGCTACCCATGGCTCACCTGTTTTTGGATATCTCTGAGCTGATCCATCTACAAACCAAGTATGGTCAGCATTGGACAGCGGTGTATCTTTTAGGTCTAGGCATGGTGACGTGGTTTCAGTAATTGCATTCATGTAATTCAAATTTCGTGATATTGTCAAATGATTAGTTTTTGATTGCAGTAACACTGTTCCCACTGCATGTGGAAGTAACACTTTCAGTGGGCTGAAACTTATTGGTCTCGATGCCAATACAGCAGTTGCAGCTGCAGCTACTGCTTTCAAACAGTGGGGCAGTCTAATCTTTGGGAGAAATATGCTACAGGTTTCAATTTACCTCCATGTTCTTGTAGCAACACTGATGACAAAGATCATTCTTTTTCACATACCATTTGGGTGAACTGTTTGTCTAGATTAGGTAAACCTAATGTGGGTGTGGAAGTCAGAATCTACTTTAACTCCTCAAAACTAGTCATTGCTTCTTCAGTCCACGTGATGCGGTCAGTCGGTGCTAAACCATGGTTATAAGCTATATCCTGCAGGGGTTGTGCCAATTGTGCATATCCAGATATCCACTGTCTACAGTAACCGGTCATGCCAAGGAAAGCCATCACTTGTTTTTTTGTTTGTGGCTTTGGTATTTTTTGGATTGCTGTTATTCTGTCTTCATTCAGCTTTTTTCCATTATTTGATATAATGTGGCCTAGGAATTTAACTTCCTCTAAGGCCAGCTGCACTTTTTCAGGTGACACTTTACCTGTTGCAGCTAGAAATGTCAATAGTACCTCTGTGTCTTTTTCACAGGCTTCTTTTGTTGGTGAGCAAATCAACAGATCATCCACATATTGTATCAAATTTGTGTTCAAATTTCAGATTTTCCAAACAATCTCCTAATGCTGCAGCATAGACTGTTGGTGATTCTGCATAACCTTGTGACATTCTGGTCCATGTATATGATTTACCATTAAATTTAGATGCAGAATTGTGATACTGGAATACTAAAGAATGCATTCGCTAGGTCGACCACACTAAAAAATGTACTTTCTGGGGGTACCTGTCCCAGCAGTGTGTATGGATCCGCTACAATTGGAGCTACACACGAGTTACACACACTGCCCCTCTTATGCACACACACACACACACACACACACACACAAACAGACATACAGGTAGTGACTACACATCATTTACATTTACATATTTTCCACATATTGTAAATATTGTGCTGCTTTTTATTGGAATCTGTGATGTACTGCTCAGTTTACCCTTTTCAAATCTTGGACAAATCTCCAAACATCTGGCTTGCCCTCAACTGGTGTGGAACAAGGTGAATCTGGGAATGGCACAATTATTCCTTACATACAAGCAGATCTGATCAGTAACCACCAGTGATGGGGAAACTGGCACACAGGTAGTGTTGAGAAAGTAGAACCACCAAGGATTTTTGGGTATTGAAGTTCTCAAAATTCAAACCATTTTGGGCCACAACCACATGCAAAATTGCCCAGTGCAGCTTTAGAAATCTGGTGCAATGATTTTAATTTGGCTTTGACGGATATAGGCTTTTGAAGGCCGATACCAGATACTGTATACCGATATTCAATATCTTTCAATTTTGTCATTTTCATAGCAAAAAATCCTCCAAGAAATGTGACTTATTCAGTGTATCCCGCAGAATTGTATTCTTGTCAGGGTGGAGAACCCTCTGAAACTCGTAGCAGGATAATAACAATAAAGCATACCCTATCCTCATATGACGTACAGCACTTTGATACTATGATGTATACTATGAATTTACATTATAAGGTTTAATGGCAGCCTTACCTAAAGAACCATAAAATTATGTAGCGGTTATATTGAAATGGAAGAGGTCAGTTTGGTGGAGTTAATAAGCTGTTAAGTTAAGACCTGCAAAATTCTAAACTAATTAGTGGAAAAACTTGGTAACCCAAGTAGATATGCACCTATAACGAAAAAAGCAGGAGTCTTTTGTTATTAGTCTTTGTTATTTATCATAATAATGACTTTATTTATATAGCACTTATCAAAAGAGTTACAAAGTGCTTCACATGATACAAAGAAAATAAAGATAGAAGAATGTTAATACAAATAATATAAAATGTAAGAAATATAATAAAAAATATAAAAGAAAGATATAGAAGAAATAAAAGAATAAAAAAATAAGTTTAAGACAACAAAACAGAAAACAATAAAACAATATTATTTACTTATCTGTAATTTTTAACCTCACAGGAAGACAAACTATTTTTCTTGTTCAGCATTGACCTTGTTCATTTCTAGCTTCTTCTCACGGATTAGACCTGTAATTTATTCAATCACAGGACTGCCTAGGAGCATTATTGTTTATAGTTAAGAATGTTTTGTTGGTTTTGAGGGGGTTCCCATTTATGCAATACTGTGACACTTTTTAAAGCATGTTGTTTAGGGGTGGCAATCTTTGGGAATCTCCACAATTAGATTTCGATTCCATTTCGAGTCACAATTCCATTTCAAATTGATTCTCGATTCATGAGGATTATCTGCACTATACCAGTCGATACCTAGATAGAAAAAAAATGTAAACCTCGAGTATATTGAATTTACTTAAGCTTTTCTTTATGAGAGTAGTTCAACATGTACTGCACAGTGGAACTCACCCTCCCAGGTTTCAAGAGCATGTGTGTTTAACTCATTAAATGGAAACACACAAAAAAAGTGCCAAGTATTGAAAAGCTTTTTAAACATAATGTGTTTGAATGGACTGACGGCTTCGCATCCACATAATTACCGTAAGTTACTTCAAAGTTGCATGACAAAATCTTTACAAGTGACGTGGCTTTCATCGTCTTTCATCATTTTCTTTCCATTGTGTTTTAAACCCAAAATGCACCCACGTATCTGCTTTGAGAAGTGTTGGGGCTGGTACAATGGTGTTCACCATTGTCCCTCACTGTAGAGCCAGTGGACAGAGCGGGTTTGGCCAAAGGGTACTGCCGTACTAATCAACACTGACCTCTAGCACCACCAAAGGCTGAAAATTAAATGTGTTCTTTTTCTGCTGCTGTAAAACAGGGGAGTTTATGAACTGATTCTGAATCAGACCAAATTTAAATTGGATATATTACTGCAAGGGAAAAATGAGGAACATGAATGAAATCATATGCAGTGCAATGCTAAATATTGAGAGTGCAGTCCGTTGGATTTTTCTTAATGATGTGCAAGCATGTTAATTGGAAATTGGGCATTTTAAAAATGTGTGTGAAGGCATAATTCTTATGAGTAGGTTTCGGTCACAGGCACTGATATATAAAGGTCAGTGTGTAGAATTTCTCTGTCCTCTCTGTCAGTGTCTATCGCATTCTCTCATACTTTTCCTTTTTTTCCCTTTTTTTTCCATTCTGTATTACTCTTTCCCTGTATTTCTATTCATTCGCTCCATTTATCAGGTTTTTTTCTCTATATCTGTCTGTCTCTTTCTCTCGTTCAGAATCCAGGGTTTTGCTGGTCGTGAAAAAGTCTTAAATTGTTCCGAGTTGAATTATCTGTATTTGAGGCATTATAATGTGTTCTGTGGTTAAATCTTTCACTTGAGTCTAAAAAAACAGTTTTAGACATCTCACAAATCCAGGTTTTTCTCGACGCTCACTGCTGACTTTCTCTAGTCAGAAATCCTTTCAGATACTGTTTTGTTACGTCTACGGTAGCAGAGCGAACTGTTGGCTGGGTGACTGAGGTCTTTGGTCATTTTCAGGACCTTCCTCTGACACCGCCTGGTATAGAGGTCCTGTATGGCAGGTAGCTCGACCCCAGTGATGTACTCGGCAGTCCGCACCACCCTCTGTAGCGCTTTGTGGTCAAGGGCTGTGCTGTTGCCATACTAGGCAGTGATGCACCCAGTCAAGATGCTCTCAATGGTGCAGCTGTAGAAAATGATTTTGGGGCTCATACCAAATCACTTCAGTCTCCTGAGTGGGAAGAGGCCGCTGCTGCTTGGCTGGCTCAGTCTTCTTCTCCTCGAAGCAAGCGTAGAAAGTATTTAGCTCGTTTGGGAGGTCTGCATGACTGAGTGTCTCCTGCTTGGTTTTCTTTTTGTAGTCCGTTATTGTCTGCAAGTCTCGCCACATCCGTCGAGCGTCAGAGCTGGAGTAGTAGGACCGCTGTGCTGTCCTTTCTCCTGCTTGATGGCTCGTCGAACGTCATACCTGGATTTTTTTTGTCGGCGTCCAGGTCCGTGTTCCGTTTCTTCATCGTCAGTGCACTTGGTGATGTAGCTCGTGACTGTCGTGGAAAACTCCTCAATGCTTTCGGAGGAATCCCGGAACTCAGTGTCTTGTAGCCTCAGCAAACCATTTCCTCAATGTACTCATCACCAGTACTTTCTGTTTTGAGCTTTTGTTTTGAGCTTGTAAACATGGACTTGTAAGTCATGATCACATTTGCCAAAGGGAGGGCGGGGGAGGGCTTTGTAGGCATTTCCCTATGTGTGGAGTAAAGGTGGTCCAGAATTTTAGCGCCCCTAGTGGTGCAGGAGACATGCTGGTGGAAGTTGGGCTAAAACAGATTTCAGTTCATCTGCGTTAAAGTCCCCTGCAACAAGGAAGGCCGCCTCCGGATGAGCTGATTCCATATTAATAAGAATACATATAAAGAGGTACACCGGGTAAAAATATGCTTATTTATACTTTAACAGAACAAAATTACTCAAAATAAACAATCTTTTTTCATTTTTTGTTACGTTTTTTTCCAGCGCTATTCTCTCTGACTGGTTCATATTCATCTTTGTTACTCTTAATCCAGAAATTGTGACATAAACATCCAAAATGTGCAGTGTCGTATGGCTCCCCCTCCCTTTTGGGAAATGCACATCTGTCTCTCTCTCAATTCAATTAACTAAATCTGCTTTATTGGCATGACAGGAAAGAAACTTGCCAAAGCAATATATAGTTTAATTTGAGGTAGAGACATTAACAGATTGCTATTATAGTAGTTCAATAAAAATCACGGTTAAAATATCACGGTTTCCAGCAATAATAAACATCTCTCTCTCTCTCTCGCTCTCTCTCTCGCGCTCTCTCTCTCTCTCTCTCTCTCTCTCTCTCTCTCTCTCTCTCTCTCTCTCTCTCTCTCTCTCTCTCTCTCTCTCTCTCTCTCTCTCTCTCTCTCTCTCTCTCTCTCTCTCTCTCTCTCTCTCTCTCTCTCTCTCTCTCAGATGCTCCAGAGAGCGATGACCTGGACATCTTTGGACCAATGGTGTCTAACCCTCTCCCCTCGTCCACTAACACACAGCTCACTCAGGTAAAACGCGCTCACACACACACACACACACAGCACAGGCTTTCATCATCTGCTTATCACCACAGGCAGACTGCAACACAGGGAGTCTGTAGAGACTCCATGCAGGGTATACACACACACAAGCACAGGCAGTCACATTCATGTATATATATATATATATATATATATATATATATATATATATCAGAGCAAACTGTCATGGACTCCCCTTTATGGAACTAATTTCACTGTCCTTAGAGAGAGAGAATCAGCCCGTCTGATAGAGGGAGGAGTACTAAGGAGGAATCAAAGTGAGCATTATATTATTTACAATACAATAGTAGTATACATATTATTTTGATTCATTGGTTTGTTTGTATGTGTATTTATTTAAGATAAGTAATAACTGACCCTGTGGGAAAATGAGGTCAGTAAAGTAAAGTAAGAGCATACAGAGGCTATAAGCACAAAAATAGAATATAAAATAAGCAATAAAACAGTAGAAAATTGCATCACATGTTATATGATGATGGGATGTGGATTACTTACATATATGAGTTTATTTATTCATAACAGCCCACAAATTGAAAAAACAGTTAGCTGAGTTGAGAGAGAGCAGAAATAATTGGAATAATGACAGCAACAGAAATAGAAGGGGGGAGAACGTTGACGTTGAAGAGGATAAAGGAGAAGAGTCCAAATAATTGAGAGGACAAAACGAAAGAGAGGTGGAAGAGAGAATTGTATGTATTTTTGACAGAATAATGAGAGAAAGTAGACTGGCCGAGTGGGCAGGCCATGAAAGGGAAAATGGGAAATTAAGAGATGGAAGATTAGAAAATAAAAAATACAGTGACGGGAAGAGGGGAGAGAATGTGTCCGATGAGAGCGTCTGCTTGGATTGTCTTAACTTCCTGGGTAAACACAACCGAAGTGTGTGTGTCAGGGTTTCTGCGAGTCCTTAAAAAGTCTTAAAAAGTCTTAAATCCAATTATTTAAATTCAAGGCCTTAAAAGGTCTTAAATTGTCTTTTTTGTTGTAGTAAAGTCTTAAATATAATTTTCAGAGGTCTTAAAAATGTGATGTGCTGTCGACTAAGTTACTTTAGTATGTTGCCTATGATGCAAAATATATAGTGATGTACGTCACTCACCTCAGTAGTGGAACCTGCGCCGATCTGATTTCGCTTTACCTCAGCCAGAGACTGTTTAGCTAGCCGCTTTAGCGCCTCAGGTCGATAGTTCCAAGTCGGTATTCCCGTCTTCCAATCTAAACGTGTTCCGGTGCATCTGCTCGGGAAAATATGGACGCCCGCAGCAAACTCATGTTTGTATGGCAAGTCTCTGAATTTCACAAGCATCTAAAGAGGACCTACATCAACTACTACAGCCCCATTAGTGAAGAGAAACGGCGCATATCAGTGAACTAGTAACGTTAGTAGGCTAGTACCACACGCTAGTAAAGACTTCTATCATATCAGTGAACTAGTAACGTTAGTAGGCTAGTACCACATGCTAGTAAAGACTTCTATCATATCAGTGAACTAGTACTGTTAACTTTAGTAGGCTAGTACCACACACTAGTAAAGACTTCTATCATATCAGTGCACTAGTACTGTTAACTTTAGTAGGCTAGTACCACACGTTAGTGAAGACTTCTATGTCGTAACATTGAGCACAAATCAACCGAATTACAAAGTTGTTTCAACATGTTTTCATAACAAAAACGACATATGAAGTAAAAATTGTGTTTACTGTTCACGGTGTGCGCCGCTATATTGCTGTGACCTCAGGTATGTTTATATCGCCTAACTCAGCAGTTGGATCTTGCCTGAGTTTCCGACTGGGAATTCTGACTTGAATGAATGTTCTATTGCACTTTTCCGTGTCGGAGGTCGTTTTTTTCCGAGTTCCGAGTACAATGGATTGCACCATTATTTCTTTATGGTCTCTGCCACAGCCAACTACTACGGTGAAGTACAAATTCAGCCACACATGGGTGGAACGACAGCAGGTTTACTTGGTTGTAGCCAGTGGAGTCAAATGAGCCCGCTGCTTAATTTGAACCTTCAGATTAGGCACAATGGGAATGAAAGCTTTGGAATCGCACATGCAGAGTGAAAAACATAAAACAGCTGTCAAACTACTACTGTTTTTATCCCAAAATTGGTCTTAAATTGCATTCTTAGTGGCATTAAAAAGGTATTGCTGAAACCTGAAGAAACCTTGTTGTGTGTGTGTGTGTGTGTGCCTGTGTGTGTGCGTGTGTGTGTGTGTGTGTGTGTGTGTGTGTGTGTGTACAGAAATTGGGGATGAGCGAAAAAGTGAGTGCAGCGGAGAACAGAGGCTTCAACTTTGGCTGAGGCTGCTTGAATTAAATGTTTTCAAGGAAGATGATTGGTTTTGAAATGCTGCTGTGGTCCCTCAAGTGTGCCCTTTGACCTACAACTAGGCCGGAAATTAACACACACACAATGACACACTCTACACACACACACAAATACATGCATACCGTACACACACACACACATACACACATACATGCAAAGTTCAAATCAGCAGTGACCCATGTCGGGATTTGAAATTCAATCTCTCCTCCTCTCACCCTCTCTCTGACCTATTCCTGTGCTTTAAATTGTCTCTCTCACTCTTACACACACACACATGCAGCTCCATGGACTCCTGGGACGAGGCCAGGCAGCGGCCCGCTGGAGACCCAGGCATGAAGAACAATTATGGGCAGCTGTAACTGCGAGCCCCCCCCTCTGCCACTACCAGCCTCCCACTTACCCTCTAATCTCCTCTCCACGCTCACCTCCTCTGCAACTCCATCTACTGCGGCTCTCTGTCTGCCGCTCACGTTCTCCGACCTCCTTCCTTCTATCCGTTATTCCCGAATTCTCCCACCCTCTCCTCCTTGCTCCTCTCTGCTCTCTTCTCTACGAAGGCCTGGATCGGCCACAGAAAGAAGTCAAGGCAAAAGAAAACACGTGGTTGGTCAGATTTCCGACTTTTCTTTCCCTACCAATGCGATTTCGTCGATTGGAGTCATTTTTTTGTTGGTTCCAGACATTCAAATCTTCCCAGGTCTCTACAACTTTTATTTGAAAGACTACAGGAAGAAACTGTAGTCTTGGGAGAACGGTTGCATCCTTCATTGGGGTCATTTTTATTGAGGTTTTTCTGTTTATTTCTCATTCCTGCGACCTAATAACCGCTTGTTAGCTAGCGGTGTTAGCTCATCGGAATGACGCAAGCAAAAAGATACGTACGCTACGTAGACGCAATCTCTGCCTCTTGCTCTGCCCACAGTCTGTCAGCATAGAGTGACCCATCAACCAAGTTGCTTGCATTGTGTCTGCAGGGTTGGTGATGAGATGCATCAACCCCCCCCCCCCCCCCATCAAAATCCAAACAGAAATCCATACAGAGACTGATCCAAATGCAAAGTATACATATTATTACCTTCTTTTAGTACCATGATATTTATTATTAATTCTATAAGTTTTTTATATTAATATGCCCACAAGTCCCTGGTACGGTAGTCTCTGGTTAAACCTTACATATTGCCTCTGTAATAAAATGTGTGTGCATGTTTTATTTAGTTGACCGCTTCTAATGTAAGTTCTGTATGTTAATGCAATGTATTACAATATAACAAATATATATATATATATTTGTAGGTTTTATTCCTTTTATTACATTTTACAAGTTATTACAGTTGCTTTTTGCATTTTTTATGCAACTCTAGTGCAGCTTTATATATTTGACACTCATGGTAGTATACCATACACACACGTTAATACTTTGATACTACAAAATTGTTTTTCCTTCCCTCCCTCTCTCCCTACAATAAATCTCCCTTTGTCGCCCTCCTCTCTCCTGCTCTCCCCATCTTGATTCTACTTTCTTTCCCTCCCTGCATCATTTGTTCCTCAGATATACATGGTGTCTCTATCACTCCTCTCCTTTGGGTAGGAGGAATAAAGTCAGTGGTTTATTGTTTTAATTTGACTAATCTGCAGACCGTGATGGAGGAAATGCATCCTAAATCTGAATCCTGACTGCAGAGAGTGGGGAACTCACTGTTTGACCGATTTGTGCTTTTGAGGGCCGATATTTTCCTATTGAGACTGTCAATATTTTTTTTTCATTCCAGGAAATTCCCCCCCAAAAATGTATGCAGCGTTTCCCCCAGAATTGTATTCTTGTCAGGGTAGAAAAGCCTCTGAAACGGCATTTAGACCATCACAAGACACTAGAACTCCCCATTCAAACCAAGGATAACAATAAAGATAATATAATAGAATCAATATAGCTTACGGAAATCTTATGGACAACCACTGTAGTATTGATAAGGTATACAATAAATAGTAGTCAATCAAACGCATCATATCCATCATGACAAACAACCGGTGACGTGTCTGTCTATCTATGGATCTCCTCTGCTCTATTTCAGTACTATGGACAGCGCCCTAGCATACACCTATACAAATAGCCTAAAATTATACTGGCAAAGTAATTCTTCGACAATCCAAACCAGCAGAATTCTTACAAAATAAACCAGCAAAATGTCTTTCTTACCTTTCCTCAGTAGAGTTGCAGCCTCCTTGTTTGTTTGTTGAACTTCCTGAGTAGGTGATCCTTCCAGTCTTTTTCCCTGAAATCGTTTTTTAAGATCCCCTTCACAAACGCCAGTTGGATCAAGCGGGCTTTTCTCCGATTTGCAGCATGCTTCATCTGTGCTGACCGAAGACGTTGGTTAGCGTTGAAAAGGTGTTCTCGCACATCGCTGAGGATTGCCCCGAAAGTCATTCCATGTTTCAGTGCAGTAAGCACGGTTGGCACGGCGGTGAGTAGCACTGCAGGATGGCAGTGGGGGTCCACGGAGGAGTGCTGTTTCTGATGCGTCATGTGGGCCGCCAGTGGCACACGGTGCCCAAATGGCTTGGAACTCCTGAGCTTCTCCACGCAATCCAACGTTCCAACGTGGCATGGATAACCATCAGATGTAGTTGGTGGTTCAATGCACATACGGTTTTGTGACATATCTGTCACATATCTGTCACAAAATCTGCCTTCTACCACCTCAAGAACATCTCCAGACTCCGGCCTTCACTCACCGACTCTGCGGCAGAGACCCTCATTCACGCCTTCATCACCTCCCGTCTGGACTATTGCAACGGAGTCTTATCCGGGGTCCCAAGCAAATCCCTGGATAGGCTCCAGTACATTCAGAACTCAGAACCTGTCGGACCTTCTCACCACTTACACCCCTTCCCGGAATCTCCGTTCCTCCGTCACAGGACTACTCACCACCCCTCACACCAGGTTGCGGACTCTCGGGGACAGAGCCTTCAGTGTGACTGCCCGCACCTTCTGGAACTCACTCCCTGTGGAGATCTGCAATGCTGGGTCCATCGAAGTTTTTAAACAGCGGCTGAAGACCTTCCAGCTGCTGAATTGTGGCCCACTCCTTTTTTTGCCTTTTTGTCCTTTGTCCTTGGTTTGTCGTATTGTCTTCCTCCTTGTTAGCCTTGTTGTTTTAGTTTTTCTCCTTATCTTGTTCTTATTCTACTCCTCCTACTCTCTCCTTCTACTGTTAAGTGCCTTGGGTACCTTGAAAGGCGCTATAAAAATGAAAGCTATTATTATTATTATTACGGGACTTCTCGTTCAACTTTCTCCTGTAATATTCGCTGCACGCCCCCTCTTTTCCCTGACATCACGCTCGTAACATCGGCTGAGGATCTTTTCTGTAGTCAGGCCTGCTTTTCTCAGCTCAGAAAGGACCAGGTTTGTCAGACTTAACGCATCACAGTGCTTCGTATTGGCCATTACCAGCAGTCTCTCGTGAGTTTCATTATTGTTGTCTAGACAATGGATCACAATTGACACATTCTCGCAACCAGTTGGATCCTTGGATCCTCCTGTTTCTTCAACTATTTCACTGTTTCGCTCATGAGCCCCATTATTTCGTTTTGGATTTTGTGTGATGTGGATGTGGCATAAATACCTAAATACCTTGGCTAGGGCATCGTCTTTCCTCAGTGTGTACTCCATCATGGACGAAAATAGTCCACTCCCCCCCCTCCTCTCTTGACTCCAAAGCGTCCGACGTCCCCCTCGGCGGTTGCCGGTGTGACACAAGGAACTCAATGATATCCACGATCGCACTCGGATATAAGCGATCCCTTGTCAGTTGCCCCTCGTGAACAAATGTGGAGACCTCAGTTCCTGTAGCACTACGACTACAGGATTCCATCCAGAGAGCACTGCGTGTCAAATGTTCCTTGCTGGATGCATGTATCGCAAAACCTTTCCGTTGCATATTTCCAATTAGAGAAGCTGGCTTGTGTGAAGACTTGGTCGGCACTACAACCAATACTAAACATCTGACATGGAACGCAAAAGGCAGCATCAGCAACTACTGAATATTCCAGCCACTCCCTTCCATAAACCAACTTCTGTTAAAGAAGTGTTTTGGGCCATTAACTGTCCTAGTAGGGTAGGGTTGTCGGTGAACCTGGGCTGGCTCCTCTGTCCCAAGATCAACAGGAGCAGTGACAGTCACAGCTAGAGGAGGCTGTGGCTTGTTGTCATTGCTGCTGCTGGAGCTACTGGCCTTGGCCAGTCAACAAGCTAGCTCGGGGTTTTTCGCGTCTTTTTTTGTATCGCGTCGCACATGCCCCCTACACACAAACAACCAGCACTGTCCATGGTTCTGAAACTACAGCGACGCTATCCGTGGTTCTGAAACAGCAGCTAAGCAATAGCCGCATGTATCTCGGCCAATAGTTTCGTTGTTTTTGCTATTTTTTCTATAGATACATAAAGCTTAAACAGAGGGAGCAAGAAATACAACTTAAGACCCCTCGCCTGATGTATGCACTGTATATATAGATATATAATAATGTAACATGTAACAAATGTCAAAAGAAATCATTATGCAGTGTGAGTTAGGTGTAACTGTAATGGAAGTGTCCCAATATATGCACTATATGTACAGTAAATAAGAATGAGAGAGAAAATGTATTTATAGTACATATTTCATACAGTGATGCAACTAAAACTGTATACATCAATACAATTTTATATATATAAAATAGTGGTTAAACGAACTTAATAAAACTTAAGAAGAAAGCAGATATGTGAATTTACAGCAGCTATACATGTCAAATGTGACATGTAAAATGTCAAAGGTCGACAGGAGTGTGTGTGTGTGTATACAGCATGTAAATTGACCTGTATATATGCACATAGATGATACTATTTATGTAATATTACATATGTACAAATACTGTATATAGTATGTGTACATGTATGCGCAGATACACTGAGAGTTAAACTGGACGTGCAGAACACAGTTTTGACAGTCGATCCATACACAGCCACCCACACGCACATACACACACACACACACACAAGGCTGAATTTGGGATTCAGCAGGCAGAAATTGCTTTACGGCTGCGATTAGCTGGGCGCGTAAAAGAACGAGGAAGCCAGCAGCCTGCTGCCTCGCACGGCTATTAACCGGCATCGGGGAGCGCTCGTCTATCTGTGAAGGCGTCAATTATAAAAATGCGATTACAGCCTTGTAGGAGGGAGAGGATTTGTGTTATCCCCAGCTTTTCCTACTCCCTCTCACTCCTCTCTCTCTATCAGTCCCTCTCTTTCTCTCCCCTATCTCTCCTTTCTCTCCTCTCATTCTCTCTATCATCCTCTCTCCCCCCCCCCCTTCTCTTTCCTTTTTCCTGTCTGTCTTATCCCTCTTTCTTTGTCTCCCTTGTTTGCTCCCCTCTCTCTCCTTCCTTATCGGTCTCTCATTCCCCTCTCTACTCTTCCCTCTCTATCTCTTTCTCTCTCTCTTTCTGTTCCCTGGCTATTTTAGGTAGAGGGGATGGATGGACGGGTGGATGGATGCAGTCAGTTCAGTTCAACCTTCATTGTCCCATGAGGGACATTTCGTTTGCAGAAAACACAATAAAATGTAACATAAACTGCTGGAGAGGGAAAGGGGGATGAGAGAATGCGATGAAAGAAATGGATGAGAGGTATGGGAGAGGGTGGAAGGAGAGAAGGGTGAAATAGGGGAGGGGAAGACATGAGAAATGATTGGGAGAACATGAAGCGAAAGAGGGATGTGAGAGAGTGGAGGAAGAAGATGGGGAAAGGGATGACAGAAGAGGACGAAAGAGAGGTTGAAGACAGGGAAGGAGAGGAGAGTATATGGGAGAGGAGAGAAAGAGGGATGAGAGATGTATGGGAGATGGTGGAGAGAGAAAGGGATGAAATAGTGGCTGCGGGGGAGACGGGTGGAGAGGTGTGAGAAAGGATGGATTGGATTGGGTGGACTGGAAAAGAAAAAGAAGGGATGAATGCAGGTCATTGGGAGGAGGAGGAGGGTGGGTTGTTGGGGGGGGGGGGGGGGTTGATGAACTGGTATGGGTGCCGGAGGAAAGAGGAGTCTTTCTTTCTTTCTGTCGTTGGCAAGCTCTGCTTTTGTTTTCAGTAAAGTAGCACAAATCCTCGAACACACACACACACACCCCCCCCACACACACACACACACACAGAGAGAGCCTAGCATGGTTCCTCAGCCACAGATGGTCTGTCAGAGGGGAGTGTATGAGTATTTCAACCTGTTTGTGTCAGTGATGGGCGGGGGACAGGGAGAAAGATAGTCTAGTCTTGTTGTACGTCGGCTCGCGTCGTCGTGTGTCGGTTGACAACAAACTTGCTTGTGTACGTGCGTGCAGGATTGTGTGTGTGTGTGTGCGCTCGTGCGTGCGCTCACACCGCGGAGGTCTATGAATAGCGACGGTGAAGGAAAAGGCTGTCGGAGCTCGGGCTGCAGCCATCAACACCAACATTGAGCGAGAAGAATGGAACCTTGTTGAAGAGGCTTTCTCTAACACAATGTGCTGCTAGGAGCCCTGCAACACACCGCGCCACTATGCGGTGGGGGTGTGTGTGTGTGTGTGTGTGTGTGTGTGTGTGTGTGTGTGTGTGTGTGTGTGTGTGTGTGTGTGTGTGTGGCGGAGTGTGAACGTCATAGTGACTGAGCAAGAGAAAAAAGAAAGAGATCCACAGACACACACACACACACACAACACGCTCGGCTTGGTTTTCCCATCCTTCAGCTTGCCGATATTGCCCTTTTGCTTAAAGGTGCAGCGTTTGAGCATCAACACCATTCATTTGGAGACATTATTGGTGGACTCTACGCTGCTTTTTACATTGTGTGCTACCAGGTCAGGTTTGGTTTGGAAATCTGCTAGATTGCTTTATGGCACAAAACAGGAAGGGGTGGCGCTGTTCTTCCAACACAAACAGAGCTTTCAGAGTGAAAGGCTAATAGAAAAACCATTGGCCAATGAGTCCACTATCTGCATAGATGGCCCGGGGCAGGGATTGGTGTTACCAGGTCAGGATCAGCAACATCTGTGGACAAATATCCTAAAGGTTTAGGGCGAATCCCAATTCACCCCTTAGCCCTTCCCCTCCGTTTTGCGCGTTCACGTGAAGGGGTAGGGGTGTCCCAATTCTCTTGTGATGGAGGGGTAGGGCCAAGTGCGAGGGCTACATGGCCCTCCAAACGGAGATTTTTCAGGGGCACACTACAAACCAAGGGCTATGAGAAATCTCCCAGAATGACCTGCGAATCAACTGGAAGATCATGGCGACCGCTACACTACCATCAAAGTGAACCACAGATGTAGTATTTTCTTCTTTAATAAAGATTTAAAAAATATTCTAACTGTGGTATTATCTTAGTTAAATGTCGTTTCAATGTATTATAGACCGTTTCTTTATAACAAGCATAACAAAAAATCGCTAATATTCCGATGTCTCTACTTCGCTAGTTAGTTACGTTACAACATTGTTTTTAGGCTGATTTGTGCATGAGAGTCCTGCATTTTGACATATTTCCATGTCGCATTTCCCCCTTTGATGGCATATGACGCCCGAAATATAACTGAAGTTCAGCAGCGAAGTTGCTGCACTTGTTACAGCTCCTCTAATATCAGTGCAGACTACAGAGCACTGCTAGTGCTAGAAGAAGTGGACTGGTAATGAAGCAGTGGTCTTTTTTATTTGATGACTTGTTTGATCGATTGGTAGCGTGAAAAGTATAAGTTGTGAACGAATCGCGAGCGTCCATGCTTTTCTATCTCCATCAGATGAACGGCAAATGTCACTGTGATAATACCATTATTGCCATAGTAATCTCCGATAACAAACTCGTCCCGTCTGTTTATGTAAACGTCATCGATGGCGTATCGGCGTCTTGAAGGGTTGTCCCAATACTTAGGGAGATATTTTCTAGCCCTACCCCTTGTGACTCGGTTCTGAGGGCCAAGCCGAAGGGCCAAGCCGAAGCCGTAGGGGTGAAAATGAGAATCGGGATTCCCTCCACTTCCATGAGTAGTGATGACTGCTTCAGGTACTGTTTGATCTCCAAGTACCACCTGCATGGCTGCTTTCACTGAGCAGGTCTCTGTTCTCTCCCAAATCCCTCCCCTAAAGAGAGAGGAGGATTGGACCGGAAGTGGAAGCGGTAGGCTCCATCATGGTAAATGACTCTGTGAGTTCACGGTCACCTCCTCTTGAGATTGCTCCACCTGTCTGCCAGAATCTCCATGGCTTCCCTCTTCTGGAAATGAATCGACCGAAGGCCATCAAGAAAAGCACCCGTGTCGAGGCTTTCGAGTAAGTCAAGATGAATTCATGAGTCATACATTTTGAGAGCATTTTGGGTGGTAAACACTAGTTCCCGCCGTGTTGTGTACCGGGAGACATCTGGTCTAGCTTCATCCAGGGTTGGCACTCTTTCCTCGTTTCCTCTGCTGCTCAGAAGCTGATGGCCACCTCTCTTCCGTCTACATATCTCCACACATCTCCCTCCATTGAACTTCTTAGAAATGTGGAACGTCTGTGGAAGGTGGATGCACTTCCTCCCGAAAGCATCAACTAGGTGACTCACTCGTGATCAGTACGCCCTGGACCAGAAGAGTCCAGACCTTCAATCATCTAGACGGGCTGTCATGTCCCATTTAAGTGGTACAGAGTGCAGGATGACTGATGTATTCCGTTAGTTCCCCGCTGCTCGTATTTTCTGATATTTTGACACTCCTTTAGTATTCGTAAATATGCATTTGTTGTAACGCCTTGTTGAATTTTAAAAACGAAGAATATCGTCATCAAATATCAGCTCAAGACAGCTTCAATCCAAAGACCCATCGGTGTCTGTATCGACCCTTATCAGCCAACTTGCAGCACCCCCCTCCCTTTCCCATTCGTCATTGAACCAATCTCGGGCTTGCGCACAAATTGTACGTCCGCATACGCACACGCACACACACACACACCACACACTCAGAGGCCGCCGGTGATGCAGTACAAGTAACAGTAATGCTAATGTACTGCAGCTATTAATAGGAGGCTGTAGCTCCATCCTGCCGCCGTGCACACCTGACTCACCTTAACTGGCTTCGCTTCAGAGAAAGTGGACTGTGTGTTGCGCAAGTTGCCACCTCTCATCTCTCCAGCTCTGCGTGTCCTTTCCGTCTGTCCCTCCTTCCTCTCCTCTCCTCCCTCTCCTCCTCCTCCCCCTCTCCTTCCTTCTGTCCCTCCCGCCTCCTCCCTCCTTCCCCTCATCCTTTGCTCGTTCTCTCCTCGCCTTTTTCCCTCCTTTTTTCTTCATCCCTCCTTCCTTCCTTCTCTCCTTTGTGATTGTCCTTTCTCACCTTCCCTACCCCCCTTCTCTCCTTCCTCCTCTCCATCTCCTCTCCTCCCTCCTTCCTCTTCTCCTCCTCCTCCACTCAGAGGAACTCAGCAGAGAGAGCAGCGCTGCCTGCTAAGCAGTCAAGCACAACACACTCACAAAGCCCTTTGTGTGTGTGTGCGTGTGTGTGTGTGCGCGTGTGTGTGTGCGTGTGTGTGTGTGTGCGCGCATGTGTGTGAGAGAGACAGCATCACATTTGAGACCAACCATGGTATGTGAGTGTACGTGACTCAGAGTACGTATAATTTGTCCGCGTATGTGTGAGATTTAATTAAATTTATATTGTGTGTGTGTGTGTGTTTGTGTGTGATGGAGCAGTCACTGTTTATCACATTATCTCTCCTTATCTTATTCATGAAGTCCAGCTGACTATCTCTCCATTCTCCTTCCTCTCTCTCGCACGCACACACACACACACACACACACACACACACACCCATACATAGCTTTTAAGCAGGTGTTACTTTTCTGTCAGCTCCATCCATTAGGCATAATGGGTGTGAGCCTGAAAGGTTTTGGGTTTTTATTTTTTTTGTAAAAAAGGTGTGTGTTTGTCAGCGTGTGTGCGTGTGTGTGTGTGTGTGTGTGTGTGTGTGTGTGTCCTGTCTGCCTCTCTACCTCTCTTTGCAGTGGCCTAATTAATGTCATCTGTCTCACTTACAGTGACAGTGCATCTCCTCTATTTTTGCCTCCTTTCTCCTCTACTCCTCTCCTCTCACCTTCTCTCCTCCGTTACTCTCTTATGTCCTCTCTTCTCCTTCCTCCTCCTCTACTCTCTTACCTTCTCTCCTTCCTTCCTTCCTTCCTTCTCTCCTCTTCTCTTTCCCCGTCTCCCTCATCCGTCTCCTATCTCTCTGTATTTATATGTATCACCGAATGTTTTGGCGTAGTTTTGACTCAAGTGTCCCACCACCTTCCTGTCTCCCTAGCAGACTGGTTCCAGTACAGCGCCTCCCCAGACAGACCCGGCCACCTCCTCCACCTCCACCACCTCCTCCTCCACTACTACCATTAAGGTGGAGGAGAAGAAGCCTTTATCTAAAGACTCCATCCTGTCTCTGTACGCCAGCAGCTCAGTGGGCAGTCAGCCACAGAGCCAGCAACAGCCTGCGCCAGGACAAGGTAGCACACACACACACACACATACACGCCATTTTTTTTTAGCCTTTAGTGGACTTGGAGGGTTTACTCATTGAGTTCGGTTCATGTTAGAAGGTTTGTTAGAAGCAACTACAGGAAACGACCCCAAAAATGCACGATTTTTATGGGTATAAGGAGATTGACGTTGACATCTGATAGCCAGCGTTTCCTCATGCTTGGAAAGCCATGAGCCAGTAAACAAGCTACTTGGTATTCCGTGTGACGTTTGTTTACAAGCCCTAGAAAAACCCAACTGTAGGTGTGATAGTACCCTAAAACCACCATCTTCTACTGCTGGCCGCTGAGCAGCTCCACTTGCAGCTTTTTTCACCTGAGTCGATAGCCCCGCCTTCCTCCCCCTTCAGGCGGGCAATTTCAAGCCCAAACACTCGTCTTGATTCATTCAGACGTTTGCGAGGCGGGCTTTAAATCCTCGGACCGGCTGGGAAAATGAGTGAAAGCGCTGCGGAATGTCAAAAAAACGCCATCTGCATGAAGATAAGATAAGATAAGATAAGATAAGATAAGATAGACTTTATTGATCCCGCCGTGGGGAAATTCACGTGTTATGGCAGCTCACAACAATAGAAAACAGAATAGAATAGACAATATAGTGCAAAAAAACAAACAAACAAGTGTGCAAACAATAGAGTGCCATAAGAAAAAGAAAAAGATAAACAAGGAGATGCACGTGCCGCACACACACACGCGCATTACTACACACACACACACACAAAAACACACGCGGCAGTAAAAAAAACACAGAGATGTCTGCAGGAGTCACACTCAAGTGTGAAAAAAAAAAAAGCTCAAGTGTCGAGAGCCGTTTATGTGTGTTGCGGGCTTGTAGGCGGATGTTTACCTACACGCGTACATGAACATGAGCGTGTTTTTTTTTTTGGAGTGCGTGGGACCGTGTGAAAGTGTGTCCGCGTACAGCACCGGTGGGGTTTGTACACCGCGTACGTGTTCGTATTGATTATACTCCCCCGTGTTTACACCAGCGAGTAGAGAGGGATTAGGAATGGCAATCAGGATGAAGAGGGGTTTTTTTTTTCTAGCCGGTGAATGGTGCCATATTGTCCCTCCTGAATAGATGTGTGGATGTGCGATGCAGATGGAAACTAAATTACCCTGCCAGGCTAATGCTTCAAATCACCGGCCTCCGTGGATTTATAAATACACTTCATTCTTACTAAAAAGGGAAAGTTTGCAGATGTATTGAAAAAATAATTTGGTAATTCCCAGGTCTTGAGAAGTTGCACTTTTGGAGAAGTACGGGGAAATTATTGTTGTATTGTCCGGATATACATACTACTACACATTTTCTGTGGGTTTAGAAACATTTTAGTCACCTCACCTATTCTGATACTTATCTTAATCTATATAATTCTATGGCATAGTTAGTAGGGGCAATGCGTAAATCATACTGAACACCAAAATCTTCAAATGAAATCAAGGAATTAACGTCTGGAAAAGTTTTGAAATTTAAAGTGTGTAGGAACCCTGAGTCTTACAAGGCCTTGGATACCATTAAATGTAGCATTTTAAATCTTAATTCTCACAGCAAGCTTAAAGCTGCGCTCTGTACATTTTGCAGTTCGGCGGCACCTTGCCTCTAATTCCCATAAATCCTTCCCCATCGCTTTAGTGACTGTCCGTGTTAACACTGATTGAAAGCAATAAAACTTTCTGAATTTCCTGCCCATTAAAAAAGAAGCCATCACTGCTGCTGCATCGGTGCTGAAGCCTTGCCGCGGCTTAAGGTCTTTCCATTGAGTAAAGGCAGCACTGATATTTAGTCTTGTTTTATTGCACCGCTGATCACGCGCTTGTTTTGCTTGGAGACTTTCCAAACATCAATTTCGTTGTTTTTTTTTCTGGATGGAGGTCGGAGGCGGAAGCTGCTTCAGCCGTGCTTTCCACTGCATCTACTACGATCCAAAATTAGTCCACAGCGTAATTCTCTTCGTAAAAACGAAAGAAAAAAAAACGTGAAAAAACGAGACCTGGAACGGGTCTCAAAGGAAAACAGATCCATGCCAACACACGTCACATCACGTAAGAGGTTCAGATCGTGACAGAGTGTCTATTTGCATCCCAAATTCCATTGCAATTCCATCCTCTATATATTATTCAATACTGATTCATATTAAAGTGTTTCAAATGTTCCCCTTTAAGTGTTAACGGTTGCAGCGCCGCCCTCGTTTGAGTCCCCTGGGTGTCTTTGGTAGCCTACACTGTGTGTGTGTGTGTGTGTGTGTGTGTGTGTTTCCCTTCCAGCAGGCATGTACATGAACCAGCCTCAGATGCAGTTCGCCCCACACGCCTTTGCGCCGGGGATGGGCGGAGCCATCCCGCCCCCGCCGCCATGATGGGCGGAGGGGGGGCCATGATGCCCGGAGTAGCCAGCTTGCCCAACGGTGGCTACCTGGCCATGCAACAGGGCATGGTGCCCGCTGGCCAAGGACAGCACATATATGCCATGCAACAGCAGCAGCAAGGACAGTGGAATATCAATCAGGTAACACACACACACACACACACACACACATATATCAGCAGAGCACACACAGGCGAAAAAATATGAGTATAACATCAATTTTAAACACACTAGGACTGCGTGATGATTAATTGGTCTTCACGTCCAGCTCTTTGTAGCTGTAATTCAGGGATTTCCCAGCACATTAATCTTTCAGACGGCCCATATGATTGTCTTTGCTGGTACCCTAAAGGAAAATGTTAAATATCCCATAAATGTAGTGTCTTTTTGTTTTATATCACCTGTGAAAGAGTTCCATTAGTGTCTTTTCTTTCGTCTAAATGGATCCCAATGGCATTATTTTGCCTCCTAAGAGCTGATATATGATCTCACGGCGCCTTCTACTCCGATTCCGTGCAAAAAAAAAACACCCCCGAATAATGACCTTACCACTTCAGTAGTGGTAAACGTCCCAGAAAAGCCTGTTTAATCATGTATCCAATCGTTTTACGACCATGGTTATTGTACAATCGTTTAATGGATTTTTTTTTTCTTTCTTGACTTCTGTCAGGACTGACTTTCCTCATCCCGTTTGTCCCTAATTCTCGCGCGGTGCCTTGAAATGATGAGCCGGGGTACATAATGAATTTGATTTGCAGATGGGAGGGAGGACGGCAAAGTCATTTAAAAGCTCTAATAATCAGCTAGAGGTGACGCGAAATCAGGTGAAGTCCCCAGAAAATATCAGTTTGATTACACTAGACCTTTCTAATCCGCTTAAAAGCTCTTGATACACCATTTGTATGTAGATAACAGGGTTATATCAATATGGGGCGGATATTGGCCTTTTATTAAAAATCACATCTGTTCCAGTCGGTGTCATCCACCTCTGATATGATGCAGTTTGATTGATTACATAGTTCTAGTTACCTAGTTGCCTTTTGGACGCTCTTAACCTCAATTGATTCTAATGAGACATTTTAATCGACTCCACACAAATGAACATGAACATGTTTTAGTATTATTATCATCATCATGCTGCGTTTGAATGAGTTTTAGTGTCCCGTGATGGCACAGCATAAAAACCCTTAACCTGTATCGATCGATTATTAGTATCGTCATTCAACCCTTATCGGTCGAACCCTAGTAGCAGCCTGTTACTCATTTCCTGCTTCGTATGAAATTGAATCTGTTTTCAGTTCTAAAAATGATCGCTCACACACTTATTTGCCCTGGAAATAGATTGCCCTGTTTGTGTAAGACATTTGATCTTTTCAATTGATCTGTGAGGATGATGTAACATGCCCATACTTACAGTACAGGCTCATACGCATTCATTTGGATATATGTGGTAATATCTAGTCGAGAAACACACTCACACAAAGCAGGGTGGTTTCAGAGATTCCCATTCATAGCTGTGTGTGTGTGTGTGTGTGTGTGGTTGCAATACTCAGAGCTGTCAACTTTGTGACAAGGGGAGGTTAATGAGAGACCATAAATCACCACTGAGACACACACATATAGGCATATAGGCACACATTGAACTCACTGCCTGCACTGTGTGTGTGTGTGTGTGTGTGTGTGTGTGTGTGTGTGTGCGTGTGTGCGTGCGTGTGTGCGTGTGTGCATGCCTACACATAGTGCAGGAAGGCGTTACCGATGGAATGGTGAGCTGAACGACTGCTAGGTTGCACATAATGTGCCCTGGCATCATTTGGCCAAGCTGAGACGCTCGCTCGCATGCATATGCATAACCACACATGCGCACACACACACACACACACACACACACACACACACACACATATATATACACACTTACACACAGCTCTCAGATGACCAGATTATCGGGTACCACTGCACCAAAGCACATTTATAATAGATAAGACAGAATGAAACAGGGGAGGGCGAGCCAGAGAGCACAGGAGGCAAATGGGGAGGGGGGGGCATTAGGGAGGTGATGGAGGATGGGGGTTGGGGGGGGGGGGGGGGGGGGCGAACAGAGGAGCAGGTAAAAAAAACGAAGGACGGGAGCAAGGGAGTAGAGCTAAAGGATGGAGAGTCAATTCTTCCCCCTCCCTTCTGGGACGAGGGAATACGCTGCTGTTTATTTTTCCCTCTGATGGGTTCTAACATTGACTCTTCTTCTCTCCCCCCTCTCTCATCCCCCTGTTTCCTCTCCTCCCTCTCTCACCCAGATGACCCAGCAGATGTCAGGCATGGCTATGAGCGGCGGAGGGTCCGCACCGGGGGCTTTCAGCCAGCCGGGCGCCCCCGCGGCCGGTTGGTCCCCGCCACCGGCCTCGGGCCAGACCCTCAGCACCCAGCTGTGGAAGTGAAGAGGCTGAGTGGCGGGCGGAGGGGGGGGCGGGCCAAAGGCAGAAACAGGCCCGATTACCCCCCTTTTTACATGACCCGCCCCTCCTCCTACCCCTGCCGACTTAAGAACGCACACCTTCACCTTGAATTCCTTTAAAAAAGCGCAGGATCTCGCAGGAAAAAAGAAGAGAAAAAAAAAAGACTGACAGCTCTCGTGTCCTGTCTTTTTGAATTGTAACCTCCTTTTCCCCCCCCGTTTTTTTTTTCTTGCCGTCGTCCGGGGAGAGACAAAAAAAACGGCCCCAAAAAAAAAGAAAAAGAAAGCAGCTGGACCAATAATTCCAAGTGTCTGTTATAGTACTGTTGATAATGTACCAAAATGGATAGTTAGTTAAATAAGTATAGAAATACTTCTATCTGGTGGTTGGTCTACGCCACCCTAGCCCTCACCCTTCTCCAGTGTGTGTAGTGTAAATCCCCTCCCCCTCTTTAGGGTGAACAGAGCCTCGTCAATCGTCTGAGCAGTACTGTATTCATATGAACGTGACGTTGAACCTTTTCCAGAGCCGTGGGAGAGAGGTTGGGCTAAAGACTCATCTTGACATTTTTGACTTTCTATTAGTTAGCTGATTGCTGATCTATAACTTCAGATTAGCATTGCCAGATGCCAGATTTTGTGCCGGTCTTCACTTCACTATCTTTAAATTTGACCATTAGAATCATATCGATCAGAGGTGACCGACCCATATATTATCGGCCATATATTGGTCTAGACCTGTGGTCCTCAAATCCGGGCCTCGGGGGTCCAGAGTACTGCTGGTTTTCTACTCTGCCGGGTAGTTTCCATTCTAGCTGTCTAATCAGGGATTGATTAAGGGATTGAATGCAATGAACTTCCTGGTAGGAGAGATAACCAGCAGCACCTCTGGACCCCGAGGCCCCCGGATTTGAGGAACTCTGATCTAGACCTCGTTTCTCAATCTGCTGGCCACTTTTTTAAAACAAAAACGAAAATGTCAAGGCGTCTCTCCTCAAGAGTTGAATAGTTGCAGGGCATTCCCTTGTTCCGAGTCCCCCGGGTGTCTTTGGTAGCCTATACCTGTGGTGTTTAGAAGTGGGAACCGGGCTCTGACCCAGTTAAGACATTCCTTGTTGTTTAAATGAACCGTTTCTCGTCCCGCCCCCACCCCGCCCCCCCCCACCCACCCGTAATCCCCGAGGCAAATTAAAGCGCCGCGGAAATCACAGCAGTTTGTCTTCGCCGCACTTTAAATAGCAGAGCAGGTATCTCTCGCTGTGTGAATTGCGGTTTCATCTCTCGCGGGTTCGCTGTAGGGGAAAACGGCAGAGATAAGTGAGCTGCGAGTTCCGGTCCATCTGCCGGGTAGGATTTTCCACCCAACGCAACATCCCAAAGGCAGCAAGATGTCGGCCCAACTCCCTCTACGTATGACTCTAATCCCCTTTTTCCCCCCGCCATCCGCCATCTTTTCCTGTGGTGTTTTTGTCATGTGCGGTACAAGAGAAGCACTGTTGAGGCTGAGGCAAATAAACCTGGACGACTCAATCAGAGGGCTAGACCGAGAGGAAGAGGAACGGGACCCGTACGAAGACAACGGATGGGTTCCCCGTCATCACGAATCCCGATCCTTCTTTATCATTGCATCTTATGAAGGCGGGATGGGATGGGAGGAGGGAGCGAGCTCTCAGCAACACACTGACTCAGATGCAGAGACTCTGTCCACGTGCACAGGGTTGCTCTGCCACGCAATAACCATCGCACACACACACACACACACACACACACACGAACCCAATGTCCTCCAGGTTTATTTTCGAACGTGTTTACATTTTCTGGTGCCTAGTACAGAGAAATGAAAAAAAAAAAAAAAAGTAGTTTCCGTGCATTAAAACAGTGAATAGCCATGAACTTTTGTGTTTTGTGAATCTTTGTCCCGTGACTGTTTTAATTGTGAAAGGTACCATTTTATCTTTTCGGGGGTTTTTGTTAAGGTTTTTTTTTTTCCATGAGGGTCATTTGGAATGTCCTGTTTTTCCCAGTACCATCATACACAAGTTCAATCCCTCCTAACCCCCCCCCGGTGCTAGAATGCACCCGGTGAATGCTTCTCGTCACTCGGGCTGCGAAAACTCCAGTTTGTATCCCGTCCAACTCGATGCATTCCTTTTCATTCTCCCGCCTGAAGGTGACTTTTCTTTGTTGTCGGCCCACAGGCGTTACATTATTGATGCCGCCTTGTCGGAGGAGATAACCTTGCTTACATCGCAAAGGGTCATTCTGAACCGGATCACATACTGGCAGATTGAGCGGAGTGTCGGACCAACGTAAGGAATGAACAGATCAGGGTTGGAGTGAAGTTGCTGCATGTAGCATTTTAACATCAATAAATCATCACGTTAATTATGAGATATTAGTAGACCGTCACTGAGAAGACTGGCAGCCTCTACACTGCATTTTTACAGTGTGTGAGTTTTGGTGAGATTTGGTAGAGAAATCTGCTGGGTTTGCTTTGCGGGCACAGGAAGTACTGGGGGGGTTTATGGGAGATGTAGTTGTTACGTCCCCAAAATGAATCCAGGGAAATGAAGGGGAGTAACACATAAAATTAACCCGGGGGGACAAAGAAGCAAGGAAGAACGGAAGTATACGAACAAACCGGGAATTTATTAACAACTTAAGGTTTACAGAACACCTCAAAAGCTACTTCTAAAAAAAAAAAAAAAAAAAAAAAGATGAAAGCGATAAATGAAACCACAAGTTAACAGTTAAATTAAACTAAGGCTAGACACGACACTAATAAACACACTCCCCCCCTAAAAGGGAGCCAAAGTTACCGACCCCGGTACGCCACAACCCGAGTTTAGCTGAATACAACAACCCGACGCACAGCCCCGAAAGCTGCCTGACTGGCCCCATCAGGCCCAGTCAGGCTGTTCCTCCTGGTCTTTTTATCCTCCGGGCCCTGATGAGAATGTGAGCACAGGTGCGCTCACTCACGCTATCACTATATCGGTAGGAAGGGGGGAAGGGCGGTAATCTGGGGGAGAGACACACCACCACCACCACCACACTACGGCCGTGACAGTAGTCTTTGGATACAAAGCAGGATGGTCATTTGGAGAAACGGCAGCACTAACGATGCCACTGGTGTGAGATAGAGGCTACCAATCATCTCCATTATATATATCGATGTCAAAAATGCTACACGTAGCGCCTTTAACAATATTTTCATCACACTGTTTAGTATACATCAGCAGGCCTCGGACAGGGGGAAATGAAGAGATTCAAAATCGTCCCAGTTTTTAAATCCCGATCTATTCAGTGCGCCTTGGTGCCACAGTGTACTGGAAACCAGTCCTGCCGTCCAGTCCTCACAGGCAGCCCAAACTCTTGAATCGTGCAACTGCTCAACTGTCTGGCCCAGACAGCTCAGTCAGTAGAGCATGAGGCTCTCAGTCTCGGGGGTCGTGGATTCAAACCCCACGTAGTGTCAACGAGCACCTTCGTAAGTCGCTTCGGATACGAGCGTCTGCTAAATGACTGTGATGTAATGCTCCTGGAGTCCTTGTCCACCGTGAGGAAAGCAAGGTCCCGACACAACAGACGATGGGCAGCCTGGATCTGGTCTCGTTCCATCCCCCCGCCGGCCTCTCAGACCTCAATGACCACAGTGTCCTTCGGCACATTTCCAAGGAGTGGTTTCTCTGTGCGAGTATGCCAAACCAGGACCTGAAATAGAGGGGGAGGGAGGTGAGAAAAATCTGCTGATGTTGGACACACAGGACACCGTAAAAGAATGAGCTGATGAGTACAGACCATTTTCATGCCAAAATGTATTAAGTGTTCTAGAATTGTATTGTTATCGGGGTGGAAAAGCCTCTGAAACAGCATTTAGACCACCGTGGGACACTAACTCAGACTAATGAAATTCATCTAAGTGGGTCAGCAGGGTGAGGCAGCTTTCATTGGAGGTTTTACAGACTTGACACCCCTGAAGGTGTTGAGTAAAAAAAATCCATTATATCAGAGGTGGACTACATTGATTGGCCTGATTTTCAATAGACGGCTGATATTGGCCCGACATATTGGCAAGTCTAGTCTTGGTGGACAATGCCATTTTCCTGACACCACACACTGGGCACTGCTATAAAACGTGTTGTGATCGCTCGATACAGTTTTTAAATACGTTTTATTTCCTGAATTGAATTGTATTATTAAGCACCTTCCTGTTCAATTTGATGCTTACCAGTCTGCCGGAAGGGATTTCAGAGGAAATAGTCTGAGAACTCCCAAAATGGATGAAATCAAAAGAAAGTTCACAACACCGTTTACGTGTCATGACAACCAATTCCCCAACAATATAGCAATGAGAAAATACTGCGATGAAAACGTATTGAAAGAGTCTGGCGAGAGGGCAGCATTTATTTTCTCATGAATTTGTTGGATTACAATGAAGTCAAAAAGCTTTTTATGCAGCATATACCTGATGAGCGTATTCATCAATTCAGTTATTTGCCTTTTTTTGTGTGTGTGTTCGAGGCAACACACACACACACGCAGAGACATGATTTATTGTCGGCTGAACACTGCCTTTGTTCCTGGGCTTCTTCAGGTGGAACATGTCACTTCCTGCACACTGTGCTGCTAATTGGGTCGCTTTGCATATCTAACGAAGCTAATGTAGCAGCCACAGAAGTATCACACCGCTGTGTGTGTGTGTGCGCCAATTACGCAGTCGTGCAGTCGGCGTGCCCTCCCCATTCCCCTGGACCTTACAAGCCTCTCTTTCTCCTCTCCCTCCCGTTCGCCTCTTTCTCTCAGTTGGCTCTCCATTTTCCTCTCATTCATCACTTTCACTTTTTCTCTTTTGCACATGCTCTCTCTTTTTTTTTTTTTTTTTCAACTCTCCCTTTCCCTCCCTCCCCGAGGCAACGTGGAGTCAAAGAAGCTTTTCCAGGTTAGAGCTGGCGTTTTTTTTTCTTTGCCTTAATAGGATAAGGGGAGGACAGCCTTGTTTCTCCCACATCAGGAGGCATTTCTGGGGTCCACAATTGGTTGGGGTGTAGGGGGTGGGAGGGGCTGGGTAGCAGCAGTTTTCTGGCATCTTTAGACTGCCTTTCCTTCAGACATTAACATGCATACTGTGTGATCAGATTGTAATAGGATAGAGCGAAGAAACGCATTAAAATCCGAGAAGATCCAATCAACCGGACCAGCTCAGGACGGAGTCAGGGAGGCATTCGGGCCACGTTAACAAGGTGTAACTGTATCTCAAGTCCACATATTGCAACTAAAAAAAAAAACATTTGAAGGCGGATGCAACCAGGAAGTGCACACACATCCAACACAAGGCAGCCCATATCGTACCATGGATAGTACAAATGGATTGATGTGTTCACTTTAAATTTTTAGGACTTTTAAATATTGATGAGAGGTAGTAACTTACTCGAATTTTCATTTCGAGTAATCCAATTTTAATGTGCACGCTTGAGACACATTTTAATGTTGTAAATGTAATCCAGTTTAAGTATATCTAGACGCAATCCAGATACAAGAAGCATGACAATGTGGTAAACCGACGGTGTGTCTAGCACTGTGACGTCGTTCTCCTTGGATTTTCTGTTAGTGAAGTTTTCTTTGTCTGTTCAGCCGCAAACCGTAAAACGCATCACTTCCTGTCTCCAGAGGATTTCTCCCTACCTGACATCGGGTGTTTTAGAACAGCAGATGGAAAAGCTTTCATGACCTGGGTAGAGGTTGAACCACTGTTGTGTTATATCAATCAGATGGCGAGGTGCAGAACAGACATTTATATGGAAATGCCAGCACAGGTCCCTCTGTCTCTACTCCCCTCTCAGTGTCATCCTGTCTATCTTCCTCTAGTTTTAATCTCCACCTTCAGTCCATCCATCCCTTTTTCCCCCCGACGTAGGCCCTCGCTCCCCCTCCCCGCTCTCTCTCCCCCCCATCGTTCCCTGCTATCATCTGTCTCCATCTGCTTCTGGCTGCCCCCCCTCCTTTCTTGTGCTGTCACTGCTGTCTGTCGCCATTACTCTCCTGCCCTAACTACATTACAGCGTCTGTCAGTCGTCCCCAGACTCTGACCCTGCACCGCCAAGGTCGGGGATTCAGGGTCTGCGATCTTAGCCATCTTCCCAAAAGTGTACAAGCGAGCCTGGAGTTGAGGTATGTCATGCTTGTTGGAAAAGGTAGCACTGTCATGGAATTTGAATCAAACGGTTTAGCCGTTGGATTGCCACTGGTTAACATTCAAACTAACACTAGAAAGTCCTACGCCGCCACTTTGAGAAGCACTGATATCTACTTCACTGTAGCTGTGTCAGGGTTATGTGAAATAAATGATAATATGGGAAAACGCTTCACTGATCGGTAACATTTCAAGTTAGACATTTGCTGATGATGTCGCACTGCCCTGTAATGATGTAACATCGAGCCATCTGCACAACAATTGAATGAGTGATGATGTCACATCTTCCGTGTGCTCAACAGTGGGTTATGAGTGATGATGTCACAGCTTCTATCTGCACACCAATGGGTTATGAGTGACGTCACAGCTTCTATCTGCACACCAGTGGGTTATGAGTGATGTCACAGCTTCTATCTGCGCATCAATGGGTTATGAGTGATGATGTCACAGCTTCTATCCGCACACCAATGGTTATGAGTGATGATGTCACAGCTTCTATCTGCACACCAATGGGTAATGAGTGATGATGTCACAGCTTCTATCTGCACACCAATGGTTATGAGTGATGATGTCACAGCTTCTATCTGCACACCAATGGTTATGAGTGATGATGTCACAGCTTCTATCTGCACACCAATGGTTATGAGTGATGATGTCACAGCTTCTATCTGCACGCCAATGGGTTATGAGTGATGTCACAGCTTCTATCTGCACACTAATGAATCATGTCACATCTTTTATTTGCACACCAATGGCTTATGAGTGATGTCACATCTTCTATCAGCACACCAATGACTGATTATGTCACATCTTTTATCTGCACACCAATGGGTTATGAGTGATGTCACATCTTCTATCAGCACACCAATGACTGATTATGTCACATCTTTTATCTGCACACCAATGGGTTATGAGTGATGTCACATCTTCTATCTGCACACCAATGGGTTATGAGTGATGTCACATCTTCTATCTGCACACCAATGGGTTAAGAGTGATGTCACATCTTCTATCTGTGCACCAATGGTTATCAGTGATGATGTCACAGCTTCTTTCTGCACACCAATGGGTTATGAGTGATGTCTAGAGCGAACTCTCTCTCCTCTGTCTTGATACTCCTGGACTTGTCTGCAGCGTTTGACACGGTGAACCACCAGATCCTCCTCTCCACCCTTGAGGGGATGGGTGTCTCAGGCTCTGCACTCTCCATGTTTGCATCCTACCTGACGGATCGCTCCTACCAGGTGACGCTGAGAGGGTCTGTGTCAGAACCACGTAGGCTCACTACTGGGGTTCCGCAAGGCTCAGGTTCTAGGTCTTCTCCTCTTTTCCCTCTACACAACATCTCTCGGTTCTGTTATCCATTCCCACGACTTTTCCTACCATTGCTATGCAGATGACACCCAGCTGATCCTGTCATTTCCCCCTTTGGACACACAAGTGGAGGCACGCATTGCTGCATGTCTGGCAGACATCTCGGAGTGGATGTCGATGCACCACCTGAAGCTCAACCTGGACAAGACAGCTGGTGTTCCTCCCGGGGAAGGGCTGTCCGCACCGAGACCTAGCCATCACCATCGATGATGTTGTGGTGACGTCAACTCGGACTGCGAGGAATCTGGGTGTGACCCTGGACGACCAACTGTCGTTCTCGGCAAACATCGCATCAGTGACACGATCCTGCAGATTCCTCCTCTACAACATCAGGAGGATTCGCCCCTTCCTCACTGACAAGGCAGCGCAGGTGCTCATCCAGGCTCTTGTTATCTCCCGCCTGGACTACTGCAACTCCCTCCTTGCTGGTGCCCCGGCGTCGGCCATCAGACCTCTGGAGCTTGTCCAGAAAGCTGCAGCTCGTCTGGTGTTCAACCGCCCCAAGTTCTCCCACACAACTACCCTTCTCCGTTCTCTACACTGGCTCCCTGTAGCAGCTCGCATCCAGTTCAAGACCCTGGTGCTAGCCTACAGGGCAGTGAAAAGAACTGCTCCGTCTTACCTCCAGGCTATGGTCAAGCCCTACACCCCCGCCCGACCACTTCGTTCTGCTGCCTCGAGGCGACTGGTTGCCCCGTCGCTCAGAGGGCCCTGCGGCCGATCTACACGGTCACGGCTTTTCTCTGTCCTGGCCCCGCAGTGGTGGAATGAACTCCCCACTGATGTCAGGACAGCAGAGTCGCTGCCCATCTTTCGCCGCAGGCTGAAAACCCACCTCTTCAGGAGACACTACCCTGACCCTTCCTCCTAGCCATGACTACTTGTCGTCACTTATGTGCCTGAGCTCTTGTTTACTGGCTCTTGGAGACACTTGAATACACTTATTTGTCTTAGCTCTTGTTTACTGGCTCTTGGATACACTTATTTGTCTTAGCTCTTGTTTATTGGGTTCACTTATTTGTCTTAGCTCTTGTTTTATTCGATTCTCTATTTGTCTCATTTGTTAAGATAAGTAGGTTGCTAACTTATTGCACTCTTACATTAACACTAGTTATGCTCTTAGTTGCTTGTTTAGGAAGGAAATGCACTTATGATTTCTGGTGACTAGTAGTTTTCTTACCTACCTTTGTTGAATGCACTTATTGTAAGTCGCTTTGGATAAAAGCGTCTGCTAAATGACTGTAATGTAATGTCACAGCTTCTATCTGCACACTAATGAATCATGTCACATCTTTTATTTGCACACCAATGGGTTAAGAGTGATGTCACATCTTCTATCTGCACACCAATGGGTTATGAGTGATGTCACATCTTCTATCTGCACACCAATGGGTTAAGAGTGATGTCACATCTTCTATTTGCACACCAATGGGTTATGAGTGATGTCACATCTTCTATCTGCACACCAATGGGTTAAGAGTGATGTCACATCTTCTATCTGCACACCAATGGCTTATGAGTGATGTCACATCTATCTGCACATCAACGGGTTATGAGTGATGTCACATCTTCTGTGTGCTCAACAGTGGGTAATGAGCGATGATGTCATGTCCCGCTTCGCTTGTAGCTGCGATGTGATAAATGGTGATGTCATGTCCTCTTGTCTGCGCGGCGGTGGGTGATGACTGATGATGTCACGGCCTGCTAATGGCCTTTTATTAATATCAGCAGCGGGGTACCTCCATTAAGTTAATGGGGCTGATAACGATGATAGCTTCAACACTGCACTGTCTGCAGCACTGGCAGCCAGGGGGGGTAAATGATGATCTGCCGGGCTCCCAGGTCTTTATCCTATTCCCCGTAGGCGTCGTTCGCCCACTCACCACCCACAGAGTCGAAAAGCACATGGGGTGACCCGCATGCTCTCTTACACTTACCCTATGAATTTAGGTTTTTGCACTTTGATTCCAGGTGAAGCAACAACGTTTCACCTGCTCACTACATCCCTGTCAGTAATGAAAAATCAAATGTTTGCAGTACTAATACAGGACCCATGCAAGTTGGGGGGGACAAAACAAAACCAAAACAAATAGTTTATTAACGGTGAATGAGTCTGCTATTGGTTCTTGTTTGACACGATTGGAGAAGGAGCCATATTCTGTGACACCTTGTGTTAGCCCTCACAGACCTAGATAGGTAAAAATGTAATCGAACCCATTTTTTCAGAAAAGTACTTTAAGGCAGTCCACTGAGGGTTGTCAAGAGGATGGGTGGCTTCATAAAACCAAGTGCCAACAGGGCTTGTGGTGATTTTGAGATGAGCCGCATCGATCTAAACTGTCTGAACACAGAACTAGAATTGATGGCAGTGGAGCGACCGTTTCTATCTAATCCAAGTTGTGTGTCTGTGTGTGTGTGTCTTAAGTTTAGATGGTAACACCAGCTTTTAGTATGACTCATTCTGTCAATAGTGGGGGGGGAGATGCCCCGCGGTTAGTCACTGCTGTCAGGACCGCCATTGTTATGCCTGCAGTTTAATACGAGCCCCAGACAGACACACACACACACTAGGGTGAGACTGAAAAATGTGTCTGATACTGGTCTTTTTTTATATCTCCAGTATATCTCCAGTCGGTGTCGTCCCAATAAGATGCAGTTTGTTTGATTGCATATTTATTGTGGAATTCATCAATGCTGCCCTACAAAGCCAAAGAGCAGCAACTTGTGTGAAAAATTACTTCGAATTTGAGCTCCTCCTCCTGTATCGATTTTTGTTGACATGAAACCTAAATTCTAGTCGTGACTGGTAACCTTCAAAATACAGGTTAGTTTATTTGCCTGAACAAGAATGCTTCAATATGTATTATTATTATTATTATTATTGTTATTAATTGTAGTAGCAGTATTATCATCCTGGGTTTCAATGGAGAGTTTTAGTGTCCCATGGTCTACATGCTATTTCAGAGGCTTTTCCATCCTGACAAGAATACAATTCTGGGGGAAACAATAAATAGTATATAATATGTTTTCCTATAACATGGCGGGGGGGGGGGGGGTTTTGCGTAAAGTTCAGCACAAAATATTAGCTATCCACAAATATCAGCATCTGTATCAGCCTTCAAAAGCCCATATCGATCACACCCTAATGCCATAGGGCAGCCGTCATCGTCCATATGCTCTCCAATGCCAACAAATGGCCTTGGCCCTCATTGCTGCCCAGTTACAGGTCCGAGGTGACGTCAATCTGTCGCCGTGGCGACAATGTCCCTCCTTCCCCCCCGATTACTGACCTGTGTGCAGTTGTTGGCCTTGGGCTCCAGCTCGGTAACCTTGGTGATCTGCTTGAGGAAGTCGGACTCCTGCATCCCTGGCTGGGAGCCCCGGCGCTTGAACTGCGCCAACGGGTTCCCCAGGATCACCCGGAGGTTCACAGCGAAACCTGAGAGCGAGGAAGAGGAGGGTGGAGGAAGAGACAGAGGGGAAGACGAGGACGAGGCAGGGTGAGAAGGCTGGCCAACACTTATTAAAAGCACATTATGAGTCTATTATAATTATGCCAGAAAATGATTCAGTGCATTAGTGTATTTAATGACACTGATATGAGACTGATATGAGATCAGTACCACAGGGATCTGCATTTCTCCTGCATAATTGTACTATGGATGTCAACGGCAGGTTTAGCAAAAGAAAGTTGTGCACTTAAATGTGTTGGTGAATTAATTTGAAAGCAAAAAGGATATTAGCTGTGTTTATAACCAGGCAATCTAGGCATATGATTGTGAGATTCGCCACAGGAACATTTTACTTGAAGTCAAGGTGAATTGTTGCAAATAATGAAATTCAAATTACATTTCAAATTTCAAATTTAACCGCTCACTCTATATGCTTTGGATTTAAGACAACTGAAAGTACACAGATGCGCGTTATGGTGGCACACTAATCCAAATGCTAACATTGCTAATTGCACATTTCAGCAGGCAATTGGTAATCTGTGAGACTGTGAAAAGTAGAACCTGCCCGCCACCGTGTTTAACCTTGCTCCTCTCAACAAGTGTGAGGAGGATGCGTTATTCGCACATCTGGGGCCTCATTTATAAAGGTTGCTGCGCACAAAAAAGTGGCGTTAAGGGGCGTGAAATGTGCGTACGCATATTTTACCGCAAACGTCCGGATTTATAGAAAAATTCTATGCGGTAAAATGTGCGCACATCTACGCATCCTTTCACCCATGCGTAGAGCTTACCGCAAAGTTTTTCAGACACGGGAATCAGCGACGCCCGATGGGAAGATCACAAAATAAAGCTCAGTCCTCTTAAAAACATAGTTTTATAAGTGTGCTTTCACAGGGTTTGTGGTCTGTTGTATCTGTTAAGTCACTACTTAAAACCTATTTTTATAAAAGGCATTCTCTTAACTCTCATTTTATTCATTATTTTACCGGGCGGCGCCAGGATGAAGTGAAATAAAACTTATTGATCTAACCATGCAATAGCCTCAGAAAGGCTAAATAACAACAACATAATGCTACTGTTCAAAATCAAAGAATACATTTATTAATCAGAGACTCACATAAGAACGAAGCACTGCAGAGAATTTATGAATGATACCGATTCTGTCAAAATCAGCAGGGGGAGGAGTAGAAACAGCAGTTTGCGGCTTGCCTCTCTCTCTCTCTCCCTCTAACCTCTCTCTCTCTCTCTCTCTCTCTCTCTCTCTCTCTCTCTCTCTCTCTCTCTCTCTCTCTCTCTCTCTCTCTCTCTCTCTCTCTCTCTCTCTCTCTCTCTCTCTCTCTCTCTCTCTCTCTCTCCCCAACGGAGGAAATGGAATTAGGGCTGTAAATTGTATTTACCACCATGAAAAGCAAGCAGGCTGAGAAACCGAACTAAGCGACGTGTCTGTCTGTCTATCGATCTCCTCCGCTCCGTTTCAGTGGGCTACTATGGACGCCCCAGCATACACCAATGGAAATATTTGTCTATAGATACATAAAGCTTAAACAGAGGGGGCAAAAATACAACTAAGGGGCTAAGCATATTTTACTCTTTCATATGTAGCTCCTAATACTCAATGTTGTGTAACTTTTAAACTGTTTTTAAATTGTTTTTATCATTTTGTTCATCATCAGTTTGTCTCCCATTTTTTATTTTGTCTTCTAAAGCACTTTGTAACTTTGTTTTGTAAAGTGCTATATAACAAAAGTTTATTTCCTATTATTATTAAGGTGTGCTGGATATTAGATGTTTGTGCGGTTCTCCACATGTGGCCCAGATCCTCTACTGAGCCCTCAAACAGTAGCTACACCTTTACGTGCTCAAACCAATCAGTGATGAGCGCCTCGATCTCGCACATCCGCAAATTTCAGCTTTCTTGCAGCTGGCGTCTCTCAGTCTTTCCCTCATTATAGTCACAAAGGCTCTTAACAACATCGGCATATTCATGACCTATTTAGAGCCATTTGCCACTAAAAGAAAAAAAAATATTAGATACTATGAGATCAGTTAAAACCCAACAAAAAAAAAGGATCTCCCCCATTTCTCCTGCAAAAATTTGGCCCTTTTGCCGAAGGTGGGGGGTGGGAATTTTGGGGGAAAAATGTCCCCCTTCCCCCGATTAAGACTTGGCGTTTTGGCCTTGGGGCCCGTGGGTAATTGGGAATTTTAAATATTATTTGGGGGGTTGGGAAAACGGGGGATACGGAGCCCCGCAAAACCTGGGGGGAAAAGGGGGAGGGGGGAAAGAGGAGAGGGAGCGGGGCGAGTCGGGTGGAAAAGGCTGGCCCAAATTTTAAAAAAAGCCATTATAGTCTTAAAAATGCCCCAAAAAAGTTTCAGTGCATTAGGTATTTCCTGTTTGAATGTTAAGACAGTAACGGGACCGCTTTTCCTGTTTTGTATAGGTTAAACCTTTAGAAAAAAAAAGTTGTACTTAAATTGTTGGTAATTAAATTAAAGCAAAAGGATTTTTCTTTGTTTAAACCAGGGCAACTACATATATTTAAATTTCCCACGGAACTTTTAACTTAAAGTCAGGGAAATTTTGAAAAATGAAAAATTCAAAATTTACATTTAAAATTTCAAAAAACCCACTCACTCTATATCTTTGGATTTAAGACCTGAAAGTACAAGATGCGCGTTAGGGTGGCCCCTAATCCAAATGCTAACTTTGCTAATTGCAATTTCAGCAGGCAATTGGTGTCGGGTGACTGCGGGGCCCGGCGGTCTGGAGGGCAAAGGCATCATGTCTGACTTTCCCTCCGGCGCCATGAATTCACTTTTTAACCTTACAGATGGAGTCTGTGAAGCTTTGTCGTGAAGCTTTGTGATGGAGATGGAGCTTTGTGAAGCTTTGTGAAGCTCAATGCAGTTTTTTTTATTGAGGTGTTTAATTCTGTGGTCAAATCTGTAGTTTTGTGGTGTTTAACAATTAAGTATCGATCGATCAATGATCAGCTTTCGACTTGTGACCATTGCTCCTCTTTGTTAATCCATGTAGTGTATATAATTTCTTTGAGTGGTGTTCCCCTTTAAGACCCCCTTTGGAGGCACATTCTGCAGCCCCCCCCCCCCCCCCCCCCACCAGGCTGAAAATGAATCCCATCAGCACCTTCTCTCCTCTATCCTTCCTGCTGAGTAACTCCCTCATCCTTACTGCTGACTCAACAGACATGGGGAAAAAATAGTGTTATAGTGGAGTAGACATACTGTATACATTTTCAAGTTTGAAGTTTACCTAGAAAAGACACTTCTTTCAACTGTGACTGTTACCATAACACTCACAAGTCAGTTAAAAAATCACTTTTCACTGTATGTTTCATCTGTCACATATGCACCTGTCCGTGTGTCAAAAGCTCAACCAGGCAATCCAATGACTTCGTCCACTCAACAACGTACGCTACGAGCAAGCGAGGCAAGTTCTATCAATGTTATTGTAATTCCTACCAGGTCGCCAGTAGAGGTTTTAGATTACTTAGATTGCCCCTTTAAGATGATATTCAAATTTAAGTTCGGGTGTGGATAGATTGCGGGCCAAACAACTCTTTCTCTCTAGGAGTATGTCTCAAGTGAGCAGCATCAAGACAGAAGGATATTTCGAGAGCTTGTTGTGATCCTCCAAGGTCCCTGAGTAATTACTGAGTATTTACTCATGCAAATTGATAGTGGGTGGTACGCCTTGACAATCATAAATGCATTAGTCTGGGAATTCACACCCCGATAGTTCTACAGCCTCTTCTCTTCGACTCCCACAGACAGAACAGAGTGTTTTTTGCTCGGCTGCAGCTATCTGAAAGTGCTGACAAATGGCTAGTGGTGGTCTTCTGAGTACCGTAGCAGACATGCATATGACTTCTGCTCGTCGTCCCCTATGGGCTTAAAGGTTTGCAGCATTTTAAGCCAGAGAAGGTCAGCCGTCACGCCCGCACCCCCACATCATAACACACATCGCACCAGGCGGGAACACACACACACACACACATATGCGCAAAACTTCACATATTCAGTACAGACAAAACCTTACACACTGAGGGTTAGACTGATATTTTTGGATTGAAGGTGATGTTTTGTGGCAAGATTCAATATCGTAAAAGTATTCAGTGTTTTCTTGTCAGGTTGAAAAAGCCTCTGAAACAGTATTTAGACTATCAAGGGGCTCTAAAATGCTCCACTGGAAGCCGTAATAATGGGGTGGTGGGGCTTTCTATTTCACAGCCCTTAAAACAAGTATTTATGTTCATCTTATCAGAGTCGGAAAGCCTCTGAAACACGTATGTAGACACGAAAACTCACTTGAAATGCAAGACTAATTCTTTTAGGTGATATGATCAGTTCGTGCACCCATTCCATACGGGTAGGTGTCATCTGCATCCAGACATGGGTTATGATATATATAATTTACGATAACCATCCCGCAAAGACTAGCGGGAGGAAAATCCATCATATTCGAGGTAGGACCTGACAGCCAGATATCAAATTTTCATCAAACATCAAAGGCTGTATATCAAACTGATATATTGGTCTAACCCTTACACACACACACACACACACACACACACACACACACAGATGTACCACGACTGTACAGCAGTTATCATTGCGGTATCAGGCTTATTAGGGTGCTGTGTGTGATACTACAGGCTAATCGCAGACAGAAGAGTTGGGCTCAGTTGGACTAGATAGATATGAGAGCAATTATGAGATAGATCACAGCTCATCTAAATCCATGTTTGCCCCGGAGGCCATCGTCCAAACGCCACGGCAAGTTCGCCCCACTTTCATTCCGATCTACTCCACCTGTTCTATACATGTATGTATGCATGTATGTGCAGTCTTTGCCTATGTCTACTTTTACTTCTTACTTTTACTTCTTCTTACTTACTGATCCCACCAACCTCCAACCATGTTTGTACACTTCAACAAGGCGGCTAATAGTCAGCTCCTCATTCATCCCTGCATTCACTATCCTCCTCCTATTAATAATATACTTGCAGTAGTTGTCTGTTGAATTTAAGTATATATATCTCATAATGTTTTCTGGGTTCCATTAGAAGGGTGAATCTCAGCAGGGTGCTTGGATTCATATGGGACCCTAAGCCAAATACAAATGAATGACCATTTGTGCAATAAATGGTTCTAAACTCTTGACGAGTGTTCCTGACTGAGCTGATATAATACTACAAAAATGTCCGCACAACAGTTAATTAATATTTTTTAATTAAAATTACTAAATGTACACTAGTGACCTCATTTAAATTAAGTATTTATGTTAACCGACATTCCCCACTCCTACCGCTACTTATGTGTTGCCTAGCAACCACTTTCTTCAGCTATAAAGAATAAGAGCTAATTATTGAATTTAGATTTTTCTAAAAAGAAAAGATTTATTGAACATTCTTTTTTAACACAATGTTGTATTACTGTCATTTTAAATAAGCCTCTCAAGGTCGTGATTTACAGTGATTTTAGAACAGCTAAAAGGGTTTTACTAAGCTTGTTGTCATGCTGAATAATATTTTTTATTAATATTTAAGGGTCTATAATATTAAAGGTCTATTTCTGTAGCGATCCTTTCAGTAATGTTGTCAGACACTTGTCAGACACACGGATACCAATATGAGCCTGTCAGTGGCAAAATTAAGCACTTTTAGTGGACGTACTTTGATCGCGTTTTTATGCCCACTGGAGTACATTGCAGCCATTGAGCCCCCGTTTCGCAACTGCCGGCTGAGCCGATCTACCGGAGCAACTCCGAAACTTTTGTGATGTACTTTGCGGTATGATTTTGTGGATATAGAGGCCAGGTTGAAAAACCCCGGAATTACCCTTTAACGGGTCTCTGTATCGGATCAATGTAAAGCACGGCTCTTTACTGTAGTGTAACCTGAAACTTTGGTAGCGTGAGGGAACCATGTAACCTCATTGTTCTCCTCTATAGTTTAAGTCGTGCAGCATTTTCTCCCTCTGCTCTCTTACTGTCTCTGCCCCCCATCTCTGTCCGTTCAGTTTTCAATTCAAAGGTACTTTATTGGCACGGAATACAAAACAGCTTATTGCCAAGCAAAAACAACAGATATGAACAGGTTATCAACCCTGACAATGTGACATTAAAGTATTAATCTGCAACATTTCCATATAAATAAATGTCTGTTTTGCTACTCTATCTGATTCATATAACACAACAGTGGTTCAACCTCTAGTCAGTTCATGAAAGCTTTTCCATTTGCTGTTCTAAACACCCGGTGTCAGGTAGGCCTTTCCTCTGGAGACAAGGACGTGGTTTGTTTGTTGCAACAACGGAGTCGTGGAGTTGTTGATTATCAGCAATATATATTAGCAGCAAATAGTTCAGTAATATATCAATGAATCAATCAATACACAAATTTATCATCAGACATACGAGCTGCAATGTTCAGAATATTGTTTTGAATTCAGGAAGACGAGTTTCTCATCTCCATAATTCCTACAATGTTGGAGGAAGTGATGCTCTGTCTCCAACTCTCTTTGGCAGCACCTCTCTCTCTCTCTCTCTCTCTCTCTCTCTCTCCCTGACCGCCCCCCCCCCCCCCCCCCCATTTCTCTCAACCTGTGTCATCCTCAAGAAAAAGGTATAAAAACTGGGGTTAGCAGGGGTTAAACACTTTCATGTCCCCATCTCAGAGAACACTCCCCAGGCACAAGTACCACTTCAACAATAGTACAACAGTCTTTCTGTATGTGCGTGCGTGCGTGCGCACTTTACTACACATGCACCTTATTACAGAGATCCAGTATTTGTGTGTATGAGTGCGCGTGTGTCCGTGTATGCTGGACCACTCGTATCAGTTCAAGTGCTGGCAGGTGTGCGCATCTCTTGATTGAGTTGTGTAAGGCAATTGTGCGTGCATGATGATGCGTACATGCACACACACACACACACACACACACACACACACACAGGTGAATGGTAATCCATGCCATCATTGTCCGGGCTCCATTATGTCTGGCTAAATGAGACAGCGCAGTGGATAGGAGGCTTTAGTGGTCTGCTAACAATACAGCGCTGCACGATACAATACTATTAGGACACGCACTGGCACTTACTCACCGTTCAGCAGACAACCTATTGTAAATCCTATGAATAATGATTTAAGAGTGAAGAAGGTTTTGTCCGTTCAACCGGTGTTCATATAGAAATTCATGCAACAACAAAAAAAAAAATTGCTTTGGAGAAAAGCCGGCGTGGTAAATCTTATGGGTTGGAAATTGGCAGTGTAATTATACAGTGCGGTGTAAAAGAAAGGCTGATAATTACAGTGTGTGAGGGGGAGAGGGGGAGAGAGGGGGGGAGGAGGGTGGAAAGGAGGAGGTAGGGACGGGGATGCTGGTCAGGGTGGAACAGGAAAGGTGGAGGAAAGAGAAAAGGGGAGCTCGGTCTTGTTATCGTGGCTTAATTAACACTAAACCCAAGGGCAGTGTGTGTGTGTGTGTGTGTGTGTGTGTGTGTGTGTGTGTGTGTGTGTGTGAGTGAGAGGGAGGGAGTATGTGTGCTGTGCTGCAGTGCGCTTAACTATGTCTATGTTTGTGCTTGAGAAGGTGCAAGCGTGCAACAATATCATTTGTATCTCTGCACTGGCGAACACCTTGTGTGTGTTTTGCACGTGTGTGTGTGTTTGTGTGTGTTTGTGTGTGTGTGTGTGTGTGTGTTGGCTGCACGAGGCACCATCCCTAGGGAGAAGCTGATGGGCTTGTTTTGTACAAGGCAGTGAGAAAAGGAAGGGAGGAGCTACTGTAGGTGAAGTGGTTCAAACATGGCGCTCCCTTCAGTTTCTGAATCTAATAGCATTTACCACCAACACCATATTTGGTCAATGTGATAAAATACACAATAAATTATTTATTAGAGAAATTATTTTATTTTCCAATTTTTGCTTGATCTTAAATCTCCATTATAATATAATAAAAAGAAAACAAGCTACAAGATAACATTTTAAACATGCCCAGGGCAGATTTTTTCTCCATGAGTAAAGGCTGTGATGTCGTGCTACATTTTTCGAGTTTGATCGGAGAAGACATTTGAAAAGTGCTGATTTGAAAATGGCAAGAGTGAAAACTACCCATAATGTTGCGGTCAATATGACCAATCACAGAAAATGACATAGTGCTGGCCACACATCAGCATTTGGGCTTCAGTGTGTTTGAATGACTGTAGAATAGTGACATCGGCCTGCTACAGAATACTCTTTGGTTATGTGGGCAGCAAAAACTATGAAAGCAAGGTAAGAAATAAAAATGGCAAGGCAAGAGTCAGCTAATAAAAGTCCTTTCAGTATAAAGGACGCACTTGTTGGGCTTCATATGGAGGCCTTGGGAGTCTTTCTGACACTATTGGCCCGCATTCAAAACGGATAAAACGGTCAGTTTGAGAGACCACAGGGTTTCTTAAAATCGAAATCCATCCATATCTATCTCTCTCTCTAGGGTGGTTTTGCATAAAAAAAAAAAAAACAATTCAAGCAAAATAGCACCAGAGCTCCCGTGTGAAGGAGTAACAGTCAAACATAAAATGCGAAAGATCAGATCTCATTTTACGGCAAATTAATCTGTGACGAAACTCGGTAAAAAAATTGGTTGTCAGATCTCTTCCGAGTGAAAGTCGCAGGAGGACCGGTGTTTGTCGCTTGTTCCTGTTCTCTGCACTTAAAAAACGTATTGGCTGGCTGACCACAAAGCTTTCAGAAGTCAGCTCTGAGTACGAACAAGTCATACAACTCATACAAAGGTTTTTCTATCTAGATTTGACTTGCTCTTGCTCAGCTTAGGGTTTTTTAAAAGATTTTTTATGACATTTCTGCTATTAGAAAAAATACAGCAAGAGTGACAGGAAAGATGAGAAGAAAGTGGATGACAAGCAGCATAGGTCATGCACTGCGAAAATATCCATGCTAAATCCTTGAATCTAGTATTGAGTCTGAAAATCTGAGGAAATCTACTAGTGGCGAGAGATAAATTCACTCCATAGTTTCACAATTCTTGATACTAGTGGAGTGATCTCCCACTTTTGCCCTGTTACAAGATACTAAAGATACTCTTTGCTATTAAACCTTGCAAAAACCCACTTTACCCCAGATGCAATCAAAAGAAGACCCACTCCACACAGAAAGAACCAGAGACGAAATTCGATTCGATTCATTTGATGCCTATTGTCACATAACCACCAGTGGGAGGAAAACCACATGACTTTTCCTCCCCCATAACCCACAGTTTTCCCTGCTCCGTCCTGATCTTTCTTTATCGATTTGTGATCAGTGCAAGACCTGTGAGTTGCGTTTTTTTTGTTTTTACCTGCCATGTCGAGGGCAAACGCTCGGTCTGGTCTCCAGCCGCTGTACCAGGCCACCACTTTACCCCCGGACACCACGGGGCGCTCGTACAATCTCCCGCCAGTGAAGCCCACTGGCCACACCGACACGCCTCGAGTGCTGCGCATCTGGAAAGTAAGGAGTAAGCAGAAGGGGTTTTTGTTCAGTCACTGCACACGCCACTGCATTTATACAAGCTAATACTGCACACACACACACACACACACACACACACACATACATTCAAATGCATACATGCACAGAATAGACAACCAATCACTGCTTTAAACAGCCATGATTAAAATGACAACAATCTGAGTTTGTGCATATCAGGGTGCATCGTGTCATCCACTGACAACATGACAGAGGTTCTTATATATTGTCATACATTAAATAATATGTTAATATACAACATAAATATATTGATATACCAGAAACCTGATAAATAGCAGGAGGCGGGCTGCTCTAAAATTCTCCTCTGTGGGGCTCTTTAATGGTAGATGTACTGTTGTAATGGCAGCTGTGTTGCCATGCTTCTCAATGGTCCACAATCCGTTTTCTGGTCAGTCACATTATAATTCCAGGAGCTGAAGTATGAGCCTACAGGCAACAACCAAAAAAAAAAAAAAATAGACCCCCAAAAGTCGGCAAATATGCACGTGAAGTCGATTCTGAAATGCATTACTGCTGTGTCAGCGTGCATGAGCGGCTGGAGATCTTTAATATCAACGGGGGGTTGAAGATGGCGTGCGGGGGGGGGGGGCGACTCTGCGGCTAACTGAATATAAAGACTAAATGAAACTGTGTGGAACAGAGCTGCCTTCCCGCTTCCACAGTGAATGAATTCACACACAGCCGGAAGCACCGCAATGAGAAATGAGACGGGGAAGTGGACTGTGTAAGGATGTTGTTTGTGTTGGGAGGATGAGACATCTGTATCTTGGGTGTGTGTGTGTGTGTGTGTGTGTGTGTGTACTCGTGCACGTGTGTGTCTTTTCTCCCCATCCCTGTCCACCCTAAAGCCCGTTCATTCATTCATTCATTCATTCTGCTCCTCATCCCTCGAAAACCCAAACAGCCTCCAGCCGGTCTCCCGTGACGTCGCGGCAGAACCGAATCTGTGAGCGGGACTTGCATTGTTGGGACCCAGCCCTCCGCCGCACAGATGCTAGCTTGTAAAAAGCTGTGGGAGAGCACTTCAGAGGTTTTTCAAGCTGTGTCAAAAAAAATCTCCCAGCGGTCATGACTGGCGGAGGTCCACCGGAGAATTGCTTTCGTGTGAACCATTTAATAATAGGCAAGTTGGAAATAGACACAGTGGTCCACTAAAGTTGATTTTTTGTTGCTTGAGTAATATGAACCTGTGGGTGCACTCCCTCTGTCTAGGGACTACAGATGAAAATTCGCTTTTTTGCTAAGTCTGGGGGGATGAGTGGAGTCGCAGATGGCACCGGACGCCTATGGCAAGGGGCTACGGACTATAACCGACTACCAGGGCGGACCCCCCCCGCAATTGTGAGTGCTGACGCATCCCTAGCGGACGACCTGAACTCATTTCATGCACGGTTTGAGGCTAGCAACAACAGCGCTAGCTCGCATGGCTAACAACAACATTGTTAGCGTAGCTGAAGTGGGTTCTATCACTAGGGATGAACACACGCTCTCTGTGACCGAGCACAGTGCGAGGAGGGCTCTGACGAGGGTGAACACCAGGAAAGCTGCAGGTCCGGATGGCATATCTGGGCGAGTACTGAAGACCTGTGCTAATCAGCTAGCTCCAGTGTTCACCACTATATTCAACCTCTCCCCGGCTGAGTCTGTGGTCCCCCGTCTGCTTCAAGAGATCCACTATTGTCCCTGTGCCCAAGAATGCTTCTCCAGCATGCTTGAATGACTACCGACCGGTGGCCCTCACCTCGGTGGTCATGAAATGCTTCAAGAGGCTGATAAAGGACTTCATCTGCGCCTTCCTCCCTTGCTCCATGGACCCGCTGCAGTTTGCCTATCGTCCAAACAGATCCACGGATGATGCTGTCTCCCAGGTACTGCACACCACACTCTCTCATCTGGACAGCCGGAAGGGGGGCTATGTGAGACTGCTGTTCATTGATTATAGTTCAGCTTTCAACACCATAGTCCCCACCAGACTGGCCGGCAAGCTGATTGAGCTGGGACTGAACACCCCCCCTGTGTGCCTGGATCCTGGACTTCCTGACCGCCAGACCCCAGGTGGGCAGACACACCTCCAACCCCCTGACCCTGAACACAGGATCCCCCCAGCGTTGCGTCCTCAGCCCCCTACTGTACTCCCTGTACACACATGACTGTGTGGCCAGGTTCAGCTCCAACTCCATCATCAAGTTTGCGGATGACACAGTGGTGGTGGGCCTGATCTCCGACAACGACTGAGAAGGCCTACCTGGAAGAAGTCGCTGATCTGTCACTCTGGTGCCAGGACAACAGCCTCCTCTTGAATGTCACCAAAACTAAGGAGCTGATTGTGGACTTTAGGAGGACACAACAACAGAGGACGTACTCACCACTGGGGATTAATGGGACTACTGTGGAGAGGGTGAGCAGGTATAAATACCTGGGAGTCCACATCACCAAAGATCTTACATGGTCCACACACACAGACACTCTGGTGAGAAAGGCGAGGCAGCGCCTTTACCACCTCAGGCAGCTGAGGAAATTCAAAGTCTCTCGGAGGATCCTTCAGTCCTTCTACTCTGGAGCTGTAGAGAGCATCCTGACAGGAAGCATCACTGGCTGGTTCGGCAATAGCATTCGGCTGAACGCACTATTGGACCTACACTCCCCACCCTGCAGGACTTGTACACCAGGAGGTGCAGAACCAGAGCCTGCAGGATCATGAAGGATCCTCACCACCCCAACAACGGACTGTTTCAGCTGCTGCGGTCAGGCAAGCGCCTCTGTAGTCACGCTGCTAAAACAGAGAGACTGAGACAGAGTTTCTGTCCTCAGGCCATCAGGACTGTGAACTCTGACCTCACCAGACCCACACACTGCCCCTCTTATGCACACACACACACACACACACACACACACACACACACACACACTTAGCTAACGACTACACATAATTTATATTATATTACATGCATACAATTTCTCATATTGCTATATTTTTATAGTGCTTTTACTGTAAATATTGTGTTGTTGTTTTTTTGTTTTTTTTATATAAGAGCTCTTACTGTAATACTGTAAATATTGTGTTGGTCTTTTACTGTAAATACTGTGTACTGTTTCCCTTTGCATATTCCTGTTGAGCATTATCACTTTTTCATTTCACTGCAGACCCCGTGTGTGTATGTGACAAATAAAGTTCTTGAATCTTGAATCTTGAATCTTATTGTCCCATGTACGCTACCCAGCATCCTTGAAAGGATACGACTTCCCGCGCATCGGTGTACAATTCCATTTTCTAATTGCTTATGTAACTGTGGTTGCTGTCAGACGATCTATTGCTTAGTTTGGTTGATTGGTTTTGGATGTATTGGACACAGTACACCAGGGCGTCCTCAGCACAATGAGTTTCATTTTGCTCTAATTTAATTCACTAGAAAGATCCCAATTAGAGAATCTATGATGATGGCTTTCACTCCCACTGCTATTATCTCCCCACATTCAATTATGGCTACACTATAATGTCCTATACAATAATGGATAATAAATGGTGAACAGTTCATTATAATCTTAATAAATCCATCTTAATAAATCTATTGATCATGTAACATAACAGTTATCAGGCATTATTTTCAAAGGAATGACATTGTGATGTGTATGTATTAAATGGTGGTGATCCACATCTCCGCCGGGCTAAAGCCTGAGTCCAGAAATGATTTGCTATACAGTTGAGATGTTGAAATGTAAATGTCACAAGTCATTAGCTATGTTTCCATCCAATTTTGAGTGAACTTTTGAAATGTCGCAAACATAAAATGCAATTTTAGGTTGCGCTTTACACGGGAGTGAAATAAAAATGCATGAATACAAGAATGTATTACCGGGAGGTCATGGAGGACTGATTTGATTATATATATATATACAGTATATATTGAGGAAATTTGACTGAAGTTTTATGTTTCCAATCAGCCTTCCATTCAAGTTTTATATTTCAGGATTTGCAAAACAAATTACTTGAATGTAAGCCCAGCTAACTCAAAACACAGATCTGTTTTACTGTTTTTCACCAAAACAATAAAACTGGAAAAAAATGTTTAATGTTACAGACTGTCAGTTCTCAATTATTCAATTTGAGAGTGAAAAAACAAAGCTGTTGTATTGAGGTCAGTCTCTATATTGTCAGTGCAGACTGGGACATGGCTGCTTTTATTCCACCAACCAAAATCATGCCTGCATCATTTATAGTAAACAGGAGGGATAATAATATCTGCCAATCCAAGTGCAGTACTGTCTACATTTGTTCTCTAAATTTAGCTAAAGGATGACCTTTTACAGCGGTAATTCTCGAGCTTCTCTTTTTTCCCCCCAATTTGTCTCCATCTTTGGTGCTCAGCGCTCATAAACTGCGTTTCCCAGAGATCACGTCAGTACCGTGACGTCTTTTTCCTTGGATTTTCTACCCAGCTCTTCTGTTTATTCCAAACAAACCAGGAACGCATCACTTGTTGTGTTCCAGAGGATTTCTCCCAAGAAAGACCTACCAGACACCAGGGGCCTCGTTCATAAAACTTTGCGTAGATTCCATCCTAAAACATTGCGTACGCACAAACCTCAGAATCTACTAACGCAAGAAAATATTCAGATTTATAAAACCGTGTGGTACACACCTGTACGCAGTCTTCTCTTTATAAATACCCACCTGCGGTGAATTGTGCGCTCGTGTACTCCTCCCAGTGTCCTCCCACTACTCCTCCCAGTGTCGTCCCACAATCATCCATAAATGGACAATGCTAAATAGCTCATGAATATGCCGACGTTGTTAAGGAGCCTTTGTTGACTATCAATGAGGGAAAGACTGAGAGACGCCAGCTGCAAGAAAGCTGAAATTTGCGGAGTGCGAGATCGAGGTGCTCATCAGTGAGGTTGAGCGCCGTAAAGGTGTAGCTACTGTTTAGGGGTCAGTAGAGGCATCTGTGCCACATTGTGGAGAACCGCATAAGCTCTAATAATCCGGCACACCTTAATAATAATAGAAATAAACTTTTGTTATCTAGCACTTTTCAAAACAAAGTTACAAAGTGCTTTAGAAGACAAAATACAAATGGGAGACAAACTGATGATGAACAAAATGATAAAAGCAATTTAAAAACAGTTTAAAAGTTATACAACATTGAGCATTAGGAGCTACATATGAAAGAGTAAAATATGCTTAGCCCCTTAGTTGTATTTTTGCCCCCTCTGTTTAAGCTTTATGTATCTATAGAAAAATATTTCCATAGGTGTATGCTGGGGCGTCCATAGTAGCCCACTGAAACGGAGCGGAGGAGATCGATAGACAGACAGACACGTCACTTAGTTCGGTTTCTCAGCCTGCTTGCTTTTCGTGGTGGTAAATACAACTTTCAGCCCTAATTCCATTTCCCCCGTTGGGGAGAGAGAGAGAGAGAGAGAGAGAGAGAGAGAGAGAGGTTAGAGGGAGAGAGAGAGGTTAGAGGGAGAGAGAGAGGTTAGAGGGAGAGAGAGCGAGAGAAGGAGAGAGAGAGATGCAAGCCGCAAACTGCGGTTTCTACTCCTCCGCCTGCTGATTTTGACAGAATTGTTATCGTTCATAAATTCTCTGCAGTTCTCCGTTCGTATGTGAGTCTCTGATTAATAAATGTATTCTTTGATTTTGAACAGTAGCATTATGTTGTTGTTGTTGTTATTTAGCCTTTCTGAGGCTGTTGCAGGTTAAATCAATGAATTTTATTTCACTTCATCCTGGCGCCGCCCGGTAAAATAATCAATAAAATAAGAGTTAAGAGAATGCCTTTGTATAAAAATAGGTTTTAAGTAGTGACTTAACAGATACAACAGACCACAAACCCTGTGAAAGCACACTTATAAAACTATGTTTTTAAGAGGACTGAGCTTTATTTTGTGATCTCCCCATCGGGCGTCGCTCATTCCCGTGTCTGAAAAACTTTGCGGTGAGCTCTACGCATGGGTGAAAGGATGCGTAGAAGTGCGCACCTTTTACCGCATAGAATTTTTCTGTAAATCCCGACGTTTGCGGTAAAATATGCGTACGCACATCGCCACTTTTTTGTGCGTAGCAACCTTTATAAATGAGGCCCCAGGTGTTTAGAACAGCAAATGGGAAAGGTTTCATGAAAAAGCCACAAAGTTATTCATTAAACTTCTTAATTTACTGATAAAAAACACCATGTGCGCTGATGTTGAGCTTTCTTCAAAGCATCTAACAAGAAGGATGAGCATCTTCTCACTTCCTTCACCTCCCTCCTCTCTTTCATCCATTCTCCTCTTCCTCTCTAACCCCCCTCGGCCCCTGAGCGACACCAGCAGCTTTGAGCAGCTTTGAAGCCGTTACAGCTGTGGACCCTTGAATTTGCCTGGCTGCCTGCGCAACACTGAAACCCTTCCCCCACCCTCTTTTCTCTTTCGCTGCTGTCCGCCTTTCTCTCGCAGGTCATTTTCAAGACTCCCAACTCCTCTGCGTTGTAAAAAGACAGGTAAAAAGAGAGAAAGAGCGAGAGAGTGACAGAAAAAACTTTGTGCGTTGGTTGTACCTGGAGTGTGATCGTTATTTCGACTGAGTGGTTAAGTTTGACACATTATGAAGAAGACATGGGGAAACATGGCCCATGGGTGTTACAGTTGAACCATAGTCAGGCTTGTTGGTTCAATGCAAATCTTTGAGATCTGATCATATTGACTGGTCACAATATTCAAACAGCTTTGGAAACAGTTTTGAACAAATAACAGAAATATATGGATTGGATTTCACAAAGAGATGCAGGTAGCAGACATGGACGACTATGGATTGTTTACTGGGAACCAAGAAACTCGTGGGGTGACGGTGTTTCAGCAGAACACCTCTAAACCTGCGTGGGTGGCAATCGGAACAAGCGATGACTCATTTGACTTCTTATTGTGATAAGATACTAGATTGTGATGGGAGAGAAAAAAGATCAGGGAGAATGAACTCCATAATAAGGAGCTGTCTTCTTATTATTATAGGAAGCAGAAGTTCTGAAACTGCAACAATGGAGTCAAAAAAAAAAAAAGATCAATACAACCTCTAGTGTAACCACTTCACTGAGAGGCACTATTATGTGCTATTGAATACTTATTTTACCTTGGGAAGTTGACTAAAATAGAATAGAGTTTACCCACATTTTTAGGTTGGCAAAACTTGTAATGATATAAATTCAGTATGCAGTATGCATCATAGTAGGTTGTATCAAACTGAAGTTATATATGTATAGTCAGTACAAAAATATAATCGTTTTTTTGGTTTCCTTGATAATTGCCAACTGGAGGTTATAGTTTAATTATTTACCAGTGCACCACTGACTGCAGTACACATATAACCAGTGGAGGCTCGTCCATAGGGACGCTAGGGGCGGCGCTCCACTTGATTGGATGGAGAAAAAAATAAAAAGTAAATAAATAAATATACAGTGGTGGCCAAAATTATTAGAACACTGGGCATATTTAAGAGGTTTCAGTTGTTTTTGTTCAATTGGCCATTAAAATACCCATAAAACGAATGAAATATATACAAAGTCATCATTATGCTCTATAAACCAGAATAGAGCCATCATAAGGAGATATGCATCGTTTTCCTTACAAAAAACAAGCTAGGCCCATTTCACTGTCAATGTCACACAATCATGTTCCTTCACAGAAGAAGCCAAATTACTTGTGTAATCATTGTCAGGTGTGATCGTGGTTAAATTGATGGTGATCAAGAGTCTTAGGACACAGCTGTGTGATTCTTTTGAATTGCTGCAAAAGGTGACATACCAAATATTAAAGTTAAAAGTGGATAAAAACAGTAGGACTCACTTCATCTGATATTTGTTGTGCTCAGAGCAACCATCTGCATGTTTCATGAACATTATGAAATGAAATCATGTTTTGGAGGCAAGAAAAGGTCAATATTTTCAGATCTGTCAGGTGTTCTAATAATTTTGGCCACCACTGTATTTTTTTTTTTTATCTGAACACATTTCATAGATTGTATTTACAATTCATATAAATGTGTTCTAGTCAATATATATATATGTTGAATAATTGGCTTTGGTTGGTTTGTGGACTTCTCTGTTGCTCTGGGGCGCCGAGTCGTACGTCCCTCACACACTACATTGACATGCATTGTCACCTAGCGGTTGTTGGAAGGACTGCACCTTAGCTTGAGGTCTATGACAGCATTTGGGGTGCTGAGCAGAACGCCCCTGGCCATTCTCATTGAACCCCATTCAAACAAACATTGTAGTCATGGTCAGTAGATGGCACAAGAGAGCACACGTCAATGTCACACTCGAGTCGGCTACAATGTTACTCTGTGATCTCCGAGTCTGTCAAGACCCGCCCCACTTAGTCAGCCAATCACCGGCCGCCACTGCATATAACTACCTGCTACCTGCCAAGTATGATCAGTCTTGTGGAAAACAAAAATCAATGAACCTCTGATGTAACCCATTTGCACAGAGAAGCTTGTAATTTGAGAAATGTGTGCTCGTTTTTTAACCCTTCTTTTACCCAGGGAAGCAACATCCCTGGGAAGTTGTTCCAGGAAGAAGTGAGCTTAGCTGCTAAGTATGACCACGGCCTTTTACCTGTCAGCCACTGGAGAAGGAAAAAAGGGGTTAAGTGCAACACTGTTCGGTTAACCTTAAATGGTCCACAAAAGTCCAATCCGTATTTGTGAACGCGAAGGACTCTCCACAAAAGCCAGAACTTGTGATCAAGTTCGACATCGAGAACACACTTTCCATCAAGAGAAGGAATTCGGGGGTAGGAAAACTAGTTAAGGTGGGCTGTGAGAGCACACAACGGGATTTGTTGGAAGATAAAAGTAAAGTTTCTGGTTCAAGCTCCCATGGGGGCGTCAGAACTCATCAAATATTGTGCCGGTCTCCTTTTCATCGTCTGTCAGACTTTCTACCTGGAGACGTCACATATTTGAGTCTTAGTAGTTAATTCTAAGTCTTACCAGCTCCTGGGGTGCTGCTCTGTAGCTGACCCTGACCTCTGACCCTGCTGAGGTGTCTGGCAAAAGAATTTCCCTACGGAGAGCGAATTAAGTTTGACATTATTATATTCATGTGCTGGTGTCTGTTGTAGACAATAGTTATTACATACACGTAGTTTCAACTAAAGTTTAAAATTTTCATTTTACCGCCGAACCTCTAAAATGTACTAAAATGTACTTAAAATAACAATCTGCCACATATAAATAAATGTCTGTTTTGTTACTCTCTATCGCTAATCGATATTGAACAGAATCGTTATTCAACCTATAACCACTTAAAAAAAAGCTTTGAAGCATGAAAGCTTTTACATGTGCTGTCCTGCGTCTTTCCTCGAGACAAAGATTTGATTGACAGGTGCTCTCTGGGCAGTGGCCCAGACAGCTCAGTCGGTAGAGCATGACACTCTCAGTCTTAGGCTCGTGGGTTCGATCCCCCACATAGTGTTAACTATCACCCTTGTAAGTCGCTTTGGATAAAAGCATCTACTAGATGACTGTAATGTAAAGTGCAACAATGAGCACTTAGCACCTTAGCACACAAGCTTTTCATATTAAAAGTTTTTTCAGTACTTAGAATTCTGTGGAAAATCCAAACATGGCAGCGAATCCACCGATGTTGGAAGTCCAAGATAATTCAAATCAGTTACATTCACACTAATACAATCATGGATGTGGCCGCTCCAACGAGTTGAACACGTTTCCAAGTTGCGGCCAACGAGGCGGGATCCTCTTCTTCTGCTTCTTCCGAAACGCTGCGAACGCTTGTGAGCGCACTGCTGTTGGTGTACACCCCGTCGGTTTTGTACTGTACATCACATCATCACACATCAGTTTAGGCCTGATAGTTGAGGGCCGCCGGCAAATACCATCACGCATTAAGAAAATCTCTGTAGCTCCTGTCACACTATCAATATGAATATCTTCACCAGAGGCCAGACGCTGTGCAGAGGTAACGAATAATTCATCATTGCCTCGGATGCAAAATAATTCCGGATGCAGCCGAGTGCACGACAACCTCTAAGTCCTGACAAATTACAGTACCGGCAGCTCAGTCAGTAATGCGTGCCATTTACAAGTAAACAAAAAAAAAAAAGAGCCGGGGTGGGGGTCGGGGGGGGTGGGGGTCGGGGGTGATACAGTGCTGAGAGGAATCACATTTCATTTGACTCCCAGCCAGGACGGTCTCTCCCGGAGCACTGCGGCTCGGGTCGGGTAATCAAGTCCGACTCCCTTTCCCGCAAAACAAATAGGTGAGGTAAGTGAATTGTTGCGTACACACACACACACACACACACACACACACACACACACACACACACACACACAATGAAGTATATGAAATCCATTATGGATGCGCTTGCTCCCCCATGCCCTACCCCAGAGAAATAGCCGTCACGGTGTGGCTCGCGCACCAGGATGAGCGTTCGGGTGGCTGGGCCCGGGTGTGATTTTAATCAGGCGTGTTTTTTTTTTGTTTTTTTTATCTGCGCATTATTAATATGCATGAGGGACGCAATAGGAGAAATGGAGAGTGAGAGAGAGAGAGAGAGAGAGAAATGAGCCGGGAGAAAATGAATGAATCAAATTAGTTGGGGGGGGAGACAGAGAGAGAGAGAGAGAGAGAGAAGGGAGATGGGTTATGAAACGGTGATGCAATGGAGCATGATATGTGTGAGTGCATGATGGGTTTAGGTGGGTAGGAAAAGATGGTGGAGGTGCATGCATAGTGTGTGTGTGCAGGAGGACATCTTGTGAGGACATCTTTCCGCTATTCACTTTTTTTAAAGGGCTAGTTTAGGATTAGGATTAGGACTTGGGGTTAAAATCAGGTTAGGGTGAGAATGAAAGGGAGGTGAGAATGAATGTAGTAAATGAAAAAGTCCTCGCCAAGTATAGTGCCGCTGAATCGTGTGTGTTTGTGCACGCAATGTGTGTGAAATTGTGGGATGTCGGTGAACGTGCACAATGCCTCTCCAACATTACAACCGGCCCTGTGTGTGTGTGTGTGTGTGTGTGTGTGTTGGAAGGTGGAAGAGCAGAGAAGTCAGGATGGGGGTTGGGGAGGACAAGGCTGGCATTCAGATACACTCAGCCATGTTGGTCGAGAGACCGACAGAGAGAGAGAGAGAGAGAGAGAGGGAGGGAAGAATGTAAATGAAAAACGACGAGATGATGATGATGATGATGAGAGTTTGGACATTAGGGGTTGGGGTTAATTCACTTCCAAATCAAATGATTCAGGAAAAATATTTTCTTCAACGCTGCACTATAGGCCCTGTTAGCCCAAATGAAATCCTGGTGTCGGGTATGGTCACTGAAGGAAATCTTATCCAGGAAATTACCAATCGAAGCTTAAACAGCAGTGTTTGATTTTTTTCCCCCTATCTCGTCCCTTTGGTATAAAGCCTCAGAGGCCGGATGATTACAGTCACTGACGTTACATTACGATTTATTATGATTTCTGGGTATTTGAAGTTCAATTACCTCTCGCTACCATTTGGAGCCGCCGACATGAAGTTGCCTATTGCAGCTTTAACCTCAAACCCCATTAAATTACAATTCTTTTGATAAAATTCTCCATATTTTCCATCTCGAATGAAATAATTGAGAACAAATGCTCCTCTCTCCTTCCACTTAACTCTCTAAAGGATCCCTTCTAACTCTCTCCTCTGCTCTGATTTCTTTTCTAAGTACTTTGCCCATATATGATCATTCAACGGTAACAAGGATATTGCAAGGACCGTGAATCCCCTTTCCTCTCTTTATTTTTGGTGGCTTGCAATTGTAATTAATGGTGATCTAGGAATTGAAGGTTCTTCCGTTTGCACTTGTAAGGGAAGAGCATCAGCTAAATGCCAACAATGAAAAATAAATGAGAATGACCCACTAGCAAGGTGCATGGACACGTAATACTGGGGAAAAGCAACTTTGGTTCCCAAGACGGGTATAATGAGAAAGAAAGCTGCATTTCACAACCCCTGACGAAGGCCATTTCCCAAAATGCAATTTGTACTCCTAAATTTTAGTTCTCGTTACTGTGGGTGTTGCTGAACTTCCCTTTGTCCCCGTTAAATCAATTAGTAGCAGTTTCATTTGAACACAAAGGGATCCCGGCCTCCGGTGAAGGAGATGTGATATGATTATAGCAAGGAGAGAGCATAGTGAGGCCAGGCATTCAAAACTGCAAATACAGAAAAAGTGAAAAAGGGCAACGAGAAATAACAAGGCAGCTGGTGCACTAACCGGAATACCTTTTACCAGCGTCTTCCCTTTCTATGTCACCCCCCCCAAACCCCCCTCAACCTTTTCAGCCGCCCTTCCTCACTCCTCATCCTCCTACAACTCAACCTCAGAAATTTCTCTCAGCGAGGTTCGTTTCCTTTCTTGCTTTTCTTCCCTGCCATTACAGCCCCACCCCCAACCTCCCCTACTACAGTATGTAATTATGATAATTGGGCACAGGGGTTTGATGAAATTGAATTTCCCATTTCTCACTGGTTCCTCTCCTCCAGTTTCTCTTTGTGCCGCCTCCCCCCCCCCCCCCCCCCCCGCTCCCTCTTTCTCTCTCCAGGCATGGAGTTTGCTCAGGGATACTTCAACTCTTGATCAAATTTGTCCCGACAGGTTGCCAGCGTTTCTTTAGACCTACTTCTCGGTGAAGTCTTTCAGCAAACACGCATGGTACACGCATTAACAGCTCCGGTGGATGGATGTGAACTCACATCGGATTAAAAGCAAACTCGTACATGAACATTCAACCAAGTATGTCGCCATTTGGGAAACCTGTCCCGATTCGCACTTCAGTACGGAGCATTTGCTACCTGTTCCTGAAAATAGTTGGGCAGATGGACTGCGGAGCTCTCAGGGCTGGTGGAGTTCAATTATTTAAAAAAGGTCTGATGAAAGTCCTGCCTGGCTGACAGGCTGGTGCAGCCGACTCGAACAACTCTCTGCCATGTTGCCATCGGCTGAAAACCATCTCTATCCAATGAGTCAGCTTTTCAGGAAAAAGTCAGGAAAAACAACCTTGCAGTTGTGCTCGGAAGTTTGTGAACCCTACAGGGGGCAGTAGTTATGTCAAATATTCAAGAGGAATAACCTGAAATCTTTATCTGAACCTCAAATAGTATTGGAGATATGTCAAATATAGAATATTGTTTATTTAACAAAAACTCAGATATCCCTGTGAACAGGTATCCAAGTATCCATTTGTGAACTCCACTGATCAGTCTCTTCATCTTCCTGGAGGGATTTTCTCTCACTCCTTCTTACAGAACTCAACCAACTCAGTGAAGTTTGAGGTCTCACATGGACAGACGCTTCAGGTCCTGACAGCATCTCAGTGATGATGTTCATAATCATCGTCTTTCAGCCTAGCTTTAACTCTCAGACTGATGGTCTGAGGCTACATCCACACTGGCAATTTAGCACAGTTTCAGAAATGATCTCTCTCCATACTTCAGGTCCTGACAGCATCTCAGTTGGATTTAGGTCAGGACTTTGACTTGGCCAATCCAAAACACTAAACGTCTTCCTGAGTCATTCTTTGGTAGATTTTATTGAATGTTTACGATCATACTAACACGACTGAAAACACATATCATGTGACCATTCGCTTACACTGGGCATGCGCGTGCCGGTGCTGTTGCTGTCGTTTGTTTTCTTCCGGAAAAGGGTCACGTGATAGGGGAGTGACAAATCAGGGAAGGATACGTCTGACTGATAAGACCCAATCAGGAAGATAACGTGGGTGTCTACGTCATCGTTTTCAAAAGAGTTTTAAAACTAAAATGGGGTCAGCATCGTTTTAAAAAGTCTCAGTTTTTGGGGTTCCAAAACGCCGGAGTAGTTGGACGCTAGGCGTAAACATAGCAAAAGTTTTGCGCTTTAAAACGAAAACGTATTAGTGTGGATGAGGCCTGACGTTCTGTTCATGAATGTTCTGGTTTCCCTCAGAATTCATGGTTCCATTAATGATGTTGAGTAGTCCAGGTCCAGAGGAAGAAGAACAGCCCCAGATCAGGACACCCAGATCAGCTTGTTATGGTGGTGGCCAGTTTTGGGTTGTCACCAAACATGGCATTTTTAATTGGGACCAAACAGTTTTGGACTCTGTCAGAGAACAGACTTCCAGAAATCTTCAGGTTTGTCCAGGTGTCTCTGGCAAACTGAAGACGGACAGCTTTATTCTTTTTAGACAATAGAAGCTTTTTCCTGGCTTCTCTTGCATGAATGCAAGAGAACATCTATTCAGTGTTCTTATTGTTGACAGATGCACAAAGGATGCAACAATGGAGGCTTGTAGATCTCTGGATGTTATTCTTGGTTGTTTTTTACTCTTGGTGATATTTTAGAAAGACGTCCACTTCTAGTTGAGTCTCTGTCATGTGTATATTATTTGTCTCAGTGGACTGATGGGAGCCCAAATCTTTTCTACTTTCTAACCTTCCCCAGACTGATTTAATCACTCCTCTCTTCCTGAGCTCCTCTGAGGTCTCCTTAGATCTTCTTAGTGTTTTTCTTTCACCTGCACGGTAACATGACCAATCATTTTATAAACTGTTCAAGTTGATTTGCTGATAACAGGCCAGAAGCCGGTGACTAATTAGATGTGCATTCTCCGGTCCGGACCTCTCTCTACTTTTCTCTGTGTCAAACTGGCAGCACTGACAGACCTGACACACTTGATAGGGAGATTAGAGGAGGACGGGAACGTGATGGGTCAACTAATGATGTGATGGCAAATTGTAGATATGCTGCATTGCAGCCTAAAGGGAAGAAAACAAACAAAAAGGATGTAAAGAAAACTAGGATTAAAATGGAATGAAAGACAAAGAAAAGCATTAGACAGAGATCATGTTTAGTAAAACAAGTTTTCAGCCGCCAGCCCCAGGAGGTATAAATGTGTGACAATTACTCTACTACCTAAAAAAACAACTTAAAAAACAGAGTGGGCAGTTTACAATGTTTTGGGGAGGATGGGGGGGCTCGAAAGTTTCATAAACTCCTGCTGTTTTACCACAAGATAACATGAAAAATATCTCAAATTGCACCAAAATATTTGATAAAAGCTGATGCAAATTCAATCATTTTGGGCCGCAATAATCAGAAAAAAACCTGGTGGGACTGCCTTTAAACTATTATTTATTATTTATTATTATTATTATTTATTTTAGTCCATGCAAAATTTCCCCTAGAAAACATATTACATACAGAAATTGGTAAAAATATATCCTTTATTTCAGTTAATAAAAGGCTAATAAAAGGCTAATTTTGCACGTCACGCCGTTAACGGGGAATTACGGTATTTTTAAACCGGCTCTATTTGTACATATTAGTCATTTATACCCCAAAATAGGTACAAAAAGTTTTGGAATTGCTCCAGTAGATCGCCTCAGCTGGCAGTCGCAAAACGGGTGATCAAAGTATGTCCACTAAAGTGCTTGTTTTTGTCACTGACAGGCTCAGTGTCTGACAACATTACGGAGAGGATCCCTACAGAGATAGACCTTTGTTTAACCAGAAACCTTTGTTTAACCTCTTCCTGCAACAATGTATGTTTTTTAAACCTATTTTGGGGTATAAATGACTAATATGTAATGTAAATAGATATGTATGTAAATAGAGCCCAGGTTTAAAAATACCGGAATTACCCTTTAAGTTACCCAAACAATTTTAAATAGGTTCCTTGGCCGCAGAGCTGTTTAACTGACCCGGCACATAAAGAACCTCAGTGCAATAACCACAATATAGCATAACCTTGAGCGTGTTATTTCTTATATATAACATACTGTGTATGCCAAGGAGGTTCTTCTCTGATACCTTGATCCTGTCCCCCCAACAGACCAGAGACTGGTGTATTTTACTCAAAAACCTGCAATGAAACCTTCCTCACCCTGTCTGATGGAGCTACTAACCCACCTAAAAGAATTTCATTAGGCTGGGTTTCAAAGAGAGTTTTAGTGTCCCCTGGTCTAAATTCTGTTTCAAAGGCTTTTCCACCCTACAGAGAATACAATTCTGGGGAAATGCTGACTAATGACTTTTCTTGGCATGAAAATGGTAGATACTGTATATTGGCACAAAATATCACCTATCAGCAACTTCAATCCAAAGGTAACAGTATCAGTACCAGCCTTTAAAAGCCCATATCGGTCTATCCCTATAAAGAACTATGTACACTTTTAATCTGAATAAAAACAAGGGACGTTACGAGGGTTTCACGCAATGCCAGCCCGCTGACTCAAATGCAAAGTCACCGTAAGCAACCCACAGGAGGAAGTACTGGGGCGGTTGGGGGGGGATCAAGGTGTAATTGCACGGAGGGCATTAAATGAGCATTCTTGCGTTTGCTGACACCCTATTGACTGCCGGGAGGGTTTCAGTCAGAATGTGTCACGGGCATAATAAACCATGCCCGGCCGAACGCTGACTAATGTGCAGAACTCTTGTCTTAATGCAAAATGCCTTTCCACCTGGCTTCCCACGCTGACTGCTGCCTAAGAGAAACGGAAATGCGGGGAGGCTTGTTAAACATTTGCTACATCCCAATGTTTTTTTCATAAGGGGGAGTTTTTGTTCATTACTCTGTGGAGGTTTGTAGCCCGGTCCTGAAGCAAAACAGGCTTGGGCAAGTTAAGTTCGATGTAATCAACAACCCAGAGTCATCGATGAGGCTGGTTTTGTCCCGGCTGGAGCTGTTTGTTTGTTTATTAGATGTCACTTGTTTGTGTTCTACAGTAGCTAAAATATTTTTTTAAAATAATGAAATTGGTCCAAAACTTGTTCTAATTCGCTTTTAGGTAAAATCAACATAGTTTCTCACGTAGGCTCATGTCTTAATATACATGATATTAATTATCAGTTACGTAATTCTAGCTTACTCCAGCTTGGAGAAATTGAGGGTGTTACGTCTCTCCCCTATGTTACAATTATCTCTCTCTAGTGAGTTGGTCCATAAGCTGGGGCTTTAAGAGAGGGATCATGCAATGTCTCTATTTACTTTCCAAGTTGATTTTGTTAGAATCCTAAAGCCTAAATAAGGGTAAAACATTTATAGTATTGGAGAATTTAAAATCTCAATGCCCAGTGGTATGGAGCATTGGCCTTTCTAGTGTTAATGTGAAAATTAAAGTATAAAATATATACTAATATTAAAATATTTTGTCAGGAAACGAAAACCCACTCTTACAAAATAATTGCTGGAGTGAAATCAAAAAGAGTAGAAGGATTATTCGAAAAGTTAGTAGAACAAAGGGATATTTTAGATGGTCAGTGAATGTTTGAATGTTGCTTCAGTGACCATCGGGTATCATTTTTCTTCCTCAAATGATATGAAGGTTTCTAGAATGAACCCGCCAGCCATTACCCTCGCAGTTCCTGTCATCAGTCTCAGCCCTGCAGACAGTTTCTCCAGGTTATTACCGCCGTATGCCAGCCTATTATCTCTATATGACAGGCCATTACCTGCACAGAGGAACTGGGTAATGAAAGAGGCAGGAGGACAGAGAGGAGACAGTGTGCTATCAACAAATCAAACAGATGCTCTTTACACAAAGCCCCAGGCATGGAATCTAACACTGACTCTGGGTCAGAATAGACTGAGCTGCGGATCGATACTCATCTCAGAGGGATAAAGTAAGTCATTTTACCCAAGCACTGCATTCTGGGAGGTATAGTGGAGGGAAAACCCTACTAAACACAGGGTGCAATCACACCTATACACACCGTCCCCCTTTGTTGCATTTTTATATTCCGTTGGTTGAGGTCCATAATACCCAGTTTCAAGTGAACCAGGGCTTTGTAGACATAAGTCACATGGACTTATAGGTAGCTTGTTTATTGGACAATTTTGGTGAACTGTCATCCTGTAATGTTAGAGATTTTGGTGGTAAAACAAATCTGATTCCAGTCCCTGTAACTTCAGCAAAGCATGATCGACTGACTGCAGGTCAGAGTTTACCCATGCTGTTATTTACTGCTATCTCACTGACAGTGAAGTCACCACTATACGTCATCAAACGTACCCCGCCTTGATTTAAAACAGGGGTGTCAAACCATGTGCCACGGAGGGCCAAGATTATGCAGGTTTTTGTTCCAACCCAAGAATACACCAGGTGATTTCACTGATTACCACACCTTCAACCAGAGAGGAGGGACTAATCAGTGAAATCACCTGGTGTAGTGTTTCGGTTGGAATGAAAACCTGCATACTCTCTGCCCTCCATGGCACATGGTTTGACATCCCTGATTTAAAAGCTTTTACTTTTTAGTACATTGCATTTATTAAATGCAGAGCTCCTGGATTATTTGAACAAAACTGGTTTGCATACCGAACATTTTGTTATTGACTAAAAATTTGTTTTGAATTTTGAGCCGGCTACCGTTGAGAGGAAGCAATGAGAGTGAGCAATCAGCAATCACGGAACCATTCTTTCAAAGTACTTCTGCTTTTACCGGCGTGATTACCTGGATGAGTAAAAAGCCCAGCTGTAACCTAAGCGCACGCCCCTACACACACACATGCACGCGTATAAACACACTCTAACAGATATAAGATTAGACTGATATTGGGCCGATGGAGAGTTTTAGTGTCCTGTGATGGTCTAAATGCTGTTTCAGAGGCTTTTCCACCCTGATGAGAGTACAATTCTGGGTGAAAACACTGAATACTTGTAATTCTGGGGCATGGAATTGGTGAAATTGAAAAGTATTGAGCAGAAAGTATATCAGTAGAAAATATCAACTACCGGCTGCTTCAAGCCATTGCTATCGGTATCAGCAGCACCCTATATCGGTGTGGCCATAATATAGACACACGTTCAGACAGCTAGCTTGAGCAAACAAAATCATCTAGGACTGAACACACACACACACACACACACACACACACGCACTCAATCTCAGCTATTCATTCTGTGCTTCTTCATATTCCAGTTGCAATCACTGGGAAGTGGATCAGCAGAAAATTGGACAGCAACGTCGGTGAGATAAAGATGTGAAAGAGCTGCCAGCCCAACATACCATCTGGTAACGGGAATAGTGGAGAAGTGTAATAGTCCAATGAGCAGGAGGGGACAGTGACCCCCTCCCTCGCCCATCTCTCTCTCTCTCCTCTCTCTCTTTCGCTCTCTGTCACTCATCCTTCTCTCTCACTCACACACCCCTGTTTTCTCTCTCTCTCTCTCTCTCTCTCTTTCTTTCTCTCTCTCTCTCTCCACCAAAATGAGGAATCATTTCATTTTTATTTCACTAGAACTTAACTAACTAGAAATTAAACCAATTAGAGAATATATAAGAATGACTATTCCTGTCTATCTCAATGGATGATGGAGCAGGGCACAACACTGCTGGGCCCACCCATGCCAAACCACTGTAAGCACTCACAGTGTTGTAAGATGCTTTGGCTAAAGCTGTCCATCAAACTGTATATACTATATAACTGTTCTAATAGGTTTCACTCTTATCAATATTGCCCCACTTAGAGTGTTGACAGTTCTACGATTAAAAAACTAAATCAACAACAGCAAAGATCTTCCCATATGCGTCCCTGTGACAAAAGCTTTGTCTGTGGGGCCCAAATTGGTGTCTATTTGTGGGGTCTGTGCAGTGGCGGTTCAAGGAAAAGCATAAGCACTGGTTGAGCAATGAGGGAACACATAAAAAATCAATACTGTATGAACCATTTCACCTTTTCCCAACGGTTTGATAATACTCATTAGGCTTGGTCAATGTGATCAATTATTATTAGACAAACTAACATTTTCCCCCAATGTTGCTTCACCTATTATAATAATAAAAACTACAATAATAAATTTGGACTCAAGTTAGTGCACACCTTATCGGACCCCAGGAATGTGATTAACACTGAACGGTAATAAATGACCAGAGCTGCTACCTCTTCAAACAGCTCCAGGCTGTATGTGTTATCGTCATCCGCGAAGAAAACCACTCCGGCGTCCCGCCCGGTCCGGTGCTGCCTGAGCCACGCGAGAGCCACGTTCCTCTGCTCGGTGGCGCGTGGCATCCCGGCGCGCTTGAACCGTCGGGGCGTGAACACGTGCAGGTGCGTGTACGGCACAGCCGCACCGGGCCAGGAAGCGAGACACCAGGTCCGTGCGCGTGGTCGAGTCCTCCACCAAGATCCAGTGAAACCGGGGCACCTGGCGGAAGGCGTGGGCCAGCCGGGTCAGCTCCGCTTTCTGCACCGGGCGGGTGTAAGTGGGGGTGATGGCGTATATCACCGGGACGGCGGACTGGTTCTGCTTGCCCGGCGCGGTTCGGGCAGCTCCGTGATGCGCCCGACCAGAGGCTGGAGACCGGACCGTCCTTTTAGTATCAATATCAATCATGATGATGACGATGAGGATCCAGGGCAGCAGGATGAAGAAGCGGCTGAAAAACACCGATATCATGGCGAGGCTGAAGTTACGATGCGCCCGGTCCCCTCACTTACTCCATCGCAGCTGGCAAGCACCGAGCGATCGTCCGGCCCCCGTTCAAACCTCTGCTGTGAAAACCGGTAATTTTAGAATTCATCAATGATTAATTTCTAAGTATAGACACCAAAACCCCAGCAGGTTGCGTCCATGTCAAACTCCGTCCCGCTGAAGCGCAGAAACATCCGTCGCGTCCCCCGTCCCGGTGGGACAGTTTCCCCGTTGCTCCCGGGGTGCTCCCCCTCCTCTGTCTCGGATGGGACTTGAGTGCCACTTCTTCGTCCTTTCCCCTCCAGCGACACGGCGATGCTTACTCGGCTCAAGCCCGTTTAAATTCCCATGTTCAAACGCCCTTCAGGTGCGCGTTTCCAGAGGGAAAAACAAGACGGGCCGGTCCTCCGGCGGGCGGTGATACCTACCGATGTGCGCCGCCGAGGAGCATCACTTGGCGACGATGGAGCGCTGGTCTGAGTCGGTGGATAATAAGGCGGGAGGGGAGGGGGAGGAGCAGGTGCAGAGCAGAGGAGGAGAGATGGGATAGAGGAGAAAACCTGGGGAGAGAGAGAGAGAGAGAGGAGGGGAAAGGGAGAAAGGCTTTATTATGTTGTGCGCAGTCAGTGTCAGTGTCCACTGAAGATAAACCCAACTGAGACAGAGACGTTGCCTTGGCCCATCCTTTGTTAGCGTTTGTAAAAAAAAAACTTAAAAAAACACCTCAAAATAAACACGAAGAATAGTGGTTCGGGCAGGTCCAGGGACCCCCAGGGGTCCTTGAGGGGGTCCCGAGGGGTCCCTAAAGCAACAGAAATTAATGTACATTTTAATTTCACTCTAATTAAATTCAGTAGAAATTATTCCAGTTAGATGATTTTTAAGAAGCACTATTGTAGGTTTCAGTATCTCCCCACTTAAAGTGCAGACGGTTAAACAATTCGATATTAAATCCCTGGGAGAACGTGTTATCAAATGAAGGTCCGGGGCCGAATGTGTCACGTTTTCATGTCACTATTATTTAACTTACTAGAGAATGACTGTGCTGATCATTGGTTTGAACTCTAACAAGTCATATGCAACAAACAAACACCTTCTCAGATGGGGTTCACTGGGACAAAACCTTATTGGACGGGGGGGTCGGTGATCTATTGCGTTTGTACTTGGGGGTCCTTGACATGGAAAAGTGCGGGGGAACCTCGGGCTACTCTCCACTTCAACAGCTAATCACTGTTGGTTAATTATACATACAACACAGATAAAGAGATCAGTCTGTTCATAATTTCACAGGATGAAAGACTACCTTTGATTATTTGGATTAGCTAATGCTGCTGGGAATACTGCTGCTCAGGGTGCGAGGTGGAAAGCAGCAGCATTCTTTAGTGCATAGGGGAGATCGGGGATGGTAGTGGTAGATGGTAGATCTCTCAAACTTTGATACACGATACCCATATTTGTCTACTACAAACAAAACTCACTTGACTACACAATCACAGATTATGTGAGTTAATGTCAAATACAAAGTGTTATGTTGTTACAACCTATCCCACTACTGGGGTGAGTTGTAACACTAGCTGGGGATAGATGTAACAATGAGAGGCAATTTGATCCACACTATCCAATTTATGGAAGAACCTTTTTGAAGAATAAAGAATAAACAGTTTGGAATAATGTGAACAATTTAAAGTGACAAAAAAAACACTTATTTCTTCTAAAACTTAAAATTTAGCACAAAAACAATTGCTGTGTTTGTGTTTGTGTTTGTGTGCGTGTGCGTGTGTGTGTGTGTGTGGTGTGTGTGTGTGTGTGGGGGGGGGGGGGGGGGGGCAAATGTAGATGTCTGCCCCTGGGGTGCAGGCTTTGTGGGCCCAGAACTGACAATGTACACACTTGACCCACACTTCTTTTGGCCTTGAGTTTGCAAAGTGTTCCATGGACACAATGCAGAAATTCTCATCATCAGAGGTGTTAGAATCCGCTTGGTCATTGAGCTTGGGCCTTTTGCTTGTTTGTTTTGTTTTCCTCTTTTGCCCCTTTCCACATGGCAGGTTTATTCTCTTTTTTTTTCTTTTTTTTAATACTTTTTCTTTTCTTACTTTTTCACTTCTTTTCTTCCTCTTCAAGTGCCTGTATGTGTCAGGATTTCTGATTGTCTCTTCTTTCTCTTCTCACTGGTAGTCTTCCTTGGTCCTGCTTTGGGAAATGGACGGAGAGGGGGTCGGAGAAGATGCTCTGGTGGCTGGTAGAGTAGAAAGTACTCCACGGAAAGAAGTCATGACTTGACATTGCACTGACATTACGAGTGCAACCTCTGACAGTGGGTGCAATGGGTAAGATTCCCATGGAGTTGATACTTAAAGTGCAGATGGTTATATAATTCAATACTAAATCAACAGCGAGTAAAATCTTCCCACACGGGTCCCTGGGAGAACACCTTATCAAATGAAGGTCTAATGTGTCACGTTTTCATTTCACTATTATTTAACTTACTAGAGAATGACTGTGTTGATCATTGGTTTGAACTCTAACGAGTCATATGCAACAACGAAGGCCTTCTCAGATGGGGTTCACTGGGACAAAACCTTATTGGACGGGGGTCAGTCTGGGAGAGAAATCACTGCGTTACGCTAATCCAGTTGGTTCACACCAAACTAACTGCAGGCAAAAAAAAGAAGCTCATAATTTCACAGGATGAAATACGACCTTTACTAGGTAGCAGCAGCAGAAAGCAGCAGCATTCTCCAAGAATGCTTTCCACCTCGCACACAGTCATTCTCTAGTGAGTTAAATAATAGTGAAATGAAAATGTTACATATTAGGCCCCGGACCTTCATTTGATAAGGTGTTCTCCCAGGGACCCGTGTGGGAAGATTTTACTTGTTGTTGATTTAGTATTGAATTATATAACCGCCTGCACTTTAAGTGGGGAGATACTGAAACCTACAATAGTGCTTCTTTAAAATAATCTAATTGGAATCATTCCTCGTGAATTTCATTATTTTCTGCTGCTTTGGGACCCCTCGGAACCCCCTCAAGGACCCCTGGGGGTCCCTGGATCTGGCAACCACTGGCCCAAACCACTGGTCCTCGTATTTATTTTGAGGTTGTTTTTTTTTTGACAAACGCAAACAAAGGATGGGCCAAGGTAACTGTCTCAGTTGATGCACACAAGATAATAAAGCCTTTGCTCTGCACCTGCTCCTCCCCCTCCCCTCCTGCCTTATTTTCCACCAACTCCATCGGACGCCAAGTGATGCTCCTCAGCGGTGCACATCGGTAGGCAGGCTACCATATATTTGGCCAATATATGGGGCCGATATTGGCCTTTTATTAAAAATGAGATCTGGTCCAGTCAGCATCGTCTACCTCTGATCTGATGCAGTTTGTTTGGTGATTACTATTATTATCGCTGTTGTTGTTGTTATTATTATTATTATGGGTTTCAATGGAGAGTTTTAGTTAGTTTTAATTTAAAAACATTTGAATACTGGCAGAAAATATCAGCAGCTTGAATCCAAAAATATCAGTATGTATCAGGCTTCATATCGGTTGATTCAGATATGCATACACAGAGTGCATAGAATACAGTGCAGAGAGAGAGATAGAGAGTGAATGTGTAAGGGTAGAAAAATAGCAATGGAAAAGATGTGTGTGTGTGTGTGTGTGTGTGTGTGTGTGTGTGCGTGTGTGTGTGCATGTGTGCACGCCCATTTCAGGCTATGAAGGAAGCAGTGGTATAACCCTGAGGGCACCTTACTGTCATCCCTTTAAATGCAGCAGAGCGAGATGGAGAGAAAAAAAGCAAGTGAAGGCATCGCGGCCAGGAAAACAGAAAAAAAGAGCTGCAAAGAGAAAAGAAGTGAGTGAAAAAGAGAAAGAAAGCACAAAGATTGACAGAAAGAAAGCACAAAGAGCGGAAAGAGGGAGGGAAGAACGGGGGGGGGCAGGGATAAAGATTGATGTTTACTGGTAGAGAAACATCCTGCAGTGTTTGGAGTCAGACCAGCTGCAGAAATGCCACGGCCAACTAAGTGGAGCACCGTGGCCCCGATGTGCACATAAACCGCAGCTGAAAATACAATTATATGATAATTCGCAGTTCAATTCAGATCCGCAAAAAAAATGGCGACCCGATCGCCACACATTTGTCAACACTATTAGCATAGAAATACGTTTTCTTGACCAGCACTTTATGGTGATTGGTGGCTGAGTCAGTCATTGCCGGATTTGCGTTTAACTGCATCGCCACTGTCAAAAGCGGCATAAAACAGGTCAAGATTGAACAACCCCGCTGGGTATTAGAGGGGTTCGTTTTACTCCCAGCATTCTCCGCCACTGATTTTGCTCTTAAAAGTTAAACAGCAACAATAGACCTTTTTTTTTTTCCTAAAACATGTTTCTGACGGAGAACCAAATTTGACCTTCTAACAATGTATAAGATAATGTATACGATTTATTTGGTATCGTTTATATTTGACAATTTTTATGCAAAGTATTCAGTGTTTCCCCAGAATGTTATTCTTGTCAGGTGGAAAAGCCTCTGAAAACTCATTCACTAAAACTCTCCACTGAAACCCAGGATCATAATAAAAATAAAATTCTTTATTAGAATCATCTATTAGAATCAATTCAGGTTTAGGGCTTCTTATAGACAAGCAGTGTAAGATTCTTCAATTCTATATATATATATATATATATATATATATATATATTCAATATATACATTCATATCCATCATTTGGATTTGGGGTTTCAAACCACCAGTTAAGAAGTTCTGCACCAAAGCAAATTGTATTTATCTCATTTTTATCATCATTTACATCACCGGGGTGCTGGAAAGAGCCCAGTATGTGTTTAATGTTCAATATACCGGTTCAAGTTATGTTAAAAAGCATTTACTAAGACTACTGTTCTTCAAATGGTTTTCAACAGGCACACAGCATCAGCAGGAGCCACAGCTAGGACGTCCCCAGGCAGGTTTTTGCGCTGCAGGCTAAAACAAAACAACATCACTATTCATGAGCCTTCTCATTCAAGCGCTTGCATTTTAAAGGGCGATTCCGCCAAATGTTGAAAAATATTTTAGGACCAATTCTGTACCAATGGTACTTCTGAAAAAATTTTTTGCAAATTGCCTCCTCTGTGTTCATAGCACAGAGCAGAACCCGGCGGTGTATTTAATTTACACTCTGCCTCTGATCAAATCAGCAAAATGACTGGAATTCTGAAAAGAATAGAAAAGAATAACTCAATTTTTGTGCCTCCTCATAATAAAAGATTCCCTCTCACTGTATTTTCAAGTTTATTAATCTGTGTCTGTTTCAATCTCTGGATTGTCTTTTTTTCCTGTTTCACCATCTGTCTCTCTTTCTGTCTTTCTGTCTCCCTCTATTTTGTCTTTTTTTCTCAGTTTCTATCCCTCTCTTTTTTTAACCACTTCCTTTATTCCATTCTGCATTAATCTCTCATCTTCTCTCTCTCTCTCTTTCTGAAGGCACTGAAGCAATCTAAACTGATTTGTTTGAGGGGAGCAGTACATTGGAGTGATTTGGAAAACACACACACACACACACACACACACACACACACACACACACACACACAGACACACACACACACACACACACACACACACACCGTAGTCAATTAAGACTCATCCCAAAAGGGCCCATCTGCAGCTCTGAGGACGTCAATTTGGACGATTGACATTGACAGATTGTCTATCAAGGGCCTTTAAATGTACGTCTCTAAGCCCTGCACGTAAGGATGGAAATATCTCGCTCTCTCTTTCCTCTCTCTTTTCTCATGCACACACCATTCCTGTCACACAAGTGCATGCACACACACACACACACGCATGGAGCTATACACACCGTACTTTTTGCCTTTGACTGCATTGTCTGGCTCACCGCCTGGCTTTTATTGTACACAACACAAGGCTGGATTGCAAAACAAATGCTCTACCTAGCGCTGTCTGCGCGATGACATTGACGGCTGTAGCCCTGCCAGCGTGTTGTCGAGCCAGGACAGGAAGCTCTCTGGAGCATGCCCAGCAACCAAACACACAGCTGTTTGGCTAACCGTGAATTGGTGGCAATATCTGGCCTGATTAGCATGACAGAGGAGACCTTCCCCTTAACAAACCTGCGTCAGTGTAAACTCTTTGCAGTGTGCGTGCATGTGATGTTAATTACAGTGTTAAGAGTCGAGTGAGAATATGAACGTACGTGTGTGTTCAAGTGTTCATTTACATTTTGAAGCATTTGGTTGATGCACTCATCCAGAGAGACTTACAGCGAGGACACTTTAACAGGATATGCTGGCTGCTGCAGGGATCAAACCTGTGACCTTCTGGTTTCCCCCTAATTCCACTACAGTCATCGGGCATGGAGGGATTGCTTCCTTTGAAATCAATGAAAGCGTCTCTGCAAAGGTTCAATTCTTGATGGCTGATGCGCATTCCTCATACTATAGTGCACTGAAATTGTGAGAAATTAATTTGAAATTGGTGTTATCCGGTGTATTGACTTGCATATTCCAAGAAGCTGACAATAATAACCTACTTCATTTGTCTGGCTGAAGTTTGTGGCTGTATTGTAGTTTGTTTCAGCTCAGCTATTGTATACATTTGTGTACATAGATAAAAAAATACAAAGCTATACTTCTGCATATTGATGAATATAGCCCAGGTGCTTTACCTGTCTGCTCCTCATTCAAAATAAAAGCGTTCTAAAAGAGTGTTCCTCAAATGTTCGACAAAATCAAAGTAATGGGAATACTTCCAGCGACTAAATGTAAACATATCCATCTTCGATCCAAACTAGCTAGCTAGCTAGCCGATGTGTGGCCACGGCATGTCCTGTACTTATGACTAAAATAAATCCGGGGATAGTGATTGGCTTATTAAACTTAAATAAGGGATGATAACGAAAGTAACGTTGTAGCCTAGTATTATTAGATAACTTGAAATAGTAATTCATTACACTACTTGTTACTGAGGAAAATGTGCATTTGATTAACTGATTGATTCAGTTAATTAATTATTTTCCTCAGTAACTGATTTATTTACCAGCATTTGGGCTGGTGGCATTTTCCACCAGGCAGGATAAACCCAGTGTCGTCTGACGGATGAACATATTATCCTATGGGCAGCATTCACGCCCGCAGACGTTAGTGCCTGTAAACAGGTCAACGTGGGCAACAGCCTCATCTGTTACACTGACACTTAGTCGTTAGCCATGAGCCAGACTGTCGGGCTGAGAGATTAGCTGGTAGCACGCAGTTACTTAAAAGCTCTGGGGGAATAGGAAATTGGACGTATTTGGGTGGGACATCAAACAGGTTGAAATGAACCTCCAGTAGTGCTTGGAGTGAGTCTTACTGATTCTTACCATTATTTATCCAGAGAAGGTTGACTTTTTCAAACACTTTTTTTAGTTTTTTTCAACAATGCTCTGCTTCACACTCACAAAGCAGATTAACTTGAGATCAGCAAGGGGTCTTAATTACCGAAGCAGGTGAGATAGTGATTTTCCATGAGCTGTAATCTATGCTGATTGCTGATTGTTAATCCTAATTGACTTTACACAGTGCTCACAGATTGCAATGCTCATTTGTGACTGCACCTGTGTGATGTTAATGATCCAGGTGTCATTGACACTAGCAAAACTGTCCAGCTTTCGCTTTCACGTCTTAGTCTCAAATCCACGAATCCTGTACCTGTCGGCATTAGATAGCCACACAACAAATTGAGGCAATTCAACACCATGCTCTTGACAATGACAACGTATGTCTGCAAATATTTCTACAAGATGAGTGAGTTTTTACTGAGTTTAGCTCCATTAGAAGTGCCATTCTCTCTTTCTTTTTCTCTCTCTCTTTCTTTTTTGCCAAACTCAATGCCAAAAAAGTTAGCTTAATGTTAGCTTGCTTATTGGCAAACAGACTATGTATGAATGAAGCATACAACATTTTCTGAATCCGAGTAAATTTGTTTACTCAGATTTTTAAACATGATTCACCAAGCAACACTTATTTCAATAAAATTTCAACTTTTGTGACTGGGTCCCAACATTTTATTGAAAACTGGCATTACTGCTACTTTGTGAACAATTCCCAAGCTTAGCATACAGTTCCCAAAACTATCTACCGCCTGAAACACGCAACGGCCAAAGCTAGCTGATAAAGAAACGGACAACATTGCTTTCATGTCCACAATAATACTTGCTTCATCAGACTATACACGCTTAGCGTAGCCTATAATTCCCAAAACTATCCACCGCCTGAAACACTAAATCACCCGACGTTTACTCTAGAGCTAAAGGCGAGGAACTAGCAGGGCCAATAGTATAGCAAGCTAGCTGTTCTTAACAAGCTAAACAGCCTCGTTCGTTCTTTTTTTCCCCCAGTTTTCAATTGGCAAAAGCTATACAACTCTATCTGTCTGTCTTCTATGTGCTGTAACCATGGCTTAGTACCAAATAAGCTCCCCTCTGTCTCTCTTTCTCACACACAAATCCAAAATGGAAAACCAGAAAATGTGGCTTCTACAAAAGGTATTGGGGCACTTGGCACCTTAAAGTCATAATCCATAACATTTTCATAGAAATAGATTTTCCGTTTTGCTACTCTCTATCAGCGACTGATGTATTACAATAGCGATACCCAGTTCATGAAAGTGATCTCTGGGAAGTGCGGTGTAGAAACACCAAAGTAATGAGTGCTTAGCAACAAAGATGGAGACAAAATAAGAAAAAGGAACGTTTTTTCATCTGATTTAGATGCATTTTCTCTACTGTCAAGTTAAAGTGCCTCTCTTTCAGTCTTATCTCCCATTTCCCCATCCTTCCCTCATTCACTCTGCCACTCCATCTTGCCATGACAGATAAAGAAATGCCACATCTCTCCACAAAGACACAGCTGCCTGCTCTCCAGTCTCTCTCTCTCTGTCACATACACACACACACACACACACACACAGATTTGGACATGATGGTTGACGGTTGGGTCCTTGGACCTTGGAGTCAGCTCTGCTAATTAGCGTGTTGTTAATGGCAGTGTCTACATCACTGGCACATCCAACTCAATCCCTGCCCAGAGACACATCCATAACAGCTTTTAACACACACACACACACACACACACACACACACACACACACACACACACACACACACACACACACACACACACACACACACACATACACATATATATATATACAAATTACAAGGCAGGCAGAGAATATTGAGCTGCCCATTTCACTTAGAAGCCTTTTCTTTGCTGGAGCCAGAGTACTTTAGCATCAGCCCTACATTATGTGTGTGTGTGTGTGTGTGTGCATGTGTGTGTATGTTCATGTGCTTACTGTATGTGCTTACATGTGTCTCGTATGTCTGCTGCTTCGACCTGTCAACACTATACATTATAAACCTCCTCCTTCTCCTCACACACACATGCTTGTTGAGATAGCCTGGAAGCCGGTAGTATTACATAGGAAATACTGCTCTCTGGTGGTGAATATAAGCATAGCAGGACTCACCCTTGGGGGTTCTCACACATTTCTCACCTGGATCCCACAGCCTCCCCATCCTCATTAGACCAAGGACCATCAGACTTTGTCTCAGTAGCACCCATCTATGAAGGCTTTTGTTGTTTGCTGTGATTTATATTTTTTCTTTACTTACAAAACCCTCCTTGGACTGACACCCCCAGGGAGTTAAAACCTCCCTGGCCACTTCTCGTTCCGGTTTGCTCCCAGTGACTGGAATGAGCTGCAAAGGAATTGGACAATTTCATCTCTCTCCGCCTTCAAGGACTCTCACAGACATTCATTGGCACGGATGCAACTGTTTCTCAGCAAAATGACTGCACTATGTCATGCTGTTCGCTGTCCTTACTATGTGTGTCTGTCCAGCTTACGCCTGCACTACTTCACTGTCTCTTCCAAGTGTTTGTATGTTTCCTTCTTTTCTCCCCTCTTTCCAGGTCATCATTGTAAATTACAATTTGTTCTGAATTGACTCGCTTGTTCAAATAAGGTGAATAATTAAGGTCAGTTATTCCTAATTTTCCCTTTCATTTCCACCTTGGTACACACTCTTTTCTCAAGTATTAACTAAAATGGAAGACAATGGGAATTAAAGGATAATTACTGTTTTTTTTCACGTGTAAATTCGATGCCTCTAGCCTGAAAGTAGTCTAAAAGAAACAAGTAAAACTATGTTCTATCCATGTTAGCACACTTTCCTTGCTACATACATCATGTATGATTGTCATTCTTTACCAATAGAGCTCAACAGTGTGGTTCCGGAAGTGAAAATTCCATTCATATTCTGCATAGGCATTTTGATTATTAGCCATAATGTCGTAACCATCCAATGTAGACTCACCACAAGCTAGTAGATTGTGAAACGAAATGGCTCCTGTAGAAGCCACAAGTCCGTATGATATCAACCTTGTTTTGAGAAAAACATGTTTTATTCGTGATATCATGAAGAAGTACTACACTACCCACAATCCTAAAGTGTAACAGCAACATCTCTGATTGGTGGAGCTCGCTGTTACCATGGAAATGTTTATCGCACCTGCGAATGTCTTTTCAGCTGATGTTAAAGTTAGCTACTAACGTAACCTAGCTAGCTGCTAAGCTGGAACGAATCACTGTACCATGTCGATGACAACACTTTACACTATACTATATGAAACACTATATATACGCACACAAAACAACAACAATATCAACACTATACTATTGACAAATGTTAAATTTAAGAAGAAGCGCGCTAAACTATCGTTAGTTTGGAAGTTTTTGGAAAAGTATCATTCGCAATGGTTTATGGGATGAGTAGTTCCGTCACTTCATAAAATAATTATGTACACAGTCTTGTACCTTTGCCTTTTCTTCCGTTTTCCTATGTTTTTTTTTCTCAGAATCAAATATTTTATGGTCACGATTCATCATCTAGCTGGTTGGCTTGGTTCCAGCCTTAAAACTCTTTATATAAGGATTTTCTGAAATGTCTATGGAGTAAATGAATGAGAAATTTACTTCCAGAACCAGAGCCGTAAAAAAAGTGGGCAGTCACTGTTGCGCTCTATACAAAGAATGTGCAGCTTTGGGTCAGCGGAAAGTAGGAGCCTAGCTTGGATGTTACAGGAATGAAGGGGTTGGTGATATGTAATCATATACACAGAAGACTGAAAGCAATAAAAATGCCTACTGGCAGCAAACTCCTGGGTGTCAGACACAATATTGGAGCAATAAAGGGATGAGAGTATGTAAACAAAGAGGCAGTGCTGAACTCACACCATTTATTTTGTGCTCGATGAAACACTGACATCCCCGGTGCTGTAACACAGGTGACAAACATTTTCATATCACCGGCCCCCCATATAGGACAATCTTTGTTGTTGCTGATTTAGTACTGAATTGTAAAGCTTTCTGTGCTGTATAAACCTATGATTGCAAGTCATTCTTATACATTGTTGGGGTAACTTCTAATAAATGAAATTATAGTGAAATTAAACTGCTCCTCATTTAGCTGGGGACCCCTGGAATCCCCTTCAAGGGCCCCTTTGAGTACCACTGCATTAACAGGCTGTTCCTCAAGCCTCAGATTAGGAAACGATTAACCTTGTATTACATATTGGCTCATATTTGGTGACCAAGTGTCACTCGTAATAGCAATGACTATTAGCTTCCATTCCCGCATTTGCTAGCATGACAGATCAGCCCCACATTGGCCCAAAAGTAAGCACTTGATTTAGACATAGGATAGTTTTTCTACCAGAGTGAATTTACCCCGACTCCTCCACCTCCCTTAAACTTATCCCACTCAACTCAATTCACACATGGCAACAGCAGCCCCAGCTGGAGGGCTGGAGGCACCTTATGGTCTGAGTCATGACACCAATGTCGCAGGTGTCATTCATGCTAGCAAGAACTGTAGATTCCTCTCTGCTTGAGTCCTCCTCTCAAACCTGTGGGTTCTGTGGTTGCCAGCATGATGGGTGGCCGTCCTATTGATTGAGACAAATCAATAGTGCATACTAGGGTTTGACTGATTTTGGTTTTGAAGGCCGATAACTGACATGTTTTGGATTGAAGCTGCCAATAATTTGTGCTGATATTCAGTAACTTTATATTTCAGCATTTCCATAACCCAGAAATTCAAATTTTATACAGAATTGTACTCTTCTGAAGCAGCATTTAGACCATGGGACACTAAAACCCAGAATGTTACTAATATTAATACTAATACTAATGCCAATTTACATATTCATGCATGCTTGTGTGGAATCTGATCACAATTTCACATGAGAATCAAGTTAAGGTCTTCCCATAGACAACCTGTGTAGTATTGATCAATTATACAATAAATATGTAATCAAACAATCCCAGTTTTATCACAAGTCCAATATATCAGCATTATTTTTACTGATATTCTTTGTCCTGGGCCTTATTTTCCACTAAGTGAGCCTCATTGAGATGTTCTGACTCTTTGGGGTATGTCAAGTAAATTCTAATGTGAAAACTGGAACAAAATCCAACCATTTTACATAGGCTTTCATAAAAATGTAAATGTATTTTCTACTTTTGAAAGGAATTTTCTACAGCTGCAACACTAAAAGCCTAGAGAAACTTGAGTGAGAAAACCCCCCATCTCTTCACACTTCCTATTTTAATTATATAAATAGACCTACTGTAAAGGTCAAAATTTGTTGATTGAGTTGTCAACTTCTTATTGCAAGTTCTTAGTTCAAGTGTCATATTTGTCATAATATGACAAATTTTGACAAATATGACTTTCCAAAAGCTGAATTATACCTAAAAAAAATCCCACAGAAAGGGCACATGGAGCCCGCCTACAAAATGAAAGTAACAGAAAAAATACTTAATGACTACATTTAACATCTTACAAGCATCAGCATCAGTTAGTCAGTTGGTCAGTCAGTTCATTTTTGTCATGTCATTGTAATAATGAATATGAATAAGTCTATTGGCCTATAAGCAAATCACTAAAATGTTTGGAAGAAGCAGCTATTCTCATAAGTCATGTATTTGGTAAATGACTTAATAGCTGGACATTATTACCAAGTCATGGTTTATTCAAACGGTTTGTTCCTTCCATTTTCCCTTTTCGCTTTGTTCCTTGTGTGACATTGATGATCTCAGGGGAGATACCCTAACCTCTTCCTGTCCAGGTGTCACGTGATGCAGCTCGGTCCTGATGCTGCTGTCACCAGGACTGGGGGTATGGGGGATGATTAATGCCACGGAGGAAAAGAGTCATCAACAATGTAGTGGAAAGTAAACTACTAGTTTGCCAATGGCATCGCCACCATGAGACAAAAAAAAATTACATTAAGGCTTTGTAAAGTGAGTGCTATGGAAAAAGAAAGGTGCAATTTATTGACATATCTCAATTCAAATTGCAGGCGGCCAGCATTGTGTCTCATCTTGATGGCAGCCGTTGCAGGATGGTAACAGTTGTAAGGATTTTCCTTATGTCTGCCGTTATGTGGTAAACCTCTGGATAACCATCACTACCATCAGAAGAACATGATGTTGCTATTAAGTGTCGTCACTGTTACTATTAAGCAAAAACGTTGCTCCTTCACTTCCCTCATTTTCAGTATAAACACAACTTTTTTACTTGAACACATATTTTATATTCCACATTCTTTGGAATGAGTTAAATCGGGGCATACTTACCCTCTTTAATTTGCCTATTTCATATCCAAATATCAGTAATAGTAACTTTCTGTTTCCATATCACTCACTGTCAGGACCAACTGCAGTTATGAACATTAGCCAATCATTTTAATTGGCAATTCCTTTTGCAGGCTCCACAGCTATGGCTGTTCTTCACTGATAAGTATCTACCAAATAAAATGAGGCAAACAATTATTATTATAAAAAGTTAACTTTAACGATGAATCCTCACACAAAAAATAGCGAAAGTAGCATAGAAATGTTGGTACTTGTTACTCTGATAGGAGCACACTGGCTGGTGTTCTGAACACACCCATGGCAAGCTAGTAGTTTATTTTAAGCTAGGAACACCTTATCTCGCTTCTCCTCCTCTGATTCTCTGTGGCATTAACCACCCCTCAGACAGAGACGCTCGTCGTCGTCACCGAGCTGGAAATCCGCCCTTCTCTGCCATTTCAAAAGCTCAGCTCTGAGGGAAGTCGCAGTCCGTCAACCAAAACGGTGTTGTGAGCAAAATTATGTAGTACGTCGGGGAAAGAAGAGGATAATAAAAGAGGCTGGGCGTCGTGTGGGTTATAAATGGGAAACCTGATTGGCAGCTGGCGCTACAAGGAGCCGAGCACCGTGGAGGAATGCGACTCGACGTGGGGGTCGGAGTCAGAGAGCGACGAACCGGCAGCCGAAGATGACGGCGGCATCTCCGAGTTTGTCAGCCCGGCAGAGAGCGGCCGGAGCGCCGCAGAACTCGGAGACATGTCCCCGCAGGTACCGTAGGGGGGATTTGTGGTGCATTTGGAGACACAGTGAGGGACACAGTCGGCGGTAGGGGAGTGTGGAGGTGGGGGGGTCATTGGGACACGGCATAGTAATATATATGTCACCAGCAGAGCACAACATTGACAAGGCCACAACACAAGTGAGGGCATACCGGAAGAAAGCCCCGATACATGCTGTATTATAGGACTCAAGACCATGTCTGCATCATCAGGGTCCACTCAGTTCCTCCATACATATAAGCCACCACGCAGCACTTGGTAATAAATCGCAATAAAGTCCCACAATAGTCTTCCACCAAAATACACCGTGGTGAAGAGGTAGCGAGCAGTGTGAAGCAATTCTAAAAGTGGAGATTTTACTGAAATAAAGTGCTGCTTGGTGGATTATATGTGTGCCGAATTAAAACGTGGCTCCCAATGATTCAGAAGTCTTATTTCATGCCATTTGTACCTTTTACAATAATCAAGGCCGCATTAAATTGGGAGATTTTTCAATGTAGTTTGGGGTGATGTTTTCTAGACTGTTAGTAAAGCGATCAAAACACGCTATTATAAAGATATAAGACATAGGCTATTCTAGATTTGTTAAAGGGAGTAAAACACATTTGTATCAGGGTTAAAGAATACAGGCTTAACGTTGACATGGTGTCTGATTGAATTCAATGAGCAGTTGATACACAATTACAAATTTTTTTATTTATATATTTTTTTAAGTAAAATTACAGTCAAGGAAAAATGGTACTAAAGTGGCACTAAAGAGATACCAACACATAGGACTTTCATAAGGACCTCCCATTAAAAAATGAATCCTGCTGCATATCAGAGAAACCTTTTATTACTATTATTGGTATAGCAGAATGACAAATCCCTGGAGGGACTTGACTATAGGCATAAACATCAATGTCTTTGTGAACTGGGCTGAATGAATAATTGACTACTTCAGACTACTCTGCGATAACCAAAGGAAAGGGTGTGCTGTAGGTTTGTGCACACAGTGAAGCCAAAGCAAGGACATATATAGCAGGATTAGGTCCGGTGCAACGCTGCACGCCTTTCTAAGTGACCCGTGGAAGATGGCATGACCCAGATTTCTGCAGAGAATCAGATCTAGTTTCTCACGTCCTTTTGTGCTGATTGCAGATGTGTATTGTCCTCCTTTTTTGGAGAGAATTGGACGACTCAACCTTAAAAGCGGAGTCAGTGCTCTTCATTTTATTCATCAGTCAGTCAAACCAGGATCCAAATATGTTTGGGTTGTTAGAGTCAAAAGAAATTTTCTTTCTTTCTTTTCCTCTCTCTCTCTCTCTCAGCTGACTGTATCTCCAGAGTCTGCTCCCAAGATGAAGAGGAGTTTCTATGCTGCCAGGGATCTCTACAAATACCGTCACAGCTACCCGGTATACACACACACACACACACACACACTCTGAAACACATAGGTTATCTCGCTTTCTGTCACCCACAAATGTACACACAAAGTCTCTCTTTCTCTCACACGGATTCATACACACACACACACACACACACACGCACACACACACACATACACATTTAGGCACCTGTGTGATCTCTGTGATCTGTGTGTGTGTGTGTGTGTGTGTGTGTAGAACTACAAAGAGTCCCGGCAGCCCAATGAGTACCGTAACCTGCGCTTCTACCTGAACAAGATTCCCCTAGTGCCAGATGGTGAGCGTGCGTGTACACACACACACACACACACACACACACACACACACACACACACACAATGTATGCAGACCTACTGACCAGTGATGTTGGTTTTTGGCTTTAGTGAGTTTTGATTGGCAAAAGGTCATGTTTGACCAGCGGATCAGTGGACTCGTTCAGTGTTTAACATGCTCACTTTAACATGCACCCACACATACACACACACACACAAAGGACAGGATTAGGATAGAAACAACGGCTTTCACCTCTCGTATGTGAAAATAACCTTACTTCCCTAGACTCACTCACTCACTCACTCACTCACTCACTCACACACACACACACTCACTCACACACACACAGCTAATTTGTGGCGCCTGTCTTTTCTCAGGCATCTATATAGAGGAGATTCTAACTAAGTGGAGAGGAGACTATGACAAACTGGAGCACAATCACACCTACATCCAGTGGTGAGACATTTTAGTGTATTGTCTGTCTGTCTCTACCTTTCTCTCTCTTCTGTCTGTCTTTTGTTCTATATATGAGCAATTCTACTAAAGTGGTTCAAATTGCTTGTGATTGTTCTTGGGTGTCAACTAATGTTGGCCGTATTTCAAATGCAGGGTGGTCTCGTTTGTTGACATGGCATTGATTTATTGATGTTAAAATGCTACACGCAGCAACCTGTTAAAGCTGGTCTTGACAGTACAAGCTGCTGGTCTGAGTAAAGTTAGTTAGTAAAGTTATGATTTTAGAGATTTAGCGATAGGATTTTTCATTTTAGTCATTTACACTCTTATCCAGAACAAAAATTGAAAGAAACCAAAAGTGTGTGTGTGTGTGTGTGTGTGTGTGTGTGTGTGTGTGTGTGTGTGTGTGTGTGTGTGTGTGTGTGTGTGTGTGTGTGTGTGTGTGTGTGTGTGTGTGTGTGTGTGTGTGTGTGTGTGTGTGTGTGTGTGTGTGTGTGTGTGTGTGTGTGTGGCGCGCAGGCTTTTCCCATTAAGAGAACAAGGGCTCAACTTTTACGCACAAGAACTGACTCAGGACGAGATCAAAGTAAGACACACACGCACACACACAAAATCTCTCAGTAATTCAGGTTGCTTGTAGTCTTTCCACCTGGCATTCGCTTGAGCATCGTATCTGATTATGGCTTGATCCAATTCAGCTAGATTACATTTACACTAGGAAAATGCATCTGCGGTATACACACTGAAATTTCACATTTCTGTTTTCAGACTGGCACAGACGTAACTACACGTACTAAGATTTACGTCATTTAACATTGATAGAAAACACTTTGTGTTGCTTGTTCCCCATCCAAGTGTGCTACTATCTGAGCTGCCTGTTTCAATTGCTCGCACTTCCTCGTTGCAACCTTGCAATAAAGTTAATTTCTGTTGACTAGGGCTGGGCAGTAGTGTACATCCTCATGTCAACCAATGAAATATACCTTTTTTAGATTTTAAATTCTAGTCCTCGCACAAAAAAATGCTTCCACGCTTTTTGTTTATGTGTTTTTTCCTCTGATTATAATCTGATCACCCAGGATGCATGTCAATGCCATGGTGGAAAGGTTGTCTCGTATTTCTCTATGGGTTTGTGAGCAGTTCTATGTTGGATCCCGTCAGGAATTCCAAAGCACTCGGGAAGCCAAGCGGAGATTCCTAGCAGCCTATTCCCTCATGTTGGACTTCTACGGCATCAAGCTTCTGGATAAGAGTGGGAATGTCGCCCGAGCTCCCAACTGGCAGGACCGTTTCCAGCACCTCAATGAGTAAGTGCATACACACACATACAGACACACACGTACTCTGCGGCAGTTTAGGGCTATGAAACTGCGGCCCAAATTTGGGTTACTTTATTGCTTAAATTCCAATCAGTGCTGTCGTACCTGGACCACTCCCATCACTTAATTGTCTCCAGGCAGATGTGTAAGAGGTCAGGCAAGCCTCTTCCCTGGATGGTAATTGTCACCATTATCCTAGCCACATGCAAAACAACACATCATAAACAGACAACATCAGAATCAGTTTTATTACGGGATTTTAGTACCGCCCTTCGGTAAAGCTTTCAGATATAATCACTTTTCATGTGAGTTCATGTCACTCCTTTTTGTTTTGATCTGAAATTGAAACCTGCGCTACACACCTTCACATGTTGGCAGCTTCAAATGGCAGCGAGGAGTAGTCGTTTCGTAAAAGTTGAACTTCAATACCCAGAAATCTGCAGTTTACTGACGTCACGCTCATATTAACCAACATGGAGGTCTGTGATCATGTGCCTGCAAGAGTATGCAGGTTACAGCAGGTGATTTCACTGATTAGTCCCTCCCCTCTGGTTGAAGGTGTGTTGATCAGTGAAAATCACCTGCTGTAGTCTTTGGTTGGAGTGAAAACCTGCATACTCTCAGTCCTCCATGACACATGATTGGACACCACTGCTTTATACCAAGGGATACCAATTGGACAAGAGAGGAAAAGATCTAACGCCGGTGAGTCTAGTTTTCTCTGGGCCCTCCGTCCAGAGAAAACTAGACTCACTGCCCTCGCAATTTGTATTTCACTCTTAACTTTCGATTTGCTACTTCCTTTGGCCAAACTGCCCATAAACGACACCAAAATTTCATTTTAAGTTTCAATTCATTCATTCCGGTGGGCAGAGAAGTAAACATACGCAACACCAGAACTTTGTGACTCATTTAGGTAAGTGGGGCCTCCGAACTTCTTTAAACTACAGTTAAAATGAGAAACAAAATCTGCCCTTCTGCATAATGGGATATCAGACTGCGGAATCAAATCTAAATGTGATTTTTGTTAGCTTGCTTGTTTGTTTTCACCCAGCTTTATTTATCATAATTCTCTCCCAATTCTATTGTGAAAGTTGCGATTTCTCCTTTAACCATTTTAAGGTCCCAGCACAACTACCTACGGATCACTCGCATCCTGAAGTCCTTGGGGGAGCTCGGCTACGAGGCCTTCAAGCCCCCGCTGGTCCGGCTGCTCCTGGAGGAGTCCCTCTACCACACCACCCTTCCCAACATGCAACACAGTGCCCTGGAGTATTACGTCTTCACCATCCGCCTACCGGCTAGCCGCAGACGCCTCCTCCGCTACGCCCGCCAGCACTACCGGCCCGCTCACGCCTTCCTATGGGGGCCGCCGCCCAAGAGGGGCGGGGCTGGAGGTGGCGGCGGCGGCGGCAGCGGAGGCGCCGGGAGCAGCGGGATCCGAGCACCAGCACCGACGCCAGAGCAACAGAGGAAGGGGGAGGAGAGCGCCGTTCCCACCGCCACAAGTGCCGGGATCATTGTTTCGTCTCGCGGGGCTGTGACTTGTCAGGACTTCGCTCGAAGAGAGGCGAAGGGCTGTACCGTGCTCAGTTCCAAGATTGCCGGATTGGAGGGAACACTGATGATGGCCGGTGCAAGGGGGGAAAGGAATGAGTACAACGACATTGTTCCTTTTTAGCGAGCCGGCGTATGCAATAGGGTTCGACCAATATGGGTGTTTGAAGACTTTATGGATTGAAGCTGCTGATAGAAAATATTTTGTGCCAATATTCAATATCTTTAAATTTGGCCATTTTCATGCCAAAAATCCCACAAAATTGCGATTTCTTTTATTTTAGTAGTCAGTGTTTCCAAAATAATGGTAAAAGTGGAGGGTGGAAAAGCCTCTAAAGCAGCATTTAGGCCATGGGGCGCCAAAACTCTTCACCGAAACCCAGGATGAAGATGATACTAAAACATGTTCATTCAAACATATTTCATTAGAATCAGTTCAGGTTAAGGGCTTCCCATAGACAACCAGAGTAGCATTGATCAATTGTACAATAAATGTATAATCAACCGCATCGTACATCATGCTGACATGACTTCCAATATATCGGTTTAACCCCGGTAGAGGTACTACACGGTGGGTGTGTGGAGAGTGTCATATGCATAATACTTGCTTGGGGCCAATTTAAGGTCCAAATGTAGGTCCAGGTATAAAATCTTCTGGGTTTATACCTGATTGGCTTGTTGTAGAACTACAGTGTTCTTGAGTCCTGCTGACACGTCCTCCGTAGTGGCTGTAACTTTGTACAGGCACTATAATGTGCAAGTTCTAATGTGAAAAATGAGATAGGGGAGAGCAATTTGTTTTCTCCTTTTTGTGAAATCCCGAGAGTGACATTAAGGCTGAATCCCATTTCTCATTTTCACCCCTACGGCTTGTTTTCGAGGGCTCCCTCGCCCTTCGGCTTGGCCCTCGGAACAGAGTCACAAGGGGTAGTGGTTGAAATCTCTCCCTATGAAATGGGACAACCCTTCAAGACCCTGATACGTCATCGATGACATTTACGTAAACAGACGCGGCAAGTTTGTTATCGGAGATTACTATGGCAATAATGGTATTATCACAGTGACATTTGCCGTTCATCTGATGGAGATAGAAAAGCATGGACGCTCGCGATTCGTTCACCACTTATACGTTTCACGCTACTAATCGATCAAACAAGTCATCAAATAAAAAAGACCACTGCTTCATTACCAGTCCACTTCATGACAGACTAGCGTTAGCGGTGCTCTGTAGTCTAGCAAGCCGTGCTCCTAACGTTACCCTGCCAGTCTGCACTGATATTAGAGGAGCCGTAACAAGTGCAGCAACTTCGCTGCTGGACTTTAGTTATATTTCGCCCATCATATGCCATCAACGGGGGGAAATGCAACATGGAAATATGTCAAAATGCGGGACTCATGCACAAATCAGCCTAAAAACAATGTTGTAACGTTAACTAGCGAAGTAGAGACATTGGCATACTAGCGTTTATTTTTTTTTTATGCATGTTATAAAGGTCTATAATACATTGAAACAACATTAAACTAAGATAATACCATGGTTAGAATATTTTAAAAATCTTTATTAATAAGAAAATACTACATTTGTGGTTTCCTTTTGTTGCTTGTGCAGCGTTCGCCCCCATCTTGCCGATGATGGTCGAAGATTTCTCCTAACCCTCGGTTTGTAGTGTGCCCCTGAAAAATCTCCGTTTGGAGGGCCATGTAGCCCTAACACTTGGCCCTACCCCTCGATCCCAAGAGAATTGGGACACCCCTACCCCTACACGTGAACGCGCAAAACGGAGAGGAAGGGCTAAGGGGTAGGGCCAAGGGGTGAATTGGGATTCAGCCTGAGTAAAGGCAAAATCTGTAGGGGTAGTTTGTCGTAGCAATACAAAATATTTTCTGAAATCGACTTGAAATCTCTGTTTTGTCGTTGACCTCTGACAGTAGCTAGCACAAACTAATATTTATCTCGTCTGATGGCAGCCAGAACTTTAGAGCCAAGGAGAATTTGCTACCGCAAGCCCCACAGCTTGTTAAGATGTACACTGTACCGCACAAGTTGGGTCTGAACTATGGGTGGCGTGTTGCACCTTTTTGACAATCTGTGTCTTCCTGTTCAAAGCGCTGTGGGTTTCTCTGGATCCGGTCTTAAAAGCTGCAGTGTTTAAAGTGGTCAGGAACTTGCCACCTCATGACCACAATTTCTGGGCACATATGGTCTTATCTTGTCACTTCTTTGGGCTAAATGTTGTGTGAAATTGAACATGCATATTCCACGTTAAATGTAGTTTCGATGGCATGATGCCACATGCATCAACCAAGCAACATATTGTACACCAATTTGGTGCCTGAGTTCTACACAAGATATGGAAAATGTAGCATGGCAATATATTGTAATATGATGACGGGCCTTTCATAGAGGAGCTTCATTTATCAGTCCCTCAGTCATTCATTCCAAGCATTTCAGAGGGATTCTGAGGTACAGTACAGAGGTATTTTAATGCGTAGAATCTTACAGACTGCAGCTTGGACCAACTATTAGGGAATAGTAAATGTCTGGCCCTGGATCAACGCTTTCAGTATTCTGTACTCCATGCAATTGAGCTATAAAGGGGAGAGCTCACAAGATTTCCCTGCTTCCAGAAGTATTTTGACATTCAATCGTAGCATACAGACTTCTGGGTTGAACGTGGTTCCCCACATTCAGTCAGTCCCAGGGAAACAGATGGCAAAATGGTGTTAAGTAAATTTAAAAAATTTTAAAAAAAGGTATGACGCAGAGGTCCATAACTGCTATAGGTAGCAAAGAAAAAGTGGGGTTTCCTCAGTTATGTATAATTTGAAACCTTAACAGTTGTGTTCCTGGTTGCAATAGCTATACTTTATGAGTGTGTTCTATGAAAACATGCCATGCAGGGTTGTAAGATGTTGCAGTGATCCACACTGATGGGACTTTAGACTCTTTACTTCCTGGTTGCTTGACTGCTGGTCTTCCTGTCGGCTGAGGCCAAGCTCAGCTGACAAGGTCTCCATGTTGCTCCCCTGGCCATGTTTATCTGAAATAATTGTAAAATGAACTTTTCAGGTAAATTGTGTGATAACATGGGCTCACGTATGAAAATTACACTGTATGATTATGTGTGTGCGTACGCGTACGTATGATATTCTTAAGTGCCTCTTTTGTATTTTTTGTCTTTACTTGTATGCAGTAAGATGTGTCTTTCCTGACCAATTTCCTGTACATCCTGTCTGTTTTTTGTACAGCGTTTTTGATATATATACATTACTGGTGCATTACGGAATAATATACATGAATATTAGTGTAAGAGCATAGTAATCCTAATCAATACAATACAATTTTACTGTTACAGTGGAAAGGTTAATAATATACAGTACTTGAATAGGATTGTTTGTATTCTGCTTATTTAATAAAATGTACTATTGTTCTGTAGATAGAGAGCATATGCACTAGTACTACACATGCTTGCCGTACACACCAGTGTATCCCCAGTTTTCATTCAGTATAGATGGGTTTCCTACATGGGTTTGCCACCCCAAACACAATAAAAATAAGAATTTTGTCATATTAAACGAAATTACATTCAATTGAACATCACGTCATTAACTAGACAGTTGCCCCATAAATGATTCAACCCCTAAATCTTTGCATATTGTGTGTATAATATGATGCTGTGATTATTAAAACGAGGATGCGCTCACAATGTGCTTATAAAGCCTTATGAGCATCACTTCCTGTAAAGAAGTTTTTAGCACAACAATTGGTGGGAATTAAAAATTAAATGGACATTTTATCGAAATGAAGATTACATTTTTGTATAAAAAGAAACACTTGCACACTCAGTGTTGCATTCAGTTGGAATCAATTCTATATAATCACTGTTGCATTCATTCTTTTTGTTCCGATTGTGACGTGGGGGAGTGGCGATGCTTCACTCTCGTTCTGTATAAATGTGTCGTAGTTTAGGCATCAAGAGCTTAGCTGAAGGATGGAAAGTGTGTGTGGGAGAGGTTGGAAAAGAAAGAAAGGACAAGCGGGAGGATGGAGACGGTTGGGATGTGTAGTTCTCTCTCTCTTTCTCTTTGCAGACCCATGCCATGCACACACACCATTGTTTTCCCCTCAGATTGCCGGGTATGCGCGTGCAATTGTGTGGTCGTCATGATGACAGGTCTACAGACATGCAGAGGCACCTGTGTTTATATATGTATGAATATATTTTTTACAAGGATGCGCGATGCATTCGCATATAGGCTAACCTGCTGAATTATAAGACGGCAAATTGAAAATAAAAAAATTCATTTCATTTCAGTGTTTCAGTGTATTTTCCTCTCTCCACATCTCTCTGTCTCTTGCTCTCACATATTTTATTTTATTTATACACCTTGAGGAAGCCCCCCCCCCCCACATCATTTGTCTCACTGCCTCATTCTCAGTCACACCTTGAATGTAGAGGTGGTGTGAATAAATGGATGCATTAATGATGTGACAGTTAGTTAAATGTACCTGACAATCTGATGTGAGAGCTATTCACATCTGTATTTCTCTGTCTCACTCACACATACTTACAGTTGCGAAAAATACCTGCATAAATGGCACCTAAAATAAAATATAATAATTGCCTGTGAATATAATAATATTTCACAGGCAATATGTCCTGTGAAAAAAAAAACAGTAAAATAAAACTATGGAACTTGTTATTTGAAGTTGGGTGGGCTTGAATATTTTACAGTGCGTTTGATCCTTGTCCCGTTCCACAATACCAGAGACTCACAATAAGCAAGAACTCGCAACCGAAAAATTTATAAATTAATACATACAATAAATTAATGCATTAACAATTTATGATGAATTAAATTGGTGTAAGTTAAAAGTAACTCAGGGTAACTTTCCTGAACTTTCCTGAAAACTATGAAGCGGCCCTCCATTCTTGTCTCGGTCTTTGCTATGGTCCGCTGAGGTCGAAAAGAAGTGCTCTTAATTGCATTAAAAATGTACTTGAAATTCATATAGTATGTTTATAGTACATTTGTATTCCTAATGTGCTTACTTGAAGTGCATTAAAGATATATTCTCTTGCACTTACTAGTCAACATAACATACTAGTCAAAAGTATACTGTGAATACTTATACACTGTAATTAACATATGCTTAATTATGCTTTAACAAAACATGATAAAATGTAAGCATATTATTTGCAGCATTTTAGTGTATTTACCCAAAACATATTAATTTCACTCTTACTTATAGTACTATTTAGCCCTTACTTTGTGTTGAACAAGAACATTGTTAAATAATTAAACTTTTAGTGTGTTATTATACCATTTTTGCTTCATTGTGTACCAAAACATACTTTAAATAATTATGTAATGAACATGTGCTTCCATCTACTTTTGAGAAGTATGACTTTTTTGAGCATTTCTTTTTTCTTTTTCTTTTTTTTACATATTTTTAGGATATTTTATTAAAGCATATTAATTCACTCAAACTTGAATACAGTATAGGTATAATTCATACAAGTTCATTTTTACGATGTTGCTATACTTCTAATGTATTATTAATATAATTATGTCAACTGCGACTTAATGTAGTAAGTGTACTTTAAATCTTTATATATTTCAGATATATTTGTACTTCTAAAAATTATACTCAAAAAGCTTAGAATTTAAATACAAATTTCAGAAATATATGTACTTCACTCTTCAATAAAAGCTGTTCTTGGCTGTACTTCCCACAAGCATTTTATTACATCATCTTTTTTCAAGTGTATCATAAATATGTTTTCAGAAAACATGATTGAAAAACGTATTAAGCAATTAAGACAAGTTAGTTGTACTTCAGAAAAGTATCCTTTCAAACATGAACTACACAGTATTTTTCAAAAATACATTTTATTTAGTCTTAACGCAATATCATTTAACATTTATTTTCACAAGTATGTTAACATTTAACCATCAATAGTGCATTTCTTACAATAGTACACTAAATGGGATTATTTACATGCAGTTTGAGCACTCCACTAAAAACCTATAAATATACAGTACCTCAGTACCAGTAACTGTAGATCTAAACACTTATACTTAATTACAACAGGTACATTTTCAGTGAAGATGAAGACATTTTCAGTTGTATACCAAATGAGCATATTTTATTATTTTATTTCATATATTATTTTATTAACTTCCCTCAAAAACGTACATAAGAAGCTCAACATGATACCATGATACCATGATACCATGGTATAAGAAAAATGTCAATTTACAAAGCATTTTCCTCTTTAAAATCAATCATCACACATTTTCTTTGGAAAGACTGTGCATGCACTGCATAAATAATGTTGGACTCTGTCACCTCATGAATAAAGGAATTAAGGTCAGAGTCCCTACAAACTTGCCTTCCAGACCTGCAAAGCTCCTTAAGCAGAACACAGCTCATTTGTGCATTACAATTTACATGGCTAATGCCACAATGCTCAGGATCTTGCATAATGTGCCATCAGCTAACTCTGAGCCTTTTGTTATTTTGATAATGATAAAGTACACTGTCGACAAGAAAACGATCATAATATAGACATTGCTGTACCCTGACACCAAAAAGATCCTCAATAGCAAGCATGTGCCGTAATGGTATGTTGACTGGACGCGGATTGACAAAAACCCTAACATTCTCTGACAGTTGTGATGATTTAGCAGTCTCTGAACTGCTGTTCTGCATATCATAGAATAGTTCTTTGACGGTATCTTTGGCATTTTTCATGTAGTTGTCTGCCTTGTTTTTGAGATCTCTCCATTTGAGGAATCTGTTGACAATCAGACCTTGGACATGTGTGGTTCCATTAAAGAACTTCAAGAGGGTGCCATTAAAAGACTCAAATGAAAATGTGGATGTGGCCCACAGAGGTCCCCAGTTTCTCACACTTGCAGAAATGTGTGTCACCAAGTGCACATTAAAAGTAATGTTTTCCCTGCTATACAACTTCTCAAACTCCATTACAAATTTCTTCAGTGCCTTATCTGCATTGTTAATAACTAGTTGGATCTTTTCCTGAAGCAGAGTATAAATACCAAAAGCAAGAAGGAACAGGATGGTTCCAGTATTTCTTGGCAAGAACACCAGACAGCACTGGTAAAGCATAGAACAAAAGAAAACATCTCCATTCAGATGCTTTCCAATATTTTCATTATTTTACAGAACATGGGACTCTAATTAACTCTGGATAGCTAGCAACTGCTTATCAATTATTTCAGTTTTTGTGCCAATGTACTATGGTTTATCATGTATAGTATAAAAGTATAAAAGTTTATTTGTGCATAGGAGATGTTGCGCCACTCGTCGCCATGCAAGTAGACAAGTGAAGGATTATGGCTTTGTCTTGAGCTGACCGACCACCTAGGGTAGCTTTTGTTAGTTGGTGTTAATGTTCGTTCAGGTTATTATCTGCTAGCCCATTTTAACAACCTTTTTTAATGCCTTTTCTTTTGTTTGTTTTCCCATATATTTGTCCTTACAGATGTGTACAAAAATGTAATTGTCAAAAGAGATGCTTTCAAGCTAGGAGAAGACATCTGGAAGACAAATCCACGGAGAGGGCAAGAAACTGCTGAGGCTGTGAAAGTATGTTTTGAATATTTTACCAATTCAGGAGCATCGTTAATGCACTATTATTCTTAAAAAGACAAAATTTCACTAATCATGATTTGCCTGTTTGTTTTATATATAATGTGTTGTTTTCAGATCACAAGTGCATCCCAAAAGGCAGCTGCTATTGCAATGGGAGACAAACTTAAAAGAGTTCTTCAGACCCTAAGCAGAAAACACACAACTACTCTCACCTCCACTCCAATGTCAGATGATTCAGATAACACTGACATTGAAAATTGTTTGAAAACACAGAGCAGAGACGAGCAAGGAAGAGAGCAGTAAGTAATGCTTTAATATCAATAAATCTCAAAGTAACCTACATTTCCTAAAAGTAAGATATAACACTGAAAAATTCTTATGGTCAAATTACTAACACAGTGCAAGCAAAGTAGCTATATGTTGCATTTGACCACATAGGTAATGCTTTAGCCTAGGGAACTACATTACCTGTCATATACATTACTTGTAAACTTAGGAACCTTGAATACATTACCCAACATTCAGCTAACTCTCATCTTAAATTAAAAGTAGATTGATAAGATCATGCACATTAACATTGCAGCTAATCATGGGTTATTGAAAATGACTGCAAAAAGAATGGATCATGCAACATACTCTATAACCCTCACAGGGTTGTTGCTTTATTGCATCCAAACAATATGAGAGAAAATTACATTGTGTCTGAAACAGCATATGATTGAACTTAGTGTAAGCCATAGTGGTGAGCTTTATAAATACACTTTCCCTTGTGAAATACAAAATATGTTTCTTCTAACCTTGTGTTCAATGTAACATTTGTATTTACAGGTTGTGCTGGATAGTGTTGATGAACAAGAGGATCAAAATAGAAATCGAGAAGATGATCAGCCTTTTGCAGAGGACATCCCCCAAAAACATTCATGCCCAGCTTGATGAGGATGTAGTCAAAGCTTTGAAAGGTAAATGGATAAGTGTAATTTAATTTTTAAAATTGTTTTTTTTATAGTTTATCTTATATACTCACATACTCATGTTTACATTGAGGGAGTTATTGGTCACTATAATCATTCCTCATGTCCATACCAGTTGTAAAGAGATCCCTTCCTAATGCAATTCCAATGTAAGTCATGGGGGACAAAATTCTGTGTAAAAATATATTGTAAAGTTCAAGTTAAAGCTAATATGAAGTGTCACCAGTGTGTTAGACTAATCAAGTGGATATCTTCCAAAGTTACAGTCTTTTTGAAAAGGTATCTCTTCAGGGCCAGCCTGGAGAGGGGAAATGATTACAGCGACCAATAATTCTATAATCACAATAACATCAATGTACATATGGGCATGTGAGTATTGTTTAAAGACAGACTTGAAAAACTTTGATCATATCCTCTATGGCCTGGCCAAACCATGCAGTTGCAAGTACATTTTTATACTTTTGTCCACATTTACTAACAACGGACAAATTTACACTGAAAATGTCTGCTTAACTTTACCATTGTATATTAGCATGGTAGTATTATCTCTTGTATTAAAGTTTTTATGGTTGAACCAAAACTTTACCTACTATATCCAACTTGAACCTTGCCTTGATGTAAGTCTGAATTTGATGCCTTAGCACAGCAAAATCAAGAAAAGAATAGTACTAATAAATATAGCCGCAAGTGGCGATTTGCGGGTTCAAAACGTTTTGTTACTGCAAACTGCATGCATAGAAGAAGTGATAGAAGAAGAGAGATTCCACAAACAAATATATGCACTTAACTTTATGTTTAAGTAAGCAAAATTGTGTTTTTGGGCCTTAATTACAGCACTACCATCTGGCCGATTGGGCTCATGTTTCTTGGGAAGCATTTACACATCATTTCCAGTTATCAGGCCAAGTTTCATGGATTTAGCTCATTCCAGCTCACGGCAATTTGACAATAAGACAACAAATAATAGGTGGACAACAATATGGTTCTACCCCTTCGGGGTTTGAACCCTAAATATACAAGTAGTGCAAGAAATAATAGCTTAGTGCAATTAAATTGTGCAATTTGGTCTCAAAGTGTCACCTCTTCCAGCAGCATATTGGTGATGGATAGGTTTGTCAAGCACACTCATCTCAATGTTCAATCATTTTATGAATCAATGTCACACAACATGCAACTTGAGTTTTCATTAATTTACTATAAATAGCAAACATTAAAAACATCAAATCAAATGGAACACAAAACATCAAATAGATAATGGAAATTAATCAATAGTTAAATATAAAGTCCAATTCAGAATACTTAGTCCATGGAGCGGTGTCTCTTAGAGAAGCGTCATTTTCATCCTCCTCCTCCCTGCTCCTCTTTCCACAGACTCTGGCCAGTCCAGAGCAGATGCTTCTGCTGGGTCAAGTCATGAGACTGGGGGACTTCCAGCTCACAACAGGGTTGTATGACTCCATCTCAGAGTCCAGATCAGACTCTAGGGGAGCTGGCTCCTCACCCTCATCTTCATTATCAGCATCATAGTTGAGGTAGAGAGGTGAGGAGGTGAAGATGGTATGATGGCAACTTGATGGAGCAACAACCCCTAGCACATCTTCCTCCTCCTCCTCACTGTAAAATGGTAAGATGATGTCAGGTGGGGTCAAACATTTTTCCACTATCTCCTCCTCCTCCTCCCCTATTGTTGTTGACTCTGAGGATGAGTTTGATGGAGGGTTATCTTCATCAGCCACCTCAGGAGATTCATCTTCTACCTCATTATCAATCAAGTGATAGTAATGACAACAACAAAAATGCTGGAAGAGAGGGATAGATTAGAAGGGATGTGAGGTGGGGGTCTGAATGTGTGTATGTTTGTTGGGTGTTTGTGTGAGTGATGCTTGTGCATGTGTATGTCAGATTAAAAATGTGTAGGGATCACGGTGTATGAGTAATGGCAGATATGTGTGTGTGAATGACAGCATACATGTTTATTGTGGGTGGTAGACAGGCAAAAAAAGGTGTGATGAGTGACATCGGTGTACAAATTAGGAATTAGGAGTATTAATGAATGGATTCCAGGTTACGTCAAAATCAGCGGTTTGGTATTTGATGGAGGCAGATCATTTTTCCATTGATATGTATTCGATTAGTAGATTTTTTCCAAAGTGTAATATTGAATGTGTTCCTTGATTTCCAGTTCATGAGGATAGTTTTCTTGGTGATGGTTAGGGCTATGAAGAGTATTCTACTGGATGTGTTGTTTAGGTTGATGATGTCTCCTAGTAAGCAGAGTGAAGGGGATAGTGGGATGTGGCAGCCCAGAAGAAGAAGAGAGAGGTTGTCAGTGATGTCCTGCCAGAATCGTTTAATGGGTGTGCAGTCCCAACAGAGACAAAACCCGAGTTGGTCCCGGAACCAGACTGAAGTACAACTGTCTGTGCATGATCTTATATAGCCCAAGAACTGGGTGGAGAATACTGACTTCTACGCCCAGTTTTTCCCAAATTTAGCTTTGTTTTGCCAGGAAAATAATGGTGTCAACGCCCGAATTTGGTCTTATGGGGGGTCTCTGTGGGCATGTAGGCGGTCCCGTTTTACACCATTACGTAACTGTCAAACCCAGAGTTTTAGGTACTTTCCCGTTCACCATTATGTAATGGCCACCTGGGCCTCTCCTGTCTACGCATGCCCCGCCCGTCTTTTTTCTAGGTACTTCTTATCAAAACGGGGCCTGTGCAGCTCGTCCGTGGACACCCTTATTGTGAGACGGCCTCAGACTGTATTTTAAAAATTGCTTTATGGTCTTTAGGTTACATGCTTAATCAAAACACACTCTTTATATTTATGATCTACAGGTTACATGCTTATTCAAACACACTCTTTATATTTTGATATTGATAATATTGCTTAATACAAGGCATATTATAATTATTTACAACACTGTCTGTGGTGTTTTGGACAGATTTTGCAGTCTTACCCATTTAAAACATCCTTTTCCCCGTGTAGTGAATAATCTTGTATTGTATGAGCTGCATGTTTGTGTTGGTGGACATAGAGAAGATGTTTTTGCAGATTTGGGTCCAGAAGTCGGCATTGGGGATGAACTGTAGGTCTTGTTCCCATATTTTTGAAGGGATGGATATTGTTAGGTTGGACATAGAAATTATTAGATTTGGGATTTTTTTGGAATGGGGGAACATCAAAGTTAATGTTAATTTTGGGCTGAATAGATGATTTGATCTGGAGAAATTCTAAAGTAATGCCAATGCCATACTTCTGGACCAAATGAGGGAATTAGACCAGAGTGTTATTATGGAAGATGTGGTTGAGTTGCGTGTTACCTTTACTAATCCATGTTGAAAAGTTTAATGGTTTTCTGTTCATTAAGAAGTCAGTATTGTTCCAGATGGGAGTGTGTTTGGTAGGTGAGATTGTGGTGTTAGTTATTTGATGATATTTCCACCAGGTTGTCAGATTTGTAGCTATGGTAGGGTTCTTGAAACAAGGATGGTGTGCGATGGAGTGGCTTATGAATGGTAAGTCTGAAATATGGATTTCTTTGCATAATGTTTGTTCTATATCTGTCCAGGAGTTGTCGGATTGATTGGGATTGGTCCATTTGTGAATGTATTGCAGTTGGTGGGCAAAGAAGTATTCGAGAAAGTTCGGAGCTTCCAGACCTCCTTTGGTTTTGGATTTTTGCAAAGTGGCTAGTTTGATTCTAGGTGTCTTGTTTTTCCAGTAGAATTTTGAGATGATGGAGTCTAGGGATTTGGCCCAGGATGGTGGGGGCTGGAGTGTAGGCTTTTAGACTACTTTTGTAGATTTTAGAGAAAGTGTTTATGAGGCGGATCATTTCGGGTAATGAAAAGGAAGGATTTTGCAGGTAAAGTAAAATGTCATCTGCATAAAGGCTGGTCTTGGTGAGGTCCTTGTCCTGTCCATGTCGCACCTTCATAGCTCTGTGTATGTGGGGGATCCATCGAGTTCCCTTGACACTGCTGGGACTGCAAATGTCCACTCCAAGTTCTTGTCCGAGAGCATAGAGCTCTCGTTTCGACTTGCCACTGAAATGGTAGGTTTTTCAAATTCGATGCAGGAGATTGTAGACGACCGACACCTTAGGTTCTGTCTTCTGTAGGGTGAGTAGCCACAGCCCTTTAGTGCAACATGCAAAGTGTATGGCAGAGGAGTGTGCACAAAAATATGCGAAACAGAAGCATAAGCCACTGCAGCCAGGGACAGCTGCTTTTTGCTCAGGGATGACAGTATAGCATTCATGACTGAGAAAAGACCAGATGGCAAATTGGTTTGCAGCGTCATTCCAGATTGTCGAACCTCCAACCTCTTTGAGAAGCCTTGCCAGTCAAAACTCCTGAACATTGCTTTTGTTGGCAGTGTCCACAGCATGGCTAAAACACAGCTACTACAAAGCCAGGACTTGAAAAGGAAAGCTGTTTGTCTACCACATAGTGGAGGATATGCCATCTTCCCTTTATTGCATGAAATAGAGTGGATCACATAAGATTTTTTTAAATTATTATTTTATTTTTTTATTTTTTCAGACAGTGGTTTTTGCAAGGGCTGTTTGGATTGAGGATGACAAACATTTTGAAGATGTCATCCCACAAAACTCTAAAAAAACTACTCTAAAAAAAACTCTGGTCTGGTATTCTCTGGTATACATTTTTTTAGAGTCCCTCCGACAGTAGTGACTTTCAACCTTTGGCAGGCTGTTAAGAAATTCTCGTGCAGAACCATCCTGCTGACTGCGGCTCCTTGATGGCATTTGCTGTTGTGCCTGGTGCATTCCCGTGTCTGATTTGGCCCATTCTTGGACACTCCATGCTCCTATGTTGAGTGTGGACAGAAACATTGTCTGGCAAACTGGTACCTGCTTGTTATCGACCTGCAGTCTGTACTTATATGTTCGGTTCTTCCGAGATTGACCACCTGTTCTTTGTCATTTTGTAGGGCATGCTTCAACCTGTGACGACACGTAAACCTTCCTTTGCTCCCAGGTCATTTTCCAGAAATCTGAGAAGATCTTTTGCCTTTGCTCTTCAGAAATATTCTCACATTGCTGTCCTCCCTTGTTTCTGATTTGACCCTCGTTGCAGCCATGATGACATCTGCCTCCTGTGGAGCGTGGACTTTGAGTAACCTCAATGGTTTTTCTCCCCACTTTCTTTTTCCCCTTGTACTCTTTTCCCAGCCAACTGTTTTCCACATTTTGTTTTCTGTAGTTGACACCTTTCTTCTTCTTAGGTCTATTATGTGCTTCTTCCTCCACAATATCTTCAGGTACTTGATCCTCTGCCAGTTCTTCCTCTTGCCCACTTTCTCCGCTGTTACTAGAGCTTTCAGTCTCTTTGTGGCAAGGTCGGCCACATAACCGGGGTCCGGGACAGACAGAGACACAGGCAGGTGGAGAGTTCAATGGCCAGCAGGCCGTTTTATTTGCAACACCGGCAACGCTAAACACGGCCCGGGTCTTGACGGCAGCTGAACGACGGCGCCGTCTCCTCCGCTGGCGCCCGCCCCGGTCCCGGTGGGCCAGCCGCGAAGCCCAAGGCTGCCCCAGCTTGCCAGGCTTCCAGGACACTTTTCAGCTCCAACCCCGGCTGGGCAGCCCTTGCAGGCGGCTCCCGACTGCCCCCTGGACCTCCGCTGGACGCCGCGGCAGGAGACGGCCCGCTCCTGCTCCGCCTCTCCCGTTGCTGGCTCGCTCTCCTCTCCGCTCCAGCCGATCGGATCCTCCGTCCACGTCGGCTCCAAACATTCACGCCGCCAGCCTCTCACACTGGCGCGTCCCTCTCGCTCACACATTCACACACACACACGTTAAAAAGGGCCCGGCTGCAATCAGGCTTAATTGGCCGCAGCCGGTCCCGGATCCAGGGTAGACTCCACTCTCCCCTGGATCCACGTTCAGCCTCACCCCACCCTCCTCCCAGCTGCCACACTCTTCCTGCTTGTCTTTTGTAGGGTTGTAAGTTTCATCAAGGTCGGAGTCATCCAGAGGGGACTCAGCATCGGATACTGGAGATGTTTCTAAATCAGACTCAGCGATAGATGTGAATGTCACAAGTTCCTCACAACAAAGTTTCTCTGTGATTACTGGCTGGTCTGTAGTTCCGGCTGTCTTGAGGAATGTTCGGGGTGTTGCAATCGCCAGATCCTTAACATAGGGTCCTGCCTTCAAGGTAGTTGTAGGCCTACCATAGTCCCCCATAGTGACTGGGCAGCTGGCTGAAGTGGTGGCTGTAACAGGGTCCACAGCAGTCACTGGGCGGCTGGCTGAAGTGGTGGCTGTACCAGGGTCCCCCGCAGTCACCGGGTGGCTGGCTGAAGCCGAGGCTGTACCAGGGTCCCCCGCAGTCACTGGGCGGCTGGCTGAAGTGGTGGCTGTACCAGGTTTAGAGCGGTTCCACCAGGCTGCACATTGATTCTCGGGGGATCACATTTCTTTCCTATAAATGAAATGCAATATTATCAGTATCATGATGTGTTAAATCATCTTTAAAACTTTCAGTGTTATTATCTCTGATGTGCCCATCATGACACAGAGTTAGAGTTCTGATTATGCTGTAATAATTCATTTTACTATTAATAGTGGTGGTACGGGGCTGGAAGCATTACTCTCATGGGGAACCGGCCCAGTTTTTCGTCTCTTATTCTCTAAATAATGTCCTCGCATATAACATCAGTGTCAAACCTCGTATTTCTTTCCAAATACAACCTTTAGGCTATTCTCAGCCGTTTCAAATATCCCCATTTACTCCCATTATAAGCCTGGACAGTCTGGAGGAGATGGCTGAGGGGAGGATGAGGATGAGGTCTAAAATCAGATCCATTTTGGAGAATCCATCCCACCCCCTCTATGATGAGATGAACGGGCTGAGAAGCTCCTTCAGCCACCGTCTCATCCAACCTAAGTGCACAAGGGAGCGCTTCAAGCACTCCAACAGCCATCCGGCAACGCTACCTCCAACATCAACCCCTGAGCCTGCTTTCTTTCTTTCCCCCACATGCACACACACACCTACGTCGACCAAATTGCTTCTTGCACTTGCAAATTAATTCTTGCACTACTTGTATACTTTTAGGGTTCAAACCCCGAAGGTGTAGAACCTCATTGAGTTTGTGCCGCTTTATTAGGGTTCAAACCCCGAAGGGGTCGAACCCCATTGAGTTTGTGCCGGTTTATTAGGGTTCAAACCCCCTTCAGCAAGCAACACTTATGTTCTCGTACTTACTTCTTTATTAGTGTGCTTGCTTCAGCAAGCAACACTTATGTTCTCGTACTTACTTCTTTATTAGTGTGCTTGCTTCAGCAAGAAACACGCAAGAACGTTCTCGTACTTATTTATTACTAATTTATTATTAAATCAAATCAAATCACATTTATTTGTATAGCCCTTAATCACCGTTAATATTCTTCTTCCGCCCAAAAAAAACAACAACATTTTGATAATAATGATATGATAATATAAGTAATCTATAGCCTAGCCTTGTTAAGCTAGGCACAGAACCAATGAAACTTGTCCTAGGACATATGAATGTCCAGTTAAATCCCATTTAACATCATCAGTCTTAGCTGGTCTTCCAATGAAATTGAAAGCCATTACTCCCCCCTGTGGGTCTGGCGTGAATTGCGATATGGCAAGCAGGTGTGAAAATTCCCTTTGTCTAGCGAGGTAAGTAATCTGCCCCCGATCGAGATTGATGGCAGATGTTCCTCGTGAGAAATCGACTGACGCGCTCAAACGGGGGTACGGTTTCGTCTGTTTAAGGAGTCGAGTGAGGTGTGAGGTAGCCAATCATAGCACTGCTCATTACATACAACCTCCACTGCAATCGCCTGGCGGAGAGCAGAGTGCTCATGCTGCTCAAGGTAAACAAATTTGCTTGATGCAGAAATCTACCATAACCATGGTGGCCGCTCCAGAACCAACACTGAGACCGTACATTTTGAGCCGGAGTCTGACCCAGAATGGGAAGAGCCAGCTGAGGCGGTTCCACTTATTTTCTCAATGATAACAATTCTGTAAACAAACAATATTGTCCTTTGTTTTGTGTATGTGGGTGTGTGAGCGACACTCTCTGCTGTAGCCAGTCTGTTTATGGCTCATGTCCATAAGCTTATTGAATACAACTTGTAGACAAGCTAGGATTGACAATTTTGTTGAGCTAGTTAGCCAATATATTATTGGATGTAACCTATTTGCATCCAAGCAGCGCAGCGCAAACAACCAAACGCGATTGTACTAATGGTGGCTAAAGTTTACTGAGCCTGACATGTTCAACAGACTTATAAAACAGACACTGGTCCCAACAAATAACTTTAAGATGAGTCCTGTGTCAGGGATAGTAGTTGGTATAGGACCCAGAAATGCAGACCAGGACGACGGAGTAGAAAATGAGTGTTTTTTAATGATGAAGCTGATGCAGGGAAGATGGGGGGGGTGCAGAGGCTGGGCTGGATGGAGCTGGGGCAAGCAGATGAGGGAGGAGCGAGGGAAGCAGGCAGGAGCTGGGGCAAGCAGGTGAGGCAGGAGCGAGGGAAACAGGCAGGCTGGTGGGTTTCGGTGAGGAGACACGAAGAACGAAGCATACAGGGGATCTTGGGAGACAAGAACAGACAATTAGGACAGCCCGGAGGCACACAAAGGAATATACTCCAATTGTAAGTCTAGAGCAGCCAAGAGCGTGCTAACCACAGTAGTTGGCAGAACAATCTGGCGACGAGCGGTTGGAGAGCCGGGGTATAAATGCTGCTGGGTTGACGGCTTGATAGGCGGCAGGTGTGGAGGAGAGGCAGGGCCGGGAGAGGAAGCCACATCCACGCCACACACACAGACATAGAGACAGACAGGGGAGGTAAAACCATAGGGAAACCCTGGGGTTGGGGCTGGAGCCGTGACATCCTGACTCCAACCAATAACTTTACTTTTACTTTACTTTACTTTTAATGACTCCAGCTTTAGTTTTCTTACTTCTTCCACGCCCAACAAGCCCGTGGCTAGACCCGCTAGCTCGTTAGCTAACCAGCAGTCGAATATACTAACCAGACTAATTTGTAAATTAAATCAAAACACTTACAGATTCCAATTTTGCAGATGGATCACGCACCTTATGAATTGCGCCATCTTCAATTTAGATGCTAATCCTGCAGTTGCTCAAGCAGTCCAAGGAGTGATCATCACATACAGAAAAAATGAGCTAACTGTTGCTAACTGTCCTGGCATTTTTTTGGCGTGTTGGGAGACTGTGCAGGGATCTATGTTGCTGCCTGCATCCTACAAAATAATAACTGGAGAGTTGATATATTGCCGTTGTTTTAGCTTCACTGGTCGCAAAGTAATGGTGCATTCCAGTGTACTCTGAAAAAACGGCGTCCGAATGTGATATGCGCAGATTCTATTCACTAATGGCACTGTAGTAGTCGATGTTGAGTTTAGATGCTTGTAACCTGTAAACCTGAAAATGAGCCAGACTTAGTGAAACTTTTGTATTTTTGTAATTTTGTAATTTTTGTGAAAAGTGAAAAACAAAACACACGTGTAACCAAACCACACACAAGCACAGCAAAGCTAGAAAACAACTAATTATAAGAAACACTGCAAAACATCTATGGAAAATCCAGTGTTCAGTCACATTTTCATAGCGTTTTTGCAATTGCTTCAAAATAAAACTGTATTAAACCCATAATGACGAGAGGACGAACAGGGAAAAGGGGAATGAATTGGAGGTGATAGCCTAACAAATCAGGGACTTTAAGTAATTTCAGGGTACACATTACCTATTCGACGGCCCGTATTCCAAATTTTGTCTCCAGGGAAGACGCCAGACCACTCTAGCGATAACGTGTCTGTGTTTTTTGTCACCTTTTTGACCCCTGATGTTTTTGAATCTGTGTTTATTCATTCTAATTCTGATTCCACAAATCAACAGGTGGCCGTTTGCTATGAGAGCCCAGACACTTGCTTGTGTCCAGGAATGGTTTCAACTCCAAACACACCTCCAAGTTTTTCCTTCCCTTATTTCCTGCTGTCCTGTAAATATGTACATTGTGCATTGCTGTATGCAATACATATATTATACATATTTACATATTTATTTATTTAGACATATTTATAGAAATGTGTATTGAAACATTTATGTTGAATCTACTTAAATTGACCCATGTGTCGACATAAAAACTAGTGTGTGTACTTAAAAAAAAATACTGTACCTAAGCCAGTAAGTGTTGTAGTCACCCAGAAAACATCTTTGAGAACTGAAGCCAGCGACAGAGCAGCTGCTGGTACTTTTCCATACTTGATCTGGAAAGGGTCGATCATGGTCACATATTTTCTGTCTCTCATCGGCTTGGCAAACACAGGGCACCTTCATAATAAAACAAAGACAGATAGATCTGCTCCTGAGATAGTAGAAAAAATACACAAGCACCACAAGCTTAGTCTGTATTTGTATTACTAGTTAAATCTCATTGTATCATCTTGTTTTCACTCAATGTGTCACGGCCTCAGCTGTGCCTCCAGTTTCCTTGTGTTCTGCCTCCCCCTTGTGTTTCAAGGGGGCTTGTTTCATCAAGCCTCCATTATATCTTCCCCGGTTTTCCAGTCACTCATCACCAGATTATTGATTCAGCCAATGTGGTCAGCTCACGGTCCCGGCCTCTAGGATTGTGTATTCTAGCTCTGTGTATTTCTACATTGTCCTAACCCTGTTTTCCCTGTGTCCCAGGATCTCTACCCATCACCCAGCCGTACCGCTCTTCTCCCTGCCTGTTTGCCTGTTCATCACCTGCCTGCCTTGCCAGCCTCACCACCAGTCCCTCCGGCTTCTCCCCGCTTCCGCCTACTGGATCTCCTCCTCCTCCGCTCTCATCTTCCTGCCCAAATAAACTATCACGTTTTTCTATACTCTGAGTCTGGGTTTGCATTTGGGTCCAACCAGTTATACCATCACACTGACCTTCATTATTCTTTTGACTTCCCTTTTATGTGTCTTACCTTATTTTATTGCTTTGCTGTTTAAGTTCATGCATTATACTTAGTTAAGCTCTTTGTAACAGTAGTTTAAAAGGTGCTATATAAATCAAGTTTATCATCAACATTTTATTATTAAAGACAAGACAGTTTACTGTGACAATAGTAAACTGTCTTGTCTTTAATAAGCAAATCTTCCTGATCACACGATTCACTTTTATGTTACTGAATGGATCTACAGACACACCACAACTATTTTCTTCAGCTAGCTCTCTTTTTCTTGCCCAGTTGTTCGATAGTTAGACATTGTTTGAGCAGGTTATCTTGTGGACCTCCATGATGGTTCCAGATGTGGTTGCTAGGAGATTTGTGATGCAACTGCAAAGCCTCAATTAATGAGATACAAACATAATTTGTTTGTAAAATGATTTTCTTAATTGCTGTAACCTGTGGTAAAGTTTGATAGCACCCGTGTTCAGGGGAGTAAAGTGACTCAATATTGACTGACCTGAATTTGCCTCCCAATGACAGTGAAAACTATTATTCCAATTTTAGAAGTTTATCAAGCCTTTTGCCTCTCACATTCTCTTTTTGGTTTCACGTTAAGCCTCTATAGCCTCTACAGGTAAATTAAGTAACAAGTCTGGCAAAATTTTGGACTTGCTTCCTGAAACAGAAAACAAAATTGTCAACAAACTAATCTCGTTAACTGAGTTAGCCACAAACGAAACGGGACCTAGGAAATTAAATGCATTAGATGATCTTTTTTTTTTGCCCTCTGTGAATTGCAATTTCTACCCTGTTTTAATAATTTATATATTTTTTAAGAATGATGAATACTGTTTTTTGGTAATCAGGACACTGTAATCCAGTGTCATAAACTTCCATCTGCTGCCATCCCTAGTGTAGTGAGCTGTAAACTCACCTGTCGTGGTGAAGATCCCCACCACCAAGTTGATGCTTCGGCTTCCCAGCAGTGCCATTTCCATTTTGTCGGCCCCACTCTTCTTCTGGTCCTTTTTTGATTCATGAGAAGCCCAGATACCGATTACAAGAACCAACAGGTAGAAAAACACCATCACTATCACTCCTGGGATGTTGAGAGCCATGCTGGACAGAATGTTGGTTGACTGGCTTCTTCACTAGCTGATGTCTTACTGACTGAAGAACTGACTGACTGAATGCTACCCCCTGGTCTAGTTCTACCCAGTAGTACTATCACTCTGTAGTTTCCTGTTCCTGCCCTGTACCTTGTGTTTTGCTGTCTCCAGTAAAACCTTTTTCCTTACTCCTGTCTCCGGCTTTGTGTCTGTGTCACAAGTGGGGTATTTTCTGACGTATTTTATGTCGTAGAACAAAACGTGAAAACCTCTTAAGCTTGTGTTAACCACGGACCTTATTTCAGGCATCTAACCAAAAACAAAATCAAAAAACCCATAGACTTCGAGACAAGGGAACCGGTAAGTGCAAAAATGCTAACTCATTTCCTGGTTTTAGGACTCATTCCTACACCACTCTATACCGCAGTATTTCTACTATATGTAGGTTGTTCAAACCTGGTGCACATGCATTACCTCACTCCAGAATTTATGGCCACATGTTTTCATCATCTCCAGAAAATCATAAGACACTTCTTTTATCCAATATGTGCAAAATTGTGAGAGATGCCAAACTGCATTTAGAAGCAACTGTTAGACCTCAGTTTACATCTATATCCCCTGTCTATTTTAACAGTCAAACTATCAATAAAAAGATTCTCAAAATTCCCCTTCACTTTGAGCAGCCTTGGTGTGGTTTCACATTGGGGTGCAGACCTCAAAGTGCATTGATATAAGTCTAGTGCAACTTAAAATAATAAAAATAGACATTTAAATTACTGAATGCTAAACATAGATGTTTTGCATTTTTGTCAAGTGATATAATCTAGAACTATTAATATTGATTGAGTATGTGCTTATGTTATATAGAAAAAACTTCCTTAGTTGGGAAAATGGAAACGGAAACTATCTTGCTAAACAAAGAAACTTGTCTCATTTGGTTTCATTTAGTTTGGCTAGACTATTAGTATCAATTAGTAAATAATTTGTTTTGTCACCATAAAAGTGAAAACCCATGTTATGTTTGTTGAAAATATGTCAAAACAGAAGCATGTAAATGGAAAATAACATAGGGCCCAAAACGGAACCCTGTGGGACCCCAAGTGTAATGTCTGCTGAGTTGCCTACAGTGACTGAAAATGTTCCCAGTGGAAAGGCTACTGTATGTGCCTGACACCAACTCAGTTCCTCAAGCACACTAATCATTTCTGCAGTATTGAAGGCTGCACTGAGATCTAAAGGAATTAAAGTGGAATATTCCCTAATATTCTGAAAAATGTTATTATTGAGAGTTAAAACTAGATGGAAAATACCAGTGACCAGAGAGCTATTGATAATAGATAAAATGTTTGCACTGACTGAATGGAATGCCTCTTTAAGGTATTTATCCAGGACTGGAGTCATATGTCGATAACAAATTTTAAAATTACTTTTAAAGTGAGGCTTCAATACAGCAACTAGAAGCTGAGTTAAAAACTGAGTCAAAAACACTGAAAAGGACCAAGAGTCATGGTTCTTCTAAATGAGGTGAGAGAAATAAGCTTGGTAGTGTAGTTTTTGAAATTCATGACATACCGTATCATATCTACATTCAACATGGAAGTAAAACACAAAAACATCATTCACAATAAGCCCATTTCATTTTATTTCATTGTCAAAAGATAAAAAGATAAAAACAACAATACACTGATAGATGTAATACACAGACATACAAGTAACTTTTTCATGGGCCTAGAAAAAGTTTCAAAAAAGCTTTTTCAGTATAGGTTCACTAACATGTAGGTATGTGCCAGATAGGCTGATTTTTAACACCTGGTCGTGATCATTGGCTCTGAGGCATCTTGGCGAGAGTCATTTTCATTCAGGTTCACATTATCATCGCATCCTTTGGCGCCACCTGTTGGTGTTAGTGGTTGTGGCAACTGTTGGGCTTTCACTTTGAACACATCCCACTTCTCAGGAACCAGACCTTTGTTGAAGAGCAGTGAAGCAAGGTAGGAGAACAGCAAGATGGCACCGAAGGCACACAGCATGCAGATGGTGCTAATTGGAGCGTGCTGGACATAAACACCATCCTCAAGAGTGCATCCTGGTAAGTGGAGGACGGGTGGCAGCCCTAGTGTCAGCTCTCCACACAAGAGTCTTAACAAAATCCCCACCAGCCAGCTCATAATAGCCCCATAACCATTGGAGATGTTGAAGAAAAGGACACAGACCAGCTGAGGGAAGACTAAGATGTAGGACACCTCTGAACCTAGAAACCAAAATATCATGGTACTATTTTGCAGGTTGGTGAGTGATGTACCGACCAAGCCCACTACAACCATCGCACCACGGATCACCCACTGGATCTCTCTCTTGGATGCCTAAATGAGGGGAAATTTAAGGAGGAAGACAAGGTAAGCTGAACAGAGTTTTTCACAACTTCCTAAACATCTCTCACTCTCTTGCCTTCACTTTACTCACTTGTCTCATTATCTCTTCTTTTCTTCTACTTCTCTTCCAATTTCTCTACCATGCTGCTTCTTTTTTTCCATTGATACTCCTGCACCCCCTCCCCTCAGCCTCTCTTACAAACTTTTCATCTTTACATCACGAAAACAGCAGCCTGGTCTGGATTTTTCTTTTAAAGCAGCAGTTTTTGGAACTAGACTAAAATTTCCTCACCTGGGTCCTCAGGATGTTCTTGTATATGTTGGAGGTGAAGATGGAGGCTGCAGACAGCAAGGAGGAGTCAACGGATGACATCACAGCGGCGGCCACGGCTCCAATACCGATGATGGAGATGTAGGATGGGGTGAGATGCTGTAGAGAGATGGGCAGGACTAGACCTGCATCTCCACGTTCAAATGGAGAAGGAGAACCATAGGAAGTCAGGTTCCAGTCTGAGGTATGGACAGATAGAGGGACAGACAGATGAAGCCACTTCCAGGGTGTCTGGGTAATTGATCATTATTTAGGCAAAACCTACTCTTGATACCAAGGAAGACACTTTGATGATTTTTATGTGAACAAAACCTTTGCAGACATTTTTTTCTAATTGAAAAATAACAGAGAAACTCAAACATTAGATTAAAGGCAAGGTACCTGTGGATGCAGCCACAGCCCCAATCACTATAGGAGGTATTCCAAATATGAAGATATTGACGGCAGCAACAAAGCATGTGATCTTGGCTGTGGCTGAGGAAGAGGCAGACAAGATCCTCTGGTGGATTCCCGCATAGCCCATGCTCCCCAATGCCTTGAAAGTAAAATAGTCCTACTTAATTAATTTAATGTTCTCAGGCTGTAAAAGTCAAGATAAGTAATCACATCCATTGCATGTTAATGATTTCACTTTCATTCAAATCAATATATTCATACATCTGTTGAGCTCAGCTAGTGACACTTTTTATGTACTTCTACAACAAAACCATATATATATTTGGTTGTATTTTAATGTGTTTTTTAACCTAATGTGGTCGTTTAATTAGACTGGAAGAACAAAATAGTAGAATTGAGACAAATCAAGGTCGGGAATCTGAACTTGACCTTGTACTTGTGGTTTGTACATTGGGCTGCCTGGGAATATACACATAATCTACCTTTCTCTTTCCCTTCCCCTCTACAGGAAAAAGGGGCTTAACACTGTCTGCCCACAACTCCATGAACAGTGTTGGGCTTGTTACTCAAAAAAGGCAATACGTTCCTCTTTACTTGTTACTCATTTCAAAGGTAATCATATTACTTTAGTTATTACTCCCTGGGAGATGTAATTCTTGACATTACATACACTCTGTTAATGTTACTTCCTTCCACCAAATAAAAAAACAAGATTGTTTCCTCTCACATTCACAAAACCACACCTGTGCACCTCTGTGATTGATAACCAAATACTGCACTGCTTAACATATCTTGTTGTACCTGCCATAGTTTACAACTGACAGAAATAGTATTTTTTTTTGACATATTTTTGACAAAATCAAAGTGGACTGAATCATTCAAGCCACTGAATGTAAAATAAATCTGGGGATGGAGATTTGCTCATTAAAATTAAATGTGATATGAACGGTGATGACAAAAGTAACGTTATAACAATTTATTTCTGATTGGTGACTAGAAGGTCAATATCTCGTCTCACATTATGTGTGATCCATCTATCTATCTATCTGTCTGTCTGTCTGTCTGTCTGGGAGTGAATAGTCCTTGATAAATAGCACATTGTTCCTTTATCTTACCAAAATTAAGAAACTATCGATCCACCTCCAGGCCATGTCTGGCTGCTGTGTACCGATCCAGGGAGCCTGGAAGGTGTGGTTAAAGGCCGTCTCGGTGATGTCCAAGGAGAAGGGGTTCATGAGAGCAAAGGGGACACACAGCCACTACAAAGAGACAAGGAACATGGAAATGATTAACAGATCTCATGAGCTTGACTATAAAAAAAATTGATTCAGTTGCTTCGGGCTCTGTGTTTGAGAGATGTAATAAAGTCCAGTCCTGATCAGACTGTCGAACAGCTCAGTGCATCTGCAGGCAGTTTCACTTCCTGTAGAATTTAGATTTGAATCCAACTTTTAGTCAGGCTTGCTATAGACAATTGAAGTTGCAGTATTTACACTCTGACATCTCAGGTTTGTATGTAGGTGCTCACTTTAAACAGCTCAAGTCAGCTACTATCAGATTCTGTGACATTGTTAAATGAAAGACGCCTTATGTAAAACTATGAAAATGACACAGGACGTGTTTATGAGGCCTAAAAGTAAAGCAAACTCACCAAGCTGATGAATATGAGAATGAGCTGTATGACATCTGTGTAGGCCACAGAGTAGAGACCTCCCAGCAGGGTGTAGGTAATGGCCACTGCAGCAGAGATCCAGATGCTTACAGCGTAGGGTAAATCCAGAATTACACTCATAGTTGCACCTATAACACACACACACACACACAAACACACTTTCCAAAATTGTTAATTTGTTCCCTCGGACCAAATCAGTGTACACGTGCTCATTTCCCCCTCTCTGGTTATGGTGCTTACACGATCACTGCCATCAAGTGAGTCACGTTTTAAATTTTGTTGTGCGTCTACTGGTGTACAGTACAGTAAAGACGCAGCGTTGGCCCAACAACGGTGGAGCGATGCCATCTAAATGAAAAATGTCCCGAGCTGGAATCTATTGGAAATGTCAACTAATCATCGCAAATAATATTTTTATGGGAGGCCAAAGATGGGACATTTTAGACACAATTTCCCAAAATGAGCCTATGGGTGACTTTAATCTGATATTTCTCAAGAATTAAAGTAAAATTGTTTCATATTTCATGTGGGAACAGAGAGAGATGTCCTGAGCAGGAATCCAGCTTTTTAAACAGTTTTCAGACACATTTTCACAGCCAATTTTCCAACCAGACCCATCTTTTGCGATTGCTTCAAAATAAAACTGTATTAAACCCATAATGACAGAGGATGAACAGGGACAAGGGGAATGAATTGGAGGTGATAGCCTAACAAATCAGGGACTTTAAGTAATTTCAGGGCACACATTACTAATTCGAGGGCCCATATTCCAAATTTTGTCTCCAGGGAAGATGCCAGACCACTCTAGCGATATCGTGTCTGTGTTTTTTGTCACCTTTTTGACCCCTGATGTTTTTGAATCTGTGTATATTCATTCTAATTCTGATTCCATAAATCAACAGGTGGCCGTTTGCTATGAGAGCCCAGACACTTGCTTACTTACTTACTCACTTATGTCCAGGAATGGTTTCAACTCCAAACACACCTCCAAGTTTTTCCTTCCCTTATTTCCTGCTTTCCAGTAAATATGTATATTGTGCATTGCTGTATGCAATAGACATTTATAGACATGTGTATTGAAACATTTCTGTTGAATCTACTTAAATTGAACAATGTGTCAACATAAAAACTAGTGTGTGGACTTGTAGGGAAAAGTGTTTAAATACTGTACCTAAGCTAGTAAGTGTTCCAGCCACCCACAAAACATCTACGAGAACTGAAGCCAGCGACAGAGCAGCTGCTGGTACTTTTCCATACTTGATCTGGAAAGGGTCGATCATGGTCACATATTTTCTGTCTCTCATCGGCTTGGCAAACACAAGGCCACCTTCATAATAAAACAAAGACAGATAGATCTGCTGCTGAGATAGTTATAGAAAAAAGGCACAAGCACCACAAGCTTAATCTGTATTTGTATTACTAGTTAAATCTCATTGTATCGTCTTGCTTTCACTCAATGACCTTCATTATTGTTTTGACTTCCCATTTATGTGTCTTACCTTGTTTTTCCTCAAGTTCATGCATTATACTTTGTAAAGCTCTTTGTAACGGTGTTTTAAAAAGTGCTGTTTATCATCATTATTTCATCATTAAAGACTGTTAGTAAACTACATTTGGAAGCAAATCTTCCTTATCACACGATTCACTTATACATCACTGAATGGATCTACAGACACACCACAACAATCTTCTTCAGCTAGCTCTCTTTTTCTTGCCCAGTTGTTAGATAGTTAGACATTATTTGTGCAGGTTATCCTGGACCTCCATGATGGTGCCAGATGTGGTTGCTAGGAGATTTGTGATGCAACTGCAAAGCCTCAATTAATTAGATACAAACATAATCCGTACAAAATTATTTTCTCAATTGCTGTAACCTGTGGTGAAGTTTGCTGGCACCCGTGTTCAGGGGAGTAAAGTGACTCACTATTGACTGACCTGAATTTGCCTCCTGATGACAGTGAAAACTATTATTCCAATTTTAGAAGTTTATCAAGCCTTTTGCCTCTCAAATTCCCTTTTTGGTTTCATGTTAAGCCTCTATAGCCTCTACAGGTAAATTAACACTGTCATAACCAGCTCAGAGGCCATGACAAAAATGGGAAAAGGACAAATTTATTTAACAAAACAATAAACTGAAAGATAACTGCTGATGTGAGGTGTGGTAGTCATCAGTAGTGTTCATGTGGATGCGTGTGAATAGTGTAGGGTAAGGTGTTGTGGAGTAGAAACAAAACAAAGGCTAAACAAAACAAAACAAAAGAGTTGCGTGCTGGCAGGGAAGAGAGAGCCAGCGACTGGAAGCTGGGACTTTTATATCCGGTAGATCAGGTGGGCTCAGGTGTTCCAGATCAGCCACAGCAATCAGCTCCTCTAAGCAGGGGCCGTCACAACACATAAAAACAAATCACATCACTTTATTATGATTCTTTTAAGTCTTACCAACAGCAAAAGATGCAGCGTTTGCTGCTAAGATGAGGACTGTCAGGGTTAGTCCTTTATGGGGGGTGTACACTGTCTCGGTTAGTCCAACAATGAAGCCTCCTCCAACCCATGAAGCTACAGAGTAGATACAAACACACACAAAAGACGTTTTTATTGAATAGTGAACTTAAAAATAATGAAACATGCCTGGTTCTCTCACTCTCTGTACCTGGAAATCCAAATATGTGCATGAAATCAGAAATATGCTGGAGTGATTTCATGATTTACTTTTTTTCCCAGCATTTCTCTCAAAGGTTTGTTGTCAGAGTTTTGAGATACTGACCTTGAATTTCAGATAGTAAAAATTTTAAAAAGGATCGAATTAAACGCTTTTAATTCCAAATTATTACTTCCTTTACAATTGTATTATTTTGCAAATATTTGGCTCAAGATAGTTGATGATGTTAGGACTAGCCAACAGAGTTTCAACAAAGTAAATTAGCCCAGAATGCTAGAATTTATCATTTATCATTTATTAGTTATTATTTTGTGACTGTTGTATTGATACTATGCTGTCCCCTGTGACAGACATGTAACGTGTGCTGTGAACATCAAGTTTAGCTTAACCAGCTAGTCAGGCCTTTTAAGGAAGTTAGAAATGTGATCTTGACTAGTCCACTAGTGCATGAAAATAGTCCATAGGATGAACCATATGGTCTTAGCATGGAAAACCAATCATGCAAGACTTTTCTCCTTTCAAAGAAACTATAAAGACTGTAGTGATGATTGGACAAACTCATTGATTTATGGCACAATTTTTGAAATTGGTCAATTTCAAAAAGATTTTGTGAACATGTTTTTGTGGACAATTAAAAATGTCCACCAAGTTTGGTGATGTTTGCACAAACTGGTGGCGCCCCCAATTAAGCAATTTCAAAATAGTTTTACACACGTGGTTCAACATTGTTATGAAACATATCCTGCGAGTTTTGTAACGATTGGACACACAATTTCTGATTTATAGTCTTATTTGTGATATGCCACGCCCATGTTTTGCATTTGAATGAAACTTTCAGGGTATTTTTCTGGTACTTATGTGGACATATCCTGCAAGTTCTGTGATGATTGGTCCAACAGTTGTTGACTTTGGTCTAGTTATGTGCTGAGCCACACCCTTTTTGAAGTTCATTGGTCAATATCTTGAAAACTAAATAAGATATCAACAAGCTTCATGCAACTTTTGCTAAGCTTGGTCCAATAATGATCCACAGAAAATGTGGTAGCAATTGGACCTACGGTTTAGGAGGAGATGTCAAAAATGTGTTTTTCAAAAAATTCTAAATGGTGGACAATCTAGCGTTCTTTAGTGGTGCTTAAGACTTTTTTGTAGAGCACATTGAGCTGGATTTGTGTGTCAAATTTCAAGTCAATCAGAGTCATGGTGTGAGGGGCGTGACCTTTCCAATATCGCGTTCTTGGGCCTTAATTACAGCGCCACCATCTGGGCGATTGGGCTCATGTTTCTTGGGAAGCATTTGCACATCATTTCCAGTTATTGTTATTGTTCCAGTTATTATATATAAGTTTCATGCTTTTAGCTCATTCCAGCTCACAGCAATTTGCAACGTGGCATAAGACAACAGATAATAGGTGGAAAACAATAGGGTTCTACCCCTTCGGGGTTTGAAACCAAATAAACCAAGGTGGAAAACAATAGGGTTCTACCCCTTTGGGGTTTGAACCCTAATAAACCGGCACAAGCTCAATAGGGTTCTATGCCTTCGGGGTTTGAACCCTAATAACAAAGTGGCAGCAAAGAGGTAGAACAGCAAAAAGATCAATAAAGTAAAGAGGGGACAAGATTAAACAACCATTATCCAGAAAATAAAATGTATTCTTTCCAACAGTTCCAGTCTTGCCTTCTGAGAAAGTAACACACGTTGTGTTTCTGAACAGTTTATTTAAATGTGCAATTTCTACCCTGTTTTCATCATTTTTATATTTTCAAAGAATGGTAAAGACTGTTTTTTGGTAATCCAGTGTCATATACTTCCATCTACTGCCATCCCATCCCTAGTGTAGTCAGCTGTAAACTCACCTGTCATAGTGAAGATCCCCACCATCAAGTTGATGCTTCGGTTTCCCAGCAGTGCCATTTCCATTTTGTCAGCCCCACTCTTCTTCTGGTCTTTTTTTGATTTATAGGAAGCCCAGATACCGGTTCCAAGAACCAACAGGTAGAAAAACACCATCCCTATCACTCCTGGGATGTTGAGAGCCATGCTGGACAGACTGCTGGTTGACTGGCTTCTTCACTAGCTGATGTCTTACTGACTGAATAACTGACTGGCTCAATGCATCTCATAGGAATTCAGCAAAAGGAGGGCGGCATTCCAGAACACAAACAGGAAGAACAGAAACCTGCAGGAGCTTTGAGAATATTGTGGGGCTCTGTGATGATAAATGGATGGTGCTAACAAGGTGCCGACACTGATCACCCAAGGGGCCATGAGGTAAAGGGGACATATAACCAGTCTGACAGGCATTTGTACTGCAGTACTTCTTTGATATGCTAAGTGCGGTCAGGTCTGGTGAGGTCAGAATTCACAGTCCTGATGGCCTGAGGAAAGAAACTCTGTCTCAGTCTCTCAGTTTTCGGCAGCGTGGCTGTGGAGGCGCTCACCTGACCGCAGCAGCTGAAACAGTCCGTTGTTGGGGTGGTGAGTATCCTTCATGATCCTGCAGGCTCTGGTTCTGCACCTCCTGGTGTAGAAGTCCTGCAGGGTGGGAGTGTTACAATGTAAATCTAAGTGCTTTAAAACAGTGCATCATTAAAATAGTTTACGGTGTTGCTATCACGATTCAAGGAAATATACTGGTTAGGCTACACGTGGTTCAGATGAGGCGAGACCGCATATGGGAAAGCTGTCTGAGGTTGCTACTGCCGGTGCTAGCTTAGCTCCGGTGTTCAATGCCATCATTAAACCAGCCTATTGCCTTAATCATTTTTACAAGTTGAGCATTCATGTTTTCACACTGATACCTGTTTGTATGGGGGCGCTGAATGTAAAAATTTGGTTAGAATTTTCTAGCTTTTATATTTTGAATGTTTAGCTCACTTTACTCACATTTAGCTAATTTTCCTCACATTTGAGACAGAAATTCATGTAAACCAACATCTTATATGTAATTGTTAACAATATGTTTATATGTAAAAAATAAATGTTAAATGTTAAATCTAAATATTAAATGCAAATCTAAATGTTAAATATTTAATCTAAATGTTAAATCTAAATCTAAATGTTAAATGTTGAATCTAAATGTTAAATGTTAAATCTGAATGTTGAATCTAAATCTAAATGTTAAATCTAAATGTTAAATGTAAATGCTAAATGTCCTCTACCCACCCTATTTTCCGTAATTGTGTTATCATTTCTTGTCTTTCATGCGTAAATTATAATTATGAGTTTATATCAGTATAATTATAAGTGCTATATAAAATATAGCCATTTAAGCCATTTAAAAAATGAGGCCCCCTGGTAGGTAAAGGGCCCATTGCAGCTGCTACTGCCATGGATAAGGGCAGACTGCAGCCTCTGCTGAGAAGGTGATTGGCTGCAATCTGCCATCTCTCCAGGACCTGTAGGCGACCCCTCCCACCCTGGACACAAACTCTTTGAGTTACTCCCCATCAAGACCAAAACCTCACCCCACAAGAATAGCTTCTTTCCTTCTGCTACCGACCTAATCAACAAGGCCGGTATTTTAGCGTGAATTTCTCTATTTTATATTGTATTCCTGACCTTTGCCTCTACAGTACTTGCTTTTATTCTTGTTTTGTTCTTATTCTTCTATGTTTATTTTTATTGTTTATTGTTATGCACCAATCAACAAGATACATTCCTTGTATGTGTAAACATATTTGGCAATAAACCTGTTTGTGATTCTGAGTTACCAAGATGTGGCATTTAGTGGAAAGCTGCATCAACAACTGGTAGTAAAAGTTAGATATATTATTATTATGTTATTGTTTGGCATTCAATGTAAAATATATTTTATTTGCCACAAAGTAGCTCTAAATTTCTAAACTAAAACAACAGCTACCAAAAATATCCTTTTGCTGTCGCTTGTCTTATTATTTCCAACCATAAGCACTTGAATGCGCGAGTTGCATTGGCGACTTGGAATCTCGAAAGTAGGAATTTACATAGTACACTTGAAAGCAGCAGAAAAAGCACCCATGAGCACTTCCGTTTTGAATCCGATTGGTCCGATTCAAATTAAGACCGCGGCTGTTTGCATTTAGAGATACACAAAAGAATTTCATTCCGAGTTAATGTTTTCAAAATACCTGTCACGTAAGTCTCTTCTTGATAAATATAACCGCCTATTCGGAATATCGCATTGTCCATTTGTCAGTAAAGTCAAGGGACATGTACTTTATTGAACCCTGTTAGCTGTTGACAGGTGCGGTAGCTATTCAGCTGAAGTTTTCACGCTAGCTAGCTCCGAAACATTGCGGTCTCTTTTCTGTGGAGAGAACCTCACACCAAACTCCAATCAAAAATCTGGCGATTTAATGTGGCCTGGTTTATCGGCAAACGTACAGAACGATACTTAATGCGATTTGATCTTTTCACAAATCATCAGGAAACTGTCTTTGATTCCGCATAACACGTTACATACAATATAACGTTAGCAAGCAGTGTAAACAATTTCAAAACTTGAGATTTTATTGAAATAAGCGCTGCTTGGCGGATCACTTGTATGCCGAATTTCCCAATAGACTCTAATGGTTCGTAAATCTTCTTAATTCATCTTCTACGATGAGTGTACGTTTACCGATACCAAATTACCATGTATTTGGGCGATGTTTTCTCCTTACGAGGGAACGGAACGTATCGGCGCAACATGCTAGCTAGCTAGCGGAACCCAGTTAATAGCATTAACGTTAGCGTTTGACGTAGCTAAGTTACTTGAAGTTAATTTATGTAACTTTGGTTAGTTAGCTGGACTTTTGCCTTCCTTATTTGTCATTCAATGTTAACACATTTGTCCTGTCCACAGGATGATGGATTCGTGCTTTAACAGCAAGCTTGAAAGACCGGAACTTGTAGAAATTGATGATTTGAAGAAAGACCTCTCCTCCGAGTTCAGCGCCTTACCAGACACACAGGTGGATTAACTGTCTAAATGGTTTATTACTTGTCTCATTTACAGTGAGCAACACAAGGGGTTAGCTATCGAAATCTGACTGTGGTCATGGCAGTGTTGTTATCCCTATACGTTTTTCCTCAACCACATAATGTGTATGTTTCATATTTTTTGTTATGATAAAATATATAACTATATAGCACTGAAACCTACCATAGAACTATACTGGAGCCAAAACCAAAGATACCCCTAGGCTCAACAGCTATGGTATTTTCCACTTAAGGAGTATTCCTATACCTAATTTTAAACTGTTTTGTTTGATTTATGAACATGAAAACAAAACCACATGATGTCAAGTCTACTGGCCAGTTGATAAGTCCCCAAAATGACCACCAATTGTCACTATTTGACTTGATTTGTAGAATAGTTTCATCAGAGGATAGGACTGTTTCTTTTGCTTTATTAGTTGATCCATCTAAAGATCTGCAGCCAGGTTAATTGAGTCATACATGGGCAAGTGTCCTTCAATGTTTCAGGGAATTTATTAAAGATGGGCAGGGATACAATTAATTGAGTGTTTGATACTGAGGGATTGTGGGTGGTTGGCAGAGTAGACAAACTCATCAACATTTGACTGATAGCAGGTGTCCACACTGATGTCATGTTCTTGTCATGACAAAAATCTGGGCTGTCCACTGCCAGCAAATTGTGATTTCACTGTGAATTGGGCACATTTTGTGTTTCATGCAGGTTGAGGCAAGGTTGTAATGAGTACACTATTCCTGGGGTGAGAGCAGGGTCTCAGACCCGTGTCTGATAACGGGTGTTGACCCATTCACACAAACCCCTGGCCTGGCAATGGTGGTCTGTGACTGCTCTTGTTCTGTTCACCAAACCCAACATAATAATCGACATATGAATGTTCATGTAAACGCACTGAATGTCTCTGGAACAGTTTTGGTCATTGTAATGTCAGTTTGGAGCCCTTTTCTGCTCCAATTTCTAGCTTTAAATGAAAAACATTTACTCATTTATCCAGGTTATTACTGAACTGAAAATCCTCTTTTCCAAAGAGACATGGCTAAATATTTTTTAATCAATAGACTTGTTACACATATTCGGTCTGTAGTTGTTGTTTTTTTAACAATCCTTGCTGTTTCTTGCTTGTAATGTTGGAGATCTAGGAATTCATTCTACTGTTGTACTTATGGCAAGTTGCTCCACATAAGAGCGTCAGCTTAATGCCAAAACATTTTATGTCACTGAATACTTGAGTTGTTCATATTACATGGACGAGTGTGTTTTTGATGTAACGTAAATGTGTTGTGCAGCATGCTACCCATGAGGAGAGGGAGCACCTGCAGGTTTACCTCCGCATCCGACCCTTCAGCTCAGCAGAGAGCGATGGTGGCGAGTCACAGGTAAAACTACAGATAAATGTAGCTACTGTAGTAGGGTTGGGCGATATGACTAAAAATCAATATTGTGATTATTTCAAACTTTTACCTCGATTACGATTAATGAACGATTATTTTATTTGTTTCGTTTTATTTTTGAAATTTGTTTTATTTTGAAATTGACCGGATGCTCTATGCCGTTCCTGTGTCTGACTTCCTGCCCGGCTTGACACATTCGCTCGCGTCTTGCCAAAAACGAACGGTCCAAACCTGTCTGAACACGGCATTACTGGACGGGGGGGAGGGACGTGACTGAATACCACGTAGTATTTTTTTAAGGGGATAGTTCATGAACGCAGTATTGGGGAAAGTATTTGGCCCATTCATTCGCGGGGAAAGTGATGTTACGTGTGTTACGTGTGTGTGTGTGTGCGCACACACACACACACACACACTGGTTGCTTTGCTAACTGGCGCTTCTAGACGTTCCTCGTTCTTGTAGCCTAAATAACAATCGAAATGAACGATTTTGAAAATTTGCCACGATTACATCATTAAATCGCGATTACGATTATAAACACGATTATCGCCCACCCCTATACTGTAGGCTATCTTTAATAAAAAAAACACTATAGTGTTTATGGTGTGTTCTGTGTGCCTCTGTCTGTGTAGAGATAAATATTGAGATGTTGAAATAAGCAAAATCGAGTGTTTTTTGTAGAATTTTGTTTGAGGCTCAGCTTTTCTCCTGGGCTGATTCCATGATCAGCTCCAGTTTGTGTCTTAGTTTAAGAAGGGCTCTAATTTGGATTCCTGTCACAATGTATTTGATTCATTGTGGTGGTTGGGTGTGATTTCATTGATCGCGAGGGACTTATTATAAGAAATTGTAATCTTCAAGGTACAAGCTATAGATGGCAATAGAGTTGTTTCAATTTCCCACCATTTCAGAAGATATTGGACATTATCTGCATAAAATGCAAGGGTGTCACTAATCTTGGCCAGGACTGTATGGACTGTATGGAATGAAATGGTCTTGGTAATGGATAATGTTGAGCTTCCCTGTGGTGTTGTCTTTTTTTTTTTTACAGGACTGTGTTACCATCGAACCCCCTGACACAGTTCTGCTGAAGCCCCCCAGATCGTCGCTGTCAGTGAGGCTCAGTGACAAATCGCTTCCCCAGACTGGGCAACGCTTTCAGTTCTCTCAGGTTGGTCTCAGTGGCACCTCACAACTAACAACACCCCGGCAGCACTGAATGTCTGTGACTGGCCACAGGGAGAGAGAGCGGGAGAGATGAACTTCAGTGATCCCTGAGGGGAATTGGGGTCATTGGCGAAACACTACCACTAAAGTACTCAAGTGGTCGCCAAAGTAATCACACACAAATTGTACAGGTAGCAGCTTTAAGACAAAAAGACCAGTTTTATTATCCAGCAAAAACATTCATTCGGTCATTTTGCATACCCGCGTATTTCTATTCAGGGGGTATAAAGGGTTTTGCTGTGCACATTTTTTCTAGTGCCCCAACAAATAAAAAATACAATACAATACAAATACAATGCAGTCTTGTTTTTTTTTGCCACCCTGACAGGTCCACGGTCCAGAGACGACCCAGAGAGAGCTGTTTGAAGGCACGGTGAAGGGCCTGGTCAGAGATGTTCTCGAAGGGGGAAACTCTCTGGTCTTCACCTATGGAGTCACAAACGCCGGGAAGACATTCACGTTCTTAGGTCTGTTCCACTCATTCATACAGTCACGTTCATTTTCTCCTCTCAGAGATGAAGGTGTTTTACTCAGCCTCCTAAATCAATTCTTAATCTCGACTAAGTTGACTGAGGACACATGAGGTAGGGTGTTGATGAGACAGAGCATGTCTCATGTTATTGTGCTTTCATTGCTGTCAGTTCATATTGGTATTGAATATGAGAACTGATATTTTATTAGCTTTGTCATCATTTGTGTCTCTTGATACGTCCATCCATAAAGTAGCTTTACATGGAACAGTTCACTAACAATGTGCTCTTTTCGCTCCAGGTCCGGATGCTGACGTAGGGATCCTGCCCAGGTCGCTAAATGTGATCTTCAGCAGCATCGAGGAGAGGGTTTACACCCAGATGAACATCAAACCTCAGCGCTGCCGAGAGTTTATGAGGCTCACCAAGGAGCAGCAGGCCGAGGAGGCTGTCTGCAAGAGAAACCTCTTCAGACAACTCAAAGAGGTAACCGCTCCGTCCTGGGGTGCCGCTGATGAATCCTAAAATTCACCTATCACTATAATGGCTTTACCAGACATCTACATCTTTAGAGTAGGACCTCGAAAAAGATGTTCGATTACCTGCCATATTTCAAGTTTCAAGTTTGTGGCATTGTTTCTGAGGCTGTTTAAAGTCTACAGCCAAAATTTGTTTGTGGGTGAAGTGTTGAACATGAAAATGCAATTTGTAATGTTTTCCTTAATCTTCTCTCTTTCTTTTTAGAGTGAGAAGAGCAGTGCTAGCCTGTTGAGTTCAACCAGTAAGACCACTCTGGAAGGCAAGATTTGGATTAATAAAACCTCTTATCCTCTACCTTGTTTAACCCCTAGGGTGGGAATGACACTTGATGATTTCTTTTTTTTGTGTGTGTGTGCTCTTTGTTCTCTTGAAAAGAACAATCATGTTTTGCCAGCTTGATGAATAATGCGTATGCCAAATATAAAAGAGGATGGTGAATAAAACATTAAATACAAAACCATTACTGCAATTACCATTGCAATGTTATATTGTTTCTAGGTGGTAACTGTGAATATTTGTCTGTTCCAGGCTCTGCCTTGCTGGGGACAACTGTGGTGGGGGAGGACAGCGTCAGCCTGGAGGTGGAAACACACACCAAGTTCTCGGTTTGGGTTTCTTTCTGCGAGATCTACAACGAGAACATACATGACCTCCTGGAGACGGTGGCCAGTGGGGCCTTGAAGAGGACCACACTGCGCTTGTCACAGGACGTCAAGGGCAACACCTTTGTCAAAGGTTTGTGAATGATGGGGCAGTGGCAGTCTATTCTCCTTGCGACCAGTATGGTAAAGGGGTCCTCAGCAGTCAGTTGCTATAAATCACTTTTTTTGTATGTGCGTTTTTGTTCAGACCTTCGCTGGGTGCAGGTCAACAGCGCCGAGGAGGCCTACAGGGTGATGAAGCTGGGCAAGAGGAATCAGAGCTTCTCCTCCACTAAGCTCAACCATCTCTCCAGCAGAAGGTAAGACGGCCAGCCAGTCTAGCTGACACGGTTTTCCTGAGCAACTTGAGTGCAACAGTAAAATAAGCTTAAATTCCTAGATCACACAAAAACACAATAGTAAAGAGTTGAGTGGTCAGAGCCGTAGTACCCTGACAACACCACTGTGACCATAGAAAGACCATCGCCATCTTCCAACTGAATTTTCTTCAATGTGAAAACTGGAAACCTTTTCCCATTTAAAGGTCATTGAGTGGAAGTTCTGTCATCATGTGAAACTTAAAGTTTCAGTTTACATTGAAACCTTGGCTTACAAAGCAGTTAACAGTAGCTATACAACTTGGCACAGTTCTTTTGACAACAAAATATTTTGCGACACTTCCACATGGGTTACTTTAAAACAATTTTAATATGTTTAGTGTTAAAAAGCTGCTAAAAGGTTTAACGTGTTGATTTTTGTCTTTCTCATTCCAGTCACAGTATTTTCTCCATTCGGATCCTGAGGATTGAGGACATTGGGATTCCAAGGGTCCACACAATCAGCGAGTCAGTACAAATTTCATTTCAAGATTTACTGTACATGTATACATGTGGTTGTACTGGCAGCTCCCAAGTGTGAAAATGTAATGCTATGGGTGTGAAGCAGAGCAGTATTGAGACAGTTTATGAGCAAATCAAAATCTCCCCTGGATAAATAATTAAAGCGGCCCTTACAGAACATATTAATACACAATACTTTGTTGGTATTAGATGTTTTCATGACTTCAAAACTCTTGGCTGAATGAATTATCTGATGACTCTTTCACCTGCGAAGCCTGTATTGGCATATGTATTGGTAAATGCCATCTCGTGTTTGTGCTGATGTTGTCCAGGCTGTCTCTGTGCGACCTGGCCGGCTCAGAGCGATGTGCCAAGACCCAGAACAAAGGAGAGCGTCTCAAAGAAGCCGGCAACATCAACACCTCCCTGCTCATCCTGGGGAAATGCATCAATGCACTACGGCACAACCAGCAGGCCAAGTGAGAGCATTACTTTCTTTTTGTATGACTGTCTGTCGTTGTCTGTTTCTATTTCTAAGCTGTGCTTAAGTGTGTTTTTACATAGCTGACCTGCCTTGGAAATGTCAAGGACCGCTTACGGTGGCCTGTATTTGACATGCTAAAGTCACATTTCGCCATAGAAACCCGTTCCTCCCGAAGTCAAAAAAGCAGAGCTCGGGGCCAGAAAGTGGGTTATGAAAGCCAGAACTCATATGAAGTAATTGCTGCCACTGGCATTGATCAGATATATCAACTGCCCCAAAGATACTATGGTCATTCTGTAAAAAGGTTACCACACACACACACACACCAACCCAGCTGTGTGTCTTTTTCCCCCCAAGGCTGCTTCAGCATGTTCCATTCAGGGAAAGCAAGTTGACCCACTACCTCCAGGGGTTTTTCTGCGGTCGAGGTAAAGCCTGTATGATTGTCAACATCAACCAGTGCGCCTCCGTGTACGACGAGACTCTCAACGTCCTCAAGTTCTCCGCTTTGGCACAGAAGGTATACTAATACTAATTAATTTGATTGTATCTCCATGGATGCCCTGTAATCAAAATGATTTTCTTAATGGCGAGTTCGCTAGAAGAGACAAACGTGTTGGAAGACCGATAACTTGGAAGACACTGAGTTCATGCCAACTGAGAGATGACCTAGGGATGCCTAGCGCTCTCAGTATCAACTCATTTAGGCCTCTACATGAACTCTGTATGAGCCAGATACAGCATAGCATATATGTACTGCTACTACTGTGTGTACGATCTCTACTACTGTTTTGTGTTATACAGTGCATCAAAGTTTTCTTCCACGCCAGAAATCATAACATGACTTCAGTAAACTGCATACACATGCAGACTTTTGGATTTCACTTAAGTTTTCTTTCCTCGCGTCCTGTGGGTTGGAAAATGGACACATCCAACACAGAAGTTCATTTAGGTAATTAGGGTGAATCTTCAGTGTCTCATTTGGGCGGCAGGGTTAGGGTATCCTTTAGGCAAGTTATTTAATATATAATTATAATAATAATAATTAGAGTAGCTTGAGGTATCAAAGCACTGTAAACTAGCTGCTCAGGCCAGATGGCTAGAAAAAAAGTCCCTTTTTTCTTTGTAATTGCAATACAGGGCTTCTTCTACGTTCATTTATCGCTTTCTACTTGTCTGTCCCCAGGTTGTGGTCCTGACCACCAAGACCCTTCCCATCATGCCCCAGAGGTCCGCCCGCGAGGTCTCCATCATCATTAACAACGCTGACCGAAAGGCCCTGCTGAGCCACAGGAGGAGCTCCCTTATTGGCTGGGAGAGCAGCCTGGAGGATGTACAGGTATGGAAGGATGCCACGATGTGGCAGCAAGCATGTAAAAGGTTTGACATGTTCTGAGGTTTATTGGAACTCTTTAGAGTTGACTCCTTTTAATTTGGCCCATTTGGGAAGGTGAGAACAATGCCATTTGAAATCTGCTTTGTCAAACTTTATTTGGGTATAAGGAGACTCTCATATTTGGCTATTTTTTATATTAGCTAAAGTTACAGGGTTTGGGATCTGGGTGCTTTTTATTTTTTTCAACCCCTCCTGTTGCTGCCGTTGCCAAAATCTAACCTGGTGGGATGACCAAAACTCTGTCCACTAAACACGATACTTGTGAGTCCATGTGACTTTTGTTTACAAGCCCTCAACTGGGCAGCATGAACCTAAACAAACCAAATGCACATTCGCGTCACTGTGGTTCAGACCAAAGAAAACAAGCTGTTGCACCTTTAAATCTTTGCTGCAAAGTTCAGCGTTGGTGTGGCAGGTATCAATACCCACCACAACAAGATCAGTTTACATTATACTTTGTCATACTATGGTTTTGATCTTGCTATATGTTGAATAAATTCAGGTCTGGACAGAAGTCCTTTCAATCATGAATCACATGAGCACATTTATTAGCACACAGAATACAATGCAATACAATACAATACTGAGCGCTCAGGAGAGATACACACACACATGGGTATGGTATGCGGATCTCTACCAGAGAACTGTCTGAACAGTGATTATAAAGGGAAAGAAAGACAGGAGGGGGGGTAGTTTCTAAAACATCTACAAGGTTATTTACAACCTAGACAAAACAATATGTTCGGTATTGAAGGTTTCTTGAATCTCTCATGGGTTCGGCCTTCAGTATGGGCTCACAGTAATGTAACAGTTAGGATTACCTCATACTTGCACTAGAGATGGGTACAACACAGTCATTAACAGAAGGATTGGTATATAGTGATTAAGACACGACATATAGACATCAATTCTACCACGCTATACTTGTACCGTCACATGGTGAAACTGTTGTCATGACAACCTTCTGTCTAGGAGGATGATGATGACTCTGAAGAAGAGGAGAGCCTGATAGAAGACACTGTGCAAGAGAGTGGTGATGATGATGATGATGATGAAGATACACATCTTATTGATAAAGGGACTTATCAGGTCAGTGGCTTACCCATCAAATTGATTTATGAAGAGCTATTGGAGAGAAAAACCAGGGCAGTTTGTGGGAGCAGAGGATAAATGCAGGGAAGGAACCAAAGGGAAGGTAATGGTTGATATGCTGGGTGTTGAGGTAGACTGTAAGTTACTCTCCTCTGTATGATACTGGTTTCTAGGTCATGGTAGCTCACTTATACCAGGTAGGAATTCAGGAAGCAAAAAAAGAAAAATGGCCCGGCTTTTATTTCCTTACTTAGTGCTTCTCTATCAAGTTATATTTTATCGTCTCAGGCTTATTCACCTGTTGCACTTACCTATGCCCATTTTTAACATCTCCACCGTTGCTGTTTTTGTTTCCGTCCCTCAGAGGCAGGTGGCGCTGTTGGAGCAGCTGCAGGTTCAGCTGAAGAAGGAGCGAGTGGAGAGCATGCTCTTGGAGGCGCGGGTCAGAGAGGAGGTCAGCAGGGAGTTCTCGGAGCTTTTCTCTGAGATGCAGACCGATTACAAGTGAGAATCTTACCAGATGTTTTTTTTTATTTTTTAGCTTGATCCAATAAAGGATTTGCCTCGCATTCATCCAGCTGCCAGGGTTTCTCTGGGTTAAAATGTGTCTTTGGTGGTGGTGACCCTGTCATGAGGTTAGTGCCAGTTTCATTAAGACTTAAAGACCTTTTCACTGCCAGTTAGAATATGATGCAAAGACCAATAGTGCCACTGAAATTAACATGAAAATGAGCAAAACAAAAACCTATTAAAGTATGGGTCTGCATGACTCTGGTTTGGTTTCTCACCAGAAAAATGCTACATCAAGAAACTGCAACAGTCTTAAGTCCCCTAAAGTGAAGAATTGTGCATGTGTATCCTAAGGGACATTTAGTTGAAATAGTGCAAGTAAGCAATGTCCTGACAAGTATATTCATACGACTGTGTGTGGTTCAGTGAACGCCTGGCGAGGGAGAAGGAGATCCTCGAGGAGCGAGCAGAAAGGAGGCTGGAGATCTACAAGAACCTGGTCAACAAGATCGCCACCACTGGACCCAGCCAAGATGCACAAGACATGGTAACACAATGACTCTCATGCCGGGATCACACTTTCCAGTGGCAGTTTATTCATTTCAGACAAGAGACTGCTTCGTTCTGTTTTCTTCTACTAATGAGTTTATTATACATGCTTACTGAAACAATTCTTTACCTGACTTTTTACTAGCACTCTGTAGTTTGCATGATAGAATCGTTTCATCAGTGAATCAAAGTTGCAATGAAGGGAAAAAAAACATTTTAAAATGATACAATTGATAACCACATCAGTTTCACCTCTTTACGTCTGAGCGATCCAGTCTCATCTGTCTGTCTAGAAGGTAAAACACAGTTGACCAGGGGTGACACAGCCTTCTGAAGTTTCCTCTCTCCTGCAGGACAAATCCCTGGACCTGGACGGCATGATAGACTCCATGTCCTGTGACCTGGACGGCATAAAAAAGGCGGCCGAAGCTGCCCACACTTGCCTGGGTTCAAGCCGACCCGGGGACCAGGCAGGCAGAAGTGAAGCTGTAGAGGAGGACCCGGGGAAGAAGGTGTCCGAGCTAAATCAGCAGCTGAGGAAAATCCAAGAGCAGCTTGTTTGCAAAACCACCGGTAAAATGGAGTGGTGGTTTTCTTTAATACCCCAGTACACTTTCACCACATTTTTAAAAATGTGTCTTCAAGCCAAATAAACCTACAAGAGGAGTAAAATATAAAAACCTGCTGCACATTTTATTTTTTTTCAAATCGTTGTTTAATCACTACACTTCTGTTATTCATCACTGTGCTAATAAATAAACGTAACTATTGTTTTCAGAGCTGGATAACCTTACCAGACAGGAAAATCTATCCAACACGGAGCTTGCACAGACCAAAACGGTAAAATCTAATGACTAAAATGCATTAGATTCACTTGCAATTGGCTAAGTGACTTTTTTGTATAATGCTTGAATGCAGAACATCAAATCCAATCCTACTGTTTTGCTCCATATGCATCTACTGATATGAGTCTGTTAGAGTTACGGTTAGAGCTCACTGTAGCAGTGCTGTGGCTTTAACTGTATTTTATTTCTGTATAGGACTGCTATTCCATCTACATGCCCAACTTAAAAATACATTCTGCATGTATCAAGTTTACAAAAGTCTTTCCCCTCCTATGCATCTGTTGACATGAGATACAAATGAGTGTTCAAAGAGAAAAGCAGTTATCCCAATACTTTTGCTCTGAAGTGTAATTTTCTCTTGCAGAGTCTGGAGTCTCAGGAGCTGAAGGTGTCAGAGTTGATGGAGATCTGTCATGAGAAGGATGAGATGATCTCCAAACTCCAGGTCACCATAGACCGACAGGTTGAAGATGCCACCAAGGATGTAAGAACATTTGATACTATGGCAGGATCTCCTCGATCAGAGTACCTGGGTCATGAAATTTGAAAAAAAATGGGGATAAATGAAACGGGAATTTGTTCACATATGATGTGTATTTCAAGTTGCAAGGGTACTGCCAACCGTAGACATACCATCAGTCTAAACATCAGAGGCATTTGTGTTCCGGGCAGGAAATGCTATCCTCCACAGTGCACTGTGACTGTTTAACCAGCCACACAGCCAGCCAACTTTAAAAGTGTTGCTATTCTTAAAATTGTATAACGCCTGGTGGCCAGAATTTGTATTGCGCCCTTACAGGCTAGGGGCCTGATGGTAGGATGACATCTTGGTACAAACTTTATTTGTATATGTTATACACAAGGAAACTCAATGTTCTTTACTTAAAAACAATAAAACAGCAACTAATAGTCAGAAGGAGACCTGAGAGAACTAGTTGGCTCATATATTGTAGTAACGCAACAAGAAATGTGTTGCGTGGCCAGGTCACTTAAATATGAACAAATTCCTCATTGGTTCCTTCACTGTGTGTTGCACAGAGGGAAACCGTAGACTCCATCCGGGAGGAGATTGTGCGTCTGAAGAACAACTGTACCTGCAGCTGGAGCAGAGGGGGAGAGAACCCCAGCAGCTCCCGCACTGAGACCCGCAAGCGGCAGGGCGAGGGCCAGCCTGACCTCGAGGGACAGCCCCCGCTAAAGAAAGGTACGGGATTGGCTGCGAACACAGGGAAGCCGGGCGGCAGAGGCAACAAGCAACCCGCCCAACGAATTTATCTGCGATCCCGAAGGAGGCAGTCGGCTGTCAGGAAGTGAAGCCTGGCAAACCACACGACTACTTACATGGTTTCTGCGCTGGTCTGGGAAAGTTTCTAGGTCTTGAATTTCTAAGAATGTGGAAACGTTTCTGTAAAATACACTTTGCTTCACGTTGTATGGTAGTGTAGACTAAATGACGTGTTGTGAATAAGTCAAGAACTTTGATGAAAACTACCCCTAAGCACCACTGCTACCTCATCACAGAAAAATCACTTGTGTACAAAATGCAATGGATTCTTTCTATGGTGGGTGATTGTTTTGTTATATATTATATGTAAATAAAGCCTAATAAATAAAGATTTTTTTTTTTTTTGGTCTGACGTTTTGCCAGAGGTTTAGCACGTTGATGATTGTATCAAGTAAAATATTCCTCATTAAATGACCACTGTGAAGTTTGACAGGGGAAGCTTTAGCAACATGGTGCAGGCAGACTGATCAGTTTCTGTTTGCAGAAAAACAAATGAAGAATGATCAATAGCTCATTTTCAAAATGCTCTCGCTGCTTACCATATACATGCTTGTTATGTAAATGGTGCAGTAGAATTATCTTATAGCATCGGCTGCAAAGTCAAGTCACTACCTGCATCCTCTATGAGATATTGCTTAAATACATCATGTGTCTGGGTATATAGCAACAGTATCAGTCATCTGCTTAGACTATTGATGATTATATGTTTTGGAGACAACTGTTAGTCTAAATTGACAGGGCCATACCTATGTGACTGATTTCACGTCTGACCTGTCATCACCTCGTTTCAGACTTTGCCAGAGGAGGGGGAGAGGAAGAGAGTCTTTGTGGCCAGCTTGAGGGGAAGGCGGCAGAGGGAGGGTCGCGCGAGGAGGACCGGCTCCAGGAGCTGACCTTGGCCCTGAGGGAAGCAGCACGCGGCCGGGAGGAGGCGCTGAACGCCCTGAAGGAGGAGCAGCGAAGTCACCAGGTAATCAGATGACTTATGCTTAGTTGAACCAGTTTCCACTACAGGGCTAGCTGGGGCTTATTATCCTGGTCTCTACTCCGGTCTTAGTTTATTTTTTACTTTATCCAGGGAAAGGTTACTACCACCTCAAAGCAATGCTGCTCTTCGTGTTCGTACTGTTCCACAAATTCACAGCTGCCAGACAGACTTGTACTGTTGGCCGATGAGCAGCCTTGTTCAAGTAGTTGTCGAGGAAGGGGAACGTTTCTACCTCACTCCCACCCACATCTTCCCAGGCCCAAGGGATTCAAACTTGAGCTCTCAAGGGACTATTATCAGCCGGGTAATAGTCTAGATTTTAACTAGATTTAGGAACAGCCCCAGTAAAGATGGGGGGGAAATTCCCCACCAGGCTTACTTGGACCTTCTGGATCATTAGACAGCTAGATGGATAGATGCATACAATTTTATTCATCAAATTCCTAGTCACCAAGAATCAGGTGGGTCCCCAGCATAATAAAGTTAAAAATAAAAATAAAAATGTGGCCTCAAGAAATCGTACTCAGAAGTGCGTGTCCATTCTTGTATGTTGTGTGTGTGATCACTTTCAGCACTGAGGACCATGTGAGAATAAGGGAGAATATGCTTGTGTGACATCCTGTCATGACCATTGCCTGTTATGTTTTTTTAATATGTTTATTTTGTGCTATTCACACATTAATCAATATGCCTCTCAACCAGGAGGCATTGGCTGCCCTTGAGAAGGAGAAAAGAGCCAGAGAAGATGTCCTCGCAGCTTTGGAGTACCAGACTTTGGGTAAAGAGGAGACACTGACCTCTTTGGAGGAGGAGAGGAAAGCCAGGGAGGACACCATAGTGGCATTAGGCGAGCAGAAGCGAAACAAGGATGAGGCGATAGCATCCCTCGGAGAAGAGAGGAGAGCCAAAGAGGAGGCTGTGGCAGCCCTTGTGGAGGAGACGCGACGCACGGAGGAGGCACTAGCCTGTCTGAAGGAAGAGAAGAGAGGCAAGGAGGAAGCACTGTCTGCTCTGGAGGTGGAGAGGAAGGAGGTCAGCAGGCTGGTGGAGGAGAGAGCAGAGAGGGAGCAGGAGGGTGACGCACTCCGGCAGGAAGCCAGAGAGATGATCAGCAAACTGGAGGCCACAGAGAAAGAGGTGGGCCACAATGTCATTTAAACCTTTTAGTCATATTCAAGGGGAAATCCACCTCAAAACAGAATGGAATAACTGTACAGCCACTGGAATCAACAGGGTGTCTTAAAGGAAAAAGGTTTTCGATATAAAGCATAGGTCACCAACAGGCGGACCCCGGTCCGAGTCCGGACCCAGAAGCCGTCCCATACGGACCCGGACCTACAGCCAAAACAGAAGGTTATGATTTAAAACCTGACGGGGCGCTTCTATTTTAACCGGCGCCGCTTTTGTAGTCTTTACGGTAGTGGTTTAGCGGATGAGGAGACGCACAGACCAATTGCATGCGAGTTAAGCCATCCCACGTGATACTACTCAGCCAATCAAGTCTGTGCATTCCAGGCGGTAAACATTGCGACTATACAGTGCAGAGAGTTGGAGGCAAGTTACACATGAAAAGACGGTAGAAAGAAAAAGAAAGATAGCGATACAGGTAGAGAAAACAAAGGGAGACATACAGACGACTGCGCCGGAGAAAGTTGAGAAACAGAGGAGTGAGACGGAGAAAGGGAGAGAAACAGAGGAGTGAGACGGAGAAAGGGAGAGAAACAGAGGAGTGAGACGGAGAAAGGGAGAGAAACAGAGGAGTGAGACGGAGAAAGGGAGAGAAACAGAGGAGTGAGACGGAGAAAGGGAGAGAAACAGAGGAGTGAGACGGAGAAAGGGAGAGAAACAGGAGTGAGACGGAGAAAGAGAGAAACAGACGACTGCGCCGGAGAAAGGGAGAGAAAAATAAGGAACAAATGGCGCTCTCCAAAAAAAGATAAGTGGACAGCGAAAATAGAGCATTTAATCCGAAATGGACTGACTCATTTCTGTTCATACTTCCCACTGGGAGCACTAAACCAGTGTGTCTCATATGTTCAGAAACCGTGGCACTTATTAAAAGTGCCGATGTGAAACGCCATTATGAGACAAAACATAAAGGTTTTGAACAAACATACCCACTCAGATCACAGAAAATAAGTGGTCTCAGAGCCCAATATGACCAGTCCACCAGGATCCTGAGCCACACATTCACGGCCCAACGACGTGCTCATGAGTGTTCCCTCAGAGTTGCTTGGCTTTTGGGTCAACACAAAAAGCCATTTACTGATGGAGGGGTTGTCAAAGAATGCATGAGTGCAGTAGCTGAAACACTACTTGAGGGAAAACAAAAACAAGAGCTTTGTGATTAAAATAAAGCAAATACCCATGTCAGCATCATCTGCCACAAAGAAAAGTGAAATATTAACTCAGGATGTGCTAACCCAGCTAGATGAAGCCATGCATAAGGCACCATGTGTAGGCTTAGCTGTGGATGAGTCCACTGACAATGTGACAATGCTCAGCTGTTAGTGTATGTCAGGTTTTTCAACACAGACCAGAAAGCGTTCTGTGCAGACCTGTTAGGTGTCACTCCCCTTCAGACCAGTACAAGAGGAGAAGACCTCTACCTGGCCATTAAGGAGATGTTAACAAAGAGAGGAATAGAGCCAAAACAAGTGGTTTCAATAACCACAGATGGAGCCCCTGCTATGATAGGGAGAGAGAAAGGAGCTGTAGCAAGACTGAAAGAGGACAATCCTGAGCTGCATCATTCATCAATCTGTCCTCTGCGCCTCCCTGTCAGATGAGCATGCTGAGGTGATGAATACAATGATGAAAATGATCAATTTTATCAGGGCATCCTCTTCCTACCAGCATCGCACGCTTAGGGAATTCCTCAGAGAAGTTGATGCCAATGCTGATGATCTTTTGCTGCACAACAATGTGAGATGGCTCAGCAACGGCGGGGTGTTAGAGCGCTTTTGGTCCATCAGGAGGGAAGTAGCAGCTTTCTTGGCAGAGCTAAGAAGTCAGAAGGCAACACAGTTTTCTCTCTTTTTAGAAAATGAGAAACGGATGGATAATGTGGCCTTTTTGGTTGATATCACTTCACATCTGAATGAACTGAATTTGAGGCTACAGGGCAAGGACAATTCAATTTGTGAATTGATGACAGCTGTCCGCTCCTTTCAGAGGAAACTTGAGGTGTTCAAGGAAGACCTGCAGGGAGACTGTGCACACTTCCCAGCAGTGCAGGAACAGGTTCAGGGACAGAGAGATGCGTCTTCTTTTGTTGACTTTATTGATAAGCTGATTGTAAACTTCAGCAACCGTTTTGACAGCTTCAGCTTTGGACAGCAGCTCACCATGTTCATTCAGAACCCATTTCTCATCACAGATGTCAGGGGGTTCTCAAAGGAAGTCACACAGCACTTTAAATGGGTAAATGCTGGGCCTCTCCAGATGCAATTGGTTGATCTCCAAGCAGATGTGGCCCTGAAAGAGCAGTTTGTAAGAACTGACCCTTCCACTTTCTGGCTCCAAATGGTCTCTGAGACAGCCATCCCAGGTCTGAGGAAAGTAGCCCTGTACATCTTGACCATGTTTGGCTCCACATACAACTGCGAGGCAGCTTTCTCCACAATGAACATAATCAAAACTAAATATCGTTCCAGGCTCACCAATGAGCACCTCCACATGTGTATGAGAATGGCCCCGACTCCATTCAAGCCCAGATTTAAAATCCTGTCAGGACAACCTAGAGCTCAATTCTCTCACTGAGCAAAAAAGTGGGGGAGTGGGATATAAGAGGGGAAGAAAGTGATACTCTAAAACTGTTCAATTGTTAAGATGTGTTGAGATTTATTATCTGTAAAATTGGTTGAGACTGTTGAGTCAAGATGTGAAACAGAAAAAGGGAAATTCAAGCTTTTGCTCCCTTTATTTTATTTTTCTGAAGTTAAGCACTTTATTTGAACATGCACAGTTTTCACATTTTATTTATTTTCTCTTATTTTGAAATGCAGCCCTACTTTTATTTAGTTAATGAGAGAACATTATCACTTTATCAACATTATCATTATCACACTTGTAGTCACCCTGAATTACAGGTTTTATTGCTATGTAAATGTTTGTAAAGAGATTGAAAGAGAATGACCTATTTATGGATAACATTACCACAGGTCGCCAAACAGGAAGCACGAGCCAAACGGGCCTCAGTCAACCTCCAGGCTGCCCAGGACCAACTGGATAAACACATCAAGGAGATCCAGGAGAAAACTGCCCAGATCCATTCCCTGACCCAGGAAGTTCAAGGTCTCAAACAGGAACTGGAGACCTCTGCAGCATTAGCAGGAACTGAGAGGGAGAGTGATCATCTGAGGGAGCAGGTGTCAGGGCTTCAGAAGGATCTCGCTGTCGAAAAGGAGGCGAATGAGACGACCCAGAGACTGGAGCTGGAGTTAGCACAGGCAAAAGAACAGCTAGCCCACAAGCAGCTGACCACAGACCAGCAGCTCGAAGAACTCAATGAGAAGCTGAACCACCAAGAACTGACGTCAAAACAACAACTTGAAGAGCTGAGAAAGAAGCTTCAGGAGCAAGAAGTAACATCGCAACAAGCGCTGGATGAGCTTAGAGGAAAGCTTCCACTGCAAGAACAGGCTGAACAAGAGTTAGAACAGCTGAGAACCAAACTCAAGGAGCACATGCAGACCTCAGAAAAGGAGGTAGAGGAACTCAGACAGAAGCTGAGAGAACAGCAAGCGACATCTGAGTGCCAGTTGGAGGAGTTCAGTCACAAGTTCGGAGAACAGCAAGCAACCTCGGACCTAGATCATCTCAAACAGAAGCTCAGCCAGCAAGAGCAGAACTCAGAGCAGCTCAGGGCGGAACTAAAAGAGGCTAGATGCAAAGCAGTCAGTGATGCCTCTAGCTCTGTTGCCAACGATTCTCTCAAGACATTGAACTCTGACCTCCAAGCTGAGGTTGCAGCCCTGAGGGCAAAGGTCACAGACATGGAGGAGGCTGCTCGCAACCAGCCGGCACCTTTGCTGGCCGATAAAGCTGGAGAGATGGAGAAACTGCTGAAAGAAAAGGACAGAGAGATGGAGAGGAAGCTAGTCGAGAAAGAGAAATTGTCCACAGAGAAAGAGGCGGAGCTGCAGAAAAAGCTGGCAGAAAAGGAGTCGCAGGTGTCATCCCTGCAGAAGAGCCTTCGGGAGGTGCAGGGGCAGCGGGAGGACGAGGAGAGCCGGGCGGTGCAGGAGGCCCGGCGGAGGGAGGTGGAGAGGCGCAGGGAGCTGCTGGCTGTGGCAGAGGAGGCCATCGCTCAGAAGGACGCTGAGCTGGAGAAGAAAGCCCAAGAGATCAGCAGGTACACCTTTACTTCCATTACAGGATCAGGGTGGGAAACCAAATCCTGGTATCCTTTGGCTATGGCTGGGACGTTTGTCTATCAGGCTGGTTATTGTTCAGAGGTCATATTCTAAAAATCATATCTGGCTGGTAAATTCCTGTAAGTGACTACTTCTACTTCTACTACTACCCATCAGCCACTGTGATTAGTGGATGAACAAGTAAGGAAGCACTCATCAGGTTTTCTGGTGCTGATTGTTGTTTTTTTTTGGTGTTTCGACCGAGCGCATCACTGATGATGAAGTCTGCATATCCTGAAAGTGCACAGCAAGCATAAATAGTGAAATTCCAATCTAATGTTTAACAGATTGTTCTCATGGCTCCATGACATAGATGGCCTTCCTATAGGGAAATATTGTAAATGGTTTTACCCAAACAGTAATTTAATTACAAACAAGTAAAAAAGTAATTATTACTCAGTGTAGTGTAGATCTGTATCATCTTCCTTTGTCTCCTTCTCCCAGGCTAAAAGACTGTGCCAAGCAAGACTTAGACAAAGTCAAGACTATTAGTCTCGACCTTCAGAGGAAAGAAGACGACACCGCCGACCTCCGAGAGAAACTGGCCGACTCCAAGAAACAGATACAGCAGGTCCAGAAGGAGGTACAGACTTAATTATTCAAACTCAAGCTTCTTTTAAGACATGAGTGAACAGCTTTTTATTGCTCTCAGTATGAATACCAGTGGTGATGTGTGCATGTATTGTTGGGCATGCAATATGGCTGCTGAACCTTTCCTACTGTAGCTGATTGTTGACACGTTTGCTCTGTTCCTTTTATGTACAGCTCTTTGGAACTTTGTACTTTATACAAATATATTATTTTATTTTAAGGCAGTAGGTTTGAGCAGTCATGTGCAGCGGCTGTCTGAATTGATACCAAGGGCAGAATTGATGTAGTGCATGTAAAGAGTGTTTGAAGTGTCTTGTTTGGTTCTTTTCTTTTCTACCCCTTTTTAAAAGTGATAGCAGAGCAGTTTGGCATTTGGCCCAAAGAGAAGGGAACAGGAAGGTGAAGGCCGATGAGCTGTGACATTGTTCAGCTAAAGAAATGTCCAACAGTGTTGTGATTTACGTTTTCCAGTTAGTTTGGAATAAATAGAAGAACTGGGTAGTTAGTATGAGCAGCGCCACCTACAGAAACTCGAACGTCAGAAGAAAAAGAAAAAAAAGAAAATCCAAGGAGAAAGACGTCACAGTACTGGACACACTGTTTGATTGACAGGTGATCTCTGGGAAGAGCAGTGAGGAACACCACAGTGAGGCCAGATTAAATTAAAGATGGAGACTAGATTAAAAAAAACAACACAGCAATAAGCACTTAGCAACAAAAACAAATGAGGATGTTGCAAATTATCACTTCAGCGAAACCTCCTATGAAGACTGAGACTGATTGATGACTTGGTTCATTGTTTCCCCTGAAGATCTCGGCCATGAGAGAAGAGGAGAAGTGTCTGAAGCAGAAGCTGGCCGATGTGGAGAAAGCCAGGAAGCAGCTTCAGTCTGACCTGGCCAACAGAGACAGGACCATCCAGCAACTCAAAATGGTAGGTGGTTGTTCAGTCCCAACACACACATATGACTCCCCATTTTATAGAGATGCAGACCCACTGATTGGTTGTGATGTGTGCTGATGTGAAGCGTAATAATAATAGAGTGACATGGCCTCTTACAGGTCTGCCATTGCTTTTCTACTAGAAACACTTCTGGAGCCTGCAGACATTTTTTTACCGTTTTATTTGCACTAGAAAGACATAAAAGACTTAAAGGTGACCTATTATGACCTTTAATCCCTCACCCTCTATCTCTCTGTTCCTGCCTCCATGCCTCCATCTCTCTATCCATCCCTACATCCAGGAACAGTCCTCCGACTCCAAGCCTGATCAGACACTCTATCAGAAGGCCTGCAAAGGTAAGGGGTGTGTGTGTGTGTCTGTGTCTGTGTGTGTTCTGTCTTCGAAATCAACAGGGCTCCGACACTTATCTATACTTCCTGATATGATATGAATGATCAATAAGCTAATGGGTTGTGCACCACTTTTTTGTGTGTGTTCGTCCCAGACCTGGAGGCCAAGGAGCGTGTGATGGAGGAAATGCGCTTGGCCCTGACGGAGCAGGAGGAGACGCAGGAGCAGATGGAGCAGCTCCTGGAGGAGAAACATGACCTGGTCCAGGAGCTAACCGACGGTAAGACCCAGGGTCTCAGATGAACACCTGCTAAGCACCTAATCCTGGTACTAATTTTCAATGTTCATCTGAGAGAACAAATGTTCAATGCACAATAGAAAATGAATTTTCCACTCACCGCCAATTGATCGTCAACTTTTTACACGAGCAGACATCACCTAATCCTAGTTTTGACACTAGCATCTCATCTCTTCTCGTCCCACCATTTCAGAGGTGGAGAAACTGAAAGAGGTGTTACAGAAGCAACACTGCGGGAAAGTCCTGCCCCCTCAGAGACACAGCCAATCAGATGACCTCAAACTGGCCAAACAGGAAGCGGCCCAAGCTCAGGAAAGCTTGAAGGTAATGAAGGGCAGAGCAAAGACCTCTTCAACCAAAGACCAACAACTTAGAGATGTGCAATTAGTTTGGGATACAAATGGAAAAAATAGAAATGCAATAATAAGTAACTGCAGCAGTTTCACAGCCTTCTAAATAAAAGACGTTCTGGTGCTGTACAGAATCCTTGGCCAACGAATTAAATTGCATGATGGAGAAAATCCTTCATGTTCAAAGCAAACACTAAGCATTAAAGAATAAAATGAAACAGTTTCAGCCTGTCTCTACCCAGCAGATAGTTGACAAAATGCCAATTTGAGTGGTGGAGAGCAAGGGAAGAAGTGTCTGTAAAACCGGTCTGACGCCGTCTGACATCCATTTGACAACACGCTGCTAGCTAGCTAACTGTAATGGAGAGGGACGCCAAGTCTCGGCACTTTCACGACGAGGGTCTTTTGAGGATTTCACTCCTCAATGAATGAATCTCCGCCCATCTCCAGGTGGGGGAGTCAACACTTACAAATGCATCTTTTGGCCCTGAAAGCGGCCTGCTGAAATTGTATCTGCAATGATGAATTTATGTCCAGTATTGATAAGTTTCACCATAAATAAATAAAAATCAAATGGTAAATAAAAATTTTTATTAAAGTAAAAGTTATGGGGAAATTATACTACTCTTCATGTGCGTGTGTGTGTGTGTGTAGCTGTGTACTGACAAGCACCAAGCGGACCGCAGGAAGTGGCTGGAGGAGAAGATGGCTCTGATTGGCCAAGCTAAAGAAGCAGAGGACAAGAGGAACCAGGAAATGAGGAAGTTTGCTGATGACAGGGAACGTCATGCTCGTCAGCAGAGCCAGCTGGTAAGAAATGACCACAGACAGAACTACAGGCTCTTTGAAGACTTGAAATCCATGCAGAGTGAAGTCAAGGCCTCAAATGGTCTTGAATACAGTTAAATACACGATATTAAGTCTTGCTGTTCTTCCATCAGTCCAGCCATGCAGACCATATTCTGATAGTCTACAGTTGTTTTCGTTTTCATGTTTTTTTAAATGTGAAATTGTTTTTGAAAAGTCATCTTAGTTGGTGAAACTTGCAGATACACTGATTTTTTTTTTGTGTGTGATATTGCGGGCTTGTGACCGAAGGGTGACTGGCTCTCCCCTCCCTCAGAAACTACTGTTGAGGTGGTCTACTGGTACAATCACAGTCCACTGTTGGCCAATGAGCCGCTCCAGTGGAGCACTTGACCCCCAACTGCTCCAATGGAGCTGCTCATTGCTCACACACACACACACACACCCCGATCCTCACCATGTGCTCTCTATGTCATTCTGTAGGAGTCTCTGTCGTCCCAGTTGGCTGAGAAGGACCAGGCCATGGAGAGGTGGAGGCAGGACAGAGACTCTCTGGTTGCAGCCCTGGAGGTTCAGCTCCAGAAGCTTCTCTCCAGCAACGCAGACAAAGACAAACTCATCCAACAGCTGCGCCACACTAACACCCAACCGCCACTAGAGGTCAGTGTGATATAAAGACGGGGGCAGAACTGGGGACACCGTTGTGAAGGAGAGATGGATGGACTGCTTAAAGAAATCCTCAAAGTAATTGACACATGTTGTGCAAAAGGGGGGTGCAACTCGAACAATGATTGGAATTTGTTCTATTCCTAAAACATCTGATTGGAGTGGTGCTGATGTAGGATCAGTGTCAAAATGTCTGTTTTATCAGAATCAGAGTATCAATCACCAGGATTTTCCCTGACTTTTAAAAAGAATCTCAGCCAGCAACTTCAGCTGAAACCCTTTCAGAGCCCCTAGACGATGTTGGAATGCATTATGGTTTCCCATCAAACACATAATCACCTTCAAAATCCTCCGCAGGGTGATTCCCACGGTGTCAACTACAGAACAGTGGCCCTTGGAAGTAGTAGGGATTCAGTGTCTTGCTCAAGGACACTTAAGCAGTGTAGACGTTAGCCGATACCCATTTGTCATGGTTGAATATTCAGTGTGGGCCAGTAATTACAAAGGCTGAAGCAGATGATGGGCAAAAAGAATCACTTGCACCAGATTCTGTGTTTCTTCTTACTTGTAGAAAGAGCTTGATGCTTTTGTAGATCACGCAGCGGTGTCGTTGTGGATCCGTGGTGCGACAGCTTTGTTCCAAAAACCTTAAAATGAACAACGTTGCCCTTTACCTTCGTGGCGTTTTCCGTTTTTTTTGTTATTATCCAAATGTCTGATATGTCAATTACGGTTGATACGTGAGTCGGAGAGACGAGTTTTGAGTTTACGTAGAGGAACTGCTAGAACTTGCAGCAGCTGGTTCACCCTCTCGCTTCCATAAACTATCTTCGTATCCTTTTCACCGTCGTTTTCCGAGCCGTTTCCGTAGCGACCCTTTCCATAATGTTGTCAGACATTTGGATAGTAACACGAATAACAATCTGAGCCCGTCCGTGACAAAAACAAGCACTTTTAGTGGACGTACTTTGACCGGCCGAGTATACCTTTACGGATTACGTTGCCGCCATAGAGCCGCCGTTACGCGACTGCCGGTTGAGCCGATGGACCGGAGAAACTCAGAAACTTTTGGGATCTACTTAAAGGTATGAAAGGCGATTTTGTGGACATAGAGGCCAGGTTGAAAAATCCCGGAATTACCCTTTAAGAGCTTTCCAGCAATTGGGTATTTTTAAAATCCTAACCATGTTCTCTGAGCATTTCGAAGGAATTATCACTCATTCTAAGTATATATTGGTAGTTTTTTTACTCAGGGTGATCAGACTGTAACCACTACGCCACCTCGAAGTCTCCTCTGATGCAGCCACAGTTTGTCCTTGCATTCAAAAACATGCTGAATCTATTTTAAGCCTTCAGTAATTCAGTTTGCTCTGGAACTATTTTTTTTGTTGCGTAGCGATATTAACCAGACTTGCTGCTTACTGGCTGGTGTTGTTTTTCTTGCGAGGCAACGTGAGTTCATTGAATATCATATCAGGACGTGTTGGGACATGTGGGTGGCAGCACTCTTCTTTACAGGTGATAGATTGGTGGTAAAACACAATGTTGCTCACATATACATATTTAAAATTTGAATTCAATTATAATTTACACAGGATTCAGTTGTATTCAGTGTTTCAATATTGTTTAAGAATAAAGGCCTTCTGATTGGATTGTTGCCACAGGAGTAATCATAATCCAATCTTATTCTACTGTTGTGCTCATGGTGTGACACTATGGATAACAGCGTCCGTGAAAAGTCTAACATCGGTGGGTGTGCCTGCCAAAAGTAATCACCACTGTCCATGAACTGTCTGTTGCAGAGCGGTGGCGGTGTCTGTGTGGAGGAGCTGCAGGCTGGCCTGTCCGAAAGAGACTCGGAGATCCTGCGACTGAAGGAACAGCTTGCGGCCTTGGCAGCCAAGCCCACTCAGGTCAGACACAACAGTCTGATTTTTCATCCGGGGGGGGGGTGGGGTTGTGGGACACACGTGCTCTATTGGCAACGCTCAGCTTCACATTCATACAGCTACACACATTCACATCCGAGAACTTTACTGTCCTTGTTGCTGTATTCTTTTTTTTAAGCAGCAGTTTCTTTTTCTTATTTGTGTTCTTCCAATTAGAAAGTTGTATTTTTCTTCTTCATGTAAGCTTTATTAGCATGAATGGAAGAGAACCAATAACCAAGAGAACCAGTAAGAGTCAGATTCAGGATGCTTGGAGAAAAATGCATTTGAAAGGTCATAAAATGCCTGTGAGTTTTAAAATGAGGGGGCAAACAATGATCCGGATCATTTGGAGCATCCTTTTTTTGCATTTCACCCTCTTTTTTTTTAGCTAAGTTGTCAAATATTCACGCGTGAATGTGATTACTGTCCCCTGTGGGCCACCATAGGTGATCTGTGGACCCGGTGGGATTCCACTGTGTTTGGGTACAGAAAAGTGGAGCAGTCTTTGATCAGAAAACAACTGAGTATACAGCCTGAAGCCTGAAGCAGTGGAAAATGCACCACACAGCTAGCAGTAGAGGAAAATACCAACTCCACTCCAACAAAAAATAAAACAACCAATATTATGAAAAACTCAAACGGTCGAGAGGTGGAAGAGACTGGCTGTGGACAGGGGGGGTGAAAACTGCCCCATCCTCTTCTGTACGTGGTTTAAAATACAACAAATTGAGCAAATTACTAAATGCAAGTGTGTAATTTGTTCAATAAAACTGCCACTGTCAATCCCACTGTCATTGGCATTTGGGATACTAATAGATTTTGCCTGTTGACTCTGATGTCGTGATGGGTACACCAAAAAAGTAAATTACAACACTGCATCACAAAATAGTTCCTGGAATGTGTTGAATGTCACAAATTGATATCTGACAGTGTTGTATCATTCTTCCTCTTTAAAGGATAATCGATGTTGAAACCTTGAATAGCGATATGTTCCTATCCGTAGTGAGTTGCATTAACAGAGCTGACCCGGTGCATTATGTGTTGTTTTTCTAAACCGTATCACTTCCTGTTTATATGCCAACAATCTAACCCTGACTTCCAAAATGTGTTTTCCATATCTCCTGCCTTGCGTGACAGACTAAAAGCGAAAAGAGCCCTGCGGTGGCGCGTGGGAAACCCCACATCGAGGCCAGTAACGGGAAATCAGGAGGGAGGAGTTATGCCAGAGCGTCGGTCAGCAGTCAGGTAAGCAAGGAGTTCCAGAGTGATTTTGGAGGCCAGCAAGATGACGTGACCATGGAGAAGATAGATCTCTCATATACACACCTTATGAATCGAAATCCTTTTGATCACAGTTAATGCACACAATGTTTCCTGCAGATGTATTTGTAGCAGAGCAAAGCAAAAGCAGAAAATGTGGATGGGACTGATTTGGTTCCGTCTGGAAAGAACAGTTTCAAACATCTTGGCAATTTCCAGTGGGTTAAAGTTTAGATTTAAAAAAAGAGAAATGAAGATGAGAAATACTTGAAACAGTCTAGAAATCCACGACCACACTGTGAATTGCTTTAGTCCTGCCTTTGTACGCCACCATTACAAATCATAGCAACCGTAAGAGTAAAACGATGAGTTATGGAAAAGTAGGGAATTTCAGAATCGAAAACGTTCTGAAAAGGCTCCTATGTGATTGCTGCACATGGCAGCAAGAGGTAACTGTTTTGAAAAGTTGAACTTCAACATGTGAAATCATGTGATGTGACGAGAGAGGCAAAGACACCAGAATTTAATTTGAGCAAATGGGGTTAATCTTGGATGCTCTTCTCTATTGCAGCCCCACTTCGTGATAAGACAGGTGTATTATTACATAAAAATCTTTCCTAGTGTAGCTTTATTTAAGGGAATTTCATTTCATTAAGTGAAGAAGCACTTCACTTATTGCGCTGTCAAAAGGAATTCGTTTTTTTTGGACGTGCTTGCTCAGGGACACATCAACAGGGATGGCTACACCTGAGCAACCCCCGGGCTGGGATGAACCCGCGGTGGCCTCTGGGTGGTGGCTGTAAATTTCTCGCTCGGGAAGACCAGAAAGTAACCCTTAACCTCGACACCATGTCTGGCCCCGCAGGGCTCGGCCGGCTGCCCGTCGGTGCTGGACTCCTCGGAGATCTCCACGGAGAACGGCAGGACCAGCCGCTTCCCCAAACCCGAGCTGGAGATCTCCTTCAGCCCGCTGCAGCCCAACCGCATGGCGCTGCGACGCCAGGGCGAGGAGAGCTCCGTGACGGTCAAGATCACCCGCCCGGTGCGCAAGCGGAAGAGCGCCGAGATGGAGAAGGTAAAACAACAAGCATGCACACACTCGCCGGGTCATCAGGCTCAGTTCAAGATCAATTGTGAACTGATGAAGTGAATTGAGCCCAGCCCAGCCCTGGCACACACACACACACACACACACACACACATCCTTTTCCTTCCCTTCATGCAGCTAGACACCTATCTGCAGCTCATTTTGTCTCCTGCTGCAAAAATGGTGCAAGTGAAAGCAACACACTGTGTGTTCCCATGTGGACATCACAGGCCCCCCAGGTTTTGAGGAGCATATGCCCTATAAAATAAGCTACCTAGAAAACTGGAAAAACAACAAATTGCAACAAGAGATTCAAAGATTGGCACTTTCAATATTGTGACGGATCGTGTTTCTAAATGTTTCACTCGTGACCCTCGGGGGGGGGGGGGGAAACGTGACGGTAGAGCCTCGCCCTCAGCCTGCATCAATCCTGCATTAGCACTGCAACAATTCCTCCTGGGGATGGAGGAACAGTACAGTAGCAGTTACAAATGTGGCACTTCTACATCGGTACACAGGCACAGATGAACACACACACACACACACACACTGGTGATGTGGTAGTAACTTTGGCATTGCTGTCATATGCACTGGTTTAAAAACGATAAAGCAGGCTAGGATTTGCAGGTATTATAAATGAATGGACGTGGTTGTGGTCGGAGCTCATGAGGGGAAGGTGAGAGGGCTATTGAGCAGGGCAACAACACAAAAGTCCCATGTAACACCAAAGGAGAAAACCTGCATGATTCACCTGTGCAACAAAACTCTGATAATGCAGAAGCAGCTCAGTCAGCGGTGAAACTAACCGCAACCCCAGGCTCTCCTTCCTCTGAACCCTGCAACAACCAGCATCTATCTTGTGTGTGTCTGAGTGTGTTCAGGTGAAAGCTGGTTATGTCGTCATAGTAAAGCCTATACACGCTCCTCCTAGATTATCCAGGAACACATCTTGCTACCGTGGCAACTTCCCCCGACCGAAGCAAAGGGGTTGACTACTGATGAAAACTTGATTTCTGTTATTTTGTCCTTCCACATCAATTTCAACAATTTTGTTTTCACTTTGATAGAATAGAGTGCTTTGTGTACAACTCAAATACATGTTTTTGAAATAATTTAATAGCACAACAAAAGGTCAAGCGGTTTGAATACTTGCAAGGCACTGTATTTATTGATTTATTTGTAATGAAAGTATTTCTAAATACTTTGACTATAGATACTATTTATTAATTTATTTAATGAGGCGTTTATTTATTCTGTTTTCATGTATTTCTATTAGATTTTTGGCAGAGCTGGTCCTCCGTAACGGTACAGCCTTCAGGCAAGTGCCTGTAGCCCAACAAATGTGCGACTAGTACAAGTAACAGGGTCGACGAGGCGCTCCCATCTCTGTCATGTTGGATAACAGATTACTGAGCTCTCTTCCCAGATGAGCTGGTTGTTTTTATTACAGATCTTCTGTTATGATATTAGAAATACTTTTCACACAATGTTGCGAAGAGTAATCCCAGGCAAGCAGACAAATGAGCCTCTATGGATGTGAGTCCAGACTGTGAGACCTGTAAAGTGAAGTGAAGCTGTACTGGGGGTAAGCAGGTTTTAAGGGGGGGGGGGGGGGGGCATGCACTTAGGTTAATTTGTTTGTTTCGGCTAACGCGAGGAAGTAGGCTAATTCCTCTGCTGCTTTTGGCTCCCAGAGGCATGCCACGCCATTCGGACTGAGAGACACTTTGAATTGACTGCAGATGAGAAGTACACATGCACCAATCTAAGACATTTCTACAGATAGACGCACACATACACTCAGGGAGAAGCTGAGATGACGCATGTGACAGACAAACAAATGAACAAACACACAAACAAACCATGGGGAACAAAAACCTGAGTAGTCTGGTATTGGTCAGTTCAGGAGGGAAGAGTGTCACTCATCTTCTCCTCCAGAGCAACTTATGATGAGCACAACCGTGGAGTCAGATTCATTTATGGATTACAAGCAACCAAAAGTAAAGAATGCAACCTGATAACAGAGTTACTGAACCCAGAGACTTGAAACGCTCCTTTCACCACCAGAGAGCCTGTTTCTGGGTTTAGACACACACACACACACACACGCTCATGCACACACACCACAAAGAGAGACACAAATACACTCACAACACAGCACATACACTCACACTCTCTCTCGCTCACTCACTCACTCGCACACACACACACACAGCCCATGGGACACATAAGACAAGCACCTCAGTCGGAGGATCACGGGGTCGGGTACAGTTCACCTCTCACATCACTGTTCTTCTATCACAGTCTGCAAAGGATAACACTTGTTTCAGCTTGTACTCTTCCCTCGGCTGGAGAACTGATGAAGTACATTTCTGTTCATTTCCACAAGGACTTTTCTCCCTTTCTCTTTATTTATTTATTTATTTATTTTTATTCTTTATTTGGCAAATATGAAAGCACATATCATGGTTGCATGTAAAGAACTGTCAAGGATAGCAAAGTGATGACAGATGAACAATGCAAGACAGCACAGAAGTAATTATATCACATTATTTCTACACACATTTCTGCAAAATCCACAAAAAGATATAGAGCCAACAGCAGATGGGTTATATGAGCCACTGGATGTGTTCCAGCAGTCTCTCTTTAATTCTGCCCAATGGATTCTGCATGTTATAAATGGTAACTGGCAATTTATTCCCCTCCATTGCCAGATACAACTACATCACATCTTCTTACATGCACATTAATATTGCAGTCATCTCTGCTTGTAGCGCATCATGTAAACACAATATTTCCCTAAGCCCATGTGGCAAAACGTTCTGGCTAAGATACCTGGGATGTATGTATGCAGCGTACTGAGGCATGAAAACACCATATGCAGGTTATTTGTTTGTCCAGAATGCACTCAGTGTTTTAAGTTTACTGCCGATTAAAGTTTCTTCAGTAGCGACTGCAGTCAAAATGACAAATACAGGAGGGACTGTTGTGTTAATAGTCGTGGCTGAGATTAACTTGATGGACTTGACGGCTGTGACTTCCTTAAAGCTCTGATCTGAAGCCCATAGGCATTTATTACAATTCAGGCAATGTATATGAGCAATATCGCAATTATAACCAGCAATATATATTTTTAATGTTTTCTTCCTTATTGTGCATTTACATCACAAGCAAGTCAAGAAACCATTCGCCAGAAGTTTACTCCATCTCTATAACAGACAGTTGCCTCGTGTTCGTGTTTCTCGGCTACATGGAAAATTTGGGGCGACATCCATCAGCCCTTCATGCATTTCCCATAATACATCCCACTTGCAACAACATTAATACCACGGCTAGATATCACCTGCTTAAACTGGCCAACAAAAAGTACTATGGCACTGTTATAGTTGACCGTGTTACCCAGTTGACCAGGATAAGGACCACATCCAGAATAATTGTGCACGTATTTGGCAAAAATAATTAAAAAACTTGTGACTTGTTCACTTCATACCATTTATCCACCTGCTTGATTTAACTAATGCAAGAGGAAGTTCACTTATTTTTGTACCCGCACAAATACCTTTACGCTATTTTCATTTTACTACATTCACAATTTCCTCTTAAAAAACATATGAAATTGGTAAATATATATCATTTATTTCAGTTAAGAAACAGCTAATTTTGATTAAACTCAAAATTTTAAAATAAATAGACTCAAAATTTATATCCCTTATATCCCTTATATCTGCTCAGTTAAAATCCTTTTTGTGCCCTAAGGGAAATTTAGTTTGAAGTCACGGTTTAAAATAAGATATAATAATAAATAAGATATTAAAATGTGAAAAAAACAAAACAGTCGTATTATCCATAGTAACAACATAGTTTGTGAAAGTGGATGTCCCCATCTCCGTATTAAGGAACAGTAATTGCAGTTGTGGTGGTGCTGGAGGTTTGGCTTTCCCAAAAGCATCTCGACGCTCGCCTTCCCTCGCCGTCGTCTTCGTTCTGTGGGAGGCCAACCTTACTGAATAAAAGATGAGGAGAGTTTTGAGATGGCACCGAGGGGAAAGCTGTTGAGGAACAGGGTGATCCAACCTAGCGACGCAAAACACGCTCGCAGTAAATGAAACGAGTCGAGACGCGAGTGGTTAAGTGTGCAGCAGTGTACAGTTGTCATGGATACGGATAGCTTGCTAGCACCTCACAGGACACTGTACTCTTATTCGATTACCCTTTTCCTGTGTGTGGAAACCATTATCATCCTCACTTTGGTGATGTCAGTGGGGTCTAGCTCTCCCCGAAGCATTTAGCACAGTGGCTACCTTCACGCCAACCTCACTGAATAAAAGATGAACGTAATTTTGAGATGACGCATAAAGGATGCCATTTAAGAACAGGACGACCTGATGAAGGAGTGAAACATGTAACCCGCCATCATGTTGCATGAAGTCAAAGTCAGAGGGGGAATCAGCAGGTTCATACAGTGTAAAACACCTTTCCATCGTAATAATGTGAAGGAAGATGCCCCCTCCTGTATTAAGGAACAGTTGTTATGGTTTCTGTAGTCATGTAAGTGCATCTCAACACATCCATTGTCTCCATCTCATGGAAGCCTAATAAAAGATGACAGTTTTGAGATGCCACTAAGTTGGAAAGCCACGTTGAGCCGACGTGTGACGTAGCAAAGTGAAAGCTGCTCGCTCCAATGTTTTCACTGCCGTTGTCAGAAAGTGAAACAAAAGATTGAAACTCTTCTCTGTTTTCAGTTGTGAGAACTGTGGAGAATCAGTCTGTGATTTGAAAGTCTGGTGTTTGAAGCATTAGTTGAAAAAAAAATGAAGGACGTTTACAAAGGGGGAAAGCTGCTGCGCTCCATTTTACTTCGTTGTCTAGTGAAAAAGGCTTGGCACTTGATTCTTCCTGTGAGCAATTTACACTTCTGACCTAAGCATGTTAGGCTTGATCAAATCGCCTGAAAATACACTCATATGAAATGTAACTCAGTCAAGAGATTATCGTTTTCTGTGGTAATGTTTGAGTGTTGGTCAGCACAGAGTAAAAAATCTAGGTGTTTGAGTGCTGGCAGGAGAACCCCTTTAAAGTAATTCCTTATGAAAATGCCTTGCCTGTCTGTGATGCATTACACTTGACTAGCATGTTGGCATGTGACGGAACAGCTAAAAAGGCGAAGTGGAAAGTAACAGTAAGAGATACCTGTTTTTCTCTGGAATATAGAGTGTTTTTCAACCAGAATTTCTGGGATAGCCTATTAAACCAAAGTTAGACATTCATTTGCTATTCGTGACAGTTGAGTTGGAAGAATTGGGGTTAATTGCATAACTAATGAGACTAATAGATTTTAAGCTCTGACAGTCATTGCTCAAAATGTAACATTCGTCATGAATCCATCAGTTATTGGAATGCAAATGAAATGAAATTTGCCAGTATGTGGGCAGCTGTTATGGAAAATACATTTTAGCATCATATATACGTTCTCTCTTAATTAATATCTTAATAACTTCCTATTACCTTTTTAATAATACATGTTTTGGTCTCTACACCTCTATTCTTTGCTGCTGTAATGGCCTCAATTTCCACCCCGGGATCAATAGAGATCATCTTTATTTAATCTTGAAAAATGAGCAGGGTCATTAGACTCAACACATGACATGACTGCATCAACTTTCAATTCTAGCAAGAAAAGCTGCAACACAGAGATTGCAGTAACATGGTTTTTACCGGCTAGCAGCAAAAGAGCCGACGCTGTTTAAAGGAGAGACATGGGTGGAGGGAGAAAGAAATGGGTCAAAATAAATTGCGAAAAAGAGTGGAGAGCGAGAGAAAGATGAAGGCACCTCAGAAGGAATAAATTGAGGGAGATTGGTGAGAAACAATGCCAGCCAGAGAGGAAGGACACACAGAGGAAGTGAAAGGAGGAAGGACACAGAGAAAGGAGATGGGGAAGGGAACACAGCAGAGGAAAGGAGAGGGGAGAGGAGAGATGTAAAGAGGAGACGAGAGATGAAGAAAAATGGAGGGTGGGTCGAAAGAGGAGAGGAGGGAGATAAAAGGAGTGAGCAAATAGACTGGGGGGGGGGGGGGCGACAGGAGGAGAGAAATGTGAGATGGCAAGATGAAAGGAGAAGAGGAGGGATTGTGGGTAGGATGGATGGAGGGAGGCAGAGAATAGAAAGCAATGGAGGAGGGAGACGAGAGCAGAAAGAGCTGACAGGGTGACAGCTGAGAGTTGAAATCTGAGCCATGTACACAACCATTAACTCCACATCTCCTGTTCTCCTTCACACACACACACACACAGTGTAAAGTTCCCATGTTGTTGCACCGCGGGACGCCTCGTCAATACGTACGTTAGAAGACCGTTAACAGTTGAATGCAAACACAAGCAGGAGTGTAATGTAACGCTGCCTTCACTGACATGACGCTGACATGGTCTGTACTTAGTGCACCGTGGGAAACCTCCCAGACCTTTAGTCAGTAGACGTGGGCTGTCATCACTAACATTCACGCATGTACACTCACAAACAGTATACAGCCACATACCCTGTAGTTAGGGAAATATACTCTCCAGTCACGCAGCCTATAATAAACCGTCCCTCTCTGTGTTCACCACTTCTCCTTGTGATCCTGTAGCTGAAGACTCAGCTCAGTTAGCTAGCTAGCTAACCAGCAGGCTAGTTTAGCAAAGCAACAAATGTCAAAGGAAGAATCCACCCTTGGATGCTCTTACACTGTCATATACAGTGTAAGAGCATCCAAGAGTTATTAGTGTCGTATCCACCTTCCCTCAACCTGCCTCGTCTACTTCTACGTCACTTAGTGATTTCCCAGAATGCCTTTCAACAACCCCCAGAGAAGGGGCTTCAACTAGGTGGAGAGAGCGACAGAGATAGCTGAGTTTTTTTTCAGTGAAGGAAAACTGAGAGTCGCGCCCCTTACCCAAAACCCTACCTGTATGGTGGCTGCATTGCATTCTGGTCTATCCTGGCTGCTGTCGGTGTAGAAATTGCTCTCTCTCTCTCTCCTCTGATGGATTTCTCCCGTATGATTGTTGATCGTCGGTCTAGAAAGAAGCCCTTGCTCTTTGATTCTGATTGGCTGACACCAAAACCTGACGGTTACCGTTGATGTTATAAATAGTTGGAACATTTCCTGCTGTCAAACTTTACTGTAGCTGCACGGGCAATACCTTGACGTGACGTTGTCTACGTCTGGCCGGTATTTTATCGTGTTAAAAGTGTCAGAAACAGAAATGAACCATGTCTGTTCCATTCTGTTGAGATGGAAGTTTAGAAATGCAGCTCGCTGCTCAAAACCGAGCTGAGGACGATGCCAGCAGAAGTGTGTTACATCATCTAATAGCCCTCTATAAAGCATAGCATCTCTATATATACACATATCCCTCTTCCTCTCTGTGGGTTTGTGTGCCGACAGGGTCTTGGCCTATCCTTGATCCAGCAGAGAGCCAGCAGAGAGCAGGTTCACCACTGATTAATAGGACAACAATATCATAGATCGTCACACAGAGGTCAGAGAGCGTGAGAGAGAGAGAGACCGAGAGACCCTCAGCTTTCAGTCAGAATTGCAGTTTTGCATTTGCATCCATCTCTCGGTTACGCTGCTTGGCTCTTCGTTCGTTAGACACGAGTTTTCTTGCTGTTGTGTGGACCAGATTGAAGAGAATAACACCAAACTGGATGGCGACAGTCGTGTCATTTTGACGTGGAGCTTTAAAGGTCGTTTCAGATCGAAGACGAAGAAGCGGTGGTGCCTCTTACATCCAGGGAAGCCAACACGAGCTCTTGTGTGTCCGTGATTGTGCAGTTACACAGCAGGTCAATTACAGCTGGGTTTTCTTTCCTGCTGCGTCGGGGATTCTTCATGGATGCTGTGTATAAAGAGTTGTAGGAATGATGTGTCCATATGGGCTGGGCATCCTAAGACATCGAACAGGAAAATATCTAAAAGTAATCTGGATGTGAGTGAAGTAGAGCAACTGTGCTGCATGGACGTCTGGGTGGGGGGTGTAGTGGGCAGGGAGGCTTGGTTTTAGATTTGTTTTTTTCCTATAGAGTAAAAACTGAATCAACACAAAGCGTTTCCTGCAGCAGATGTTTTGCTGATGTGTCACTTTCCTGCCTGCTGTTTTGTGTGAAGCAGCCTGGTCATCACAACGGCATCTGATCATAAAACATCCTCTGGAGTGATTCATCCACTAAGTTTAATCTGTGTGCGAATAAATAAGGATTTACGCGGGTGAATTATATGAGCTGATAGTTCAATGGTGTATAACTGTGGTGTAGTACTGTCCCTCAAATCAAGACCCGCGATACTTTGCAGTACTGGTAATCCATGCAACTCTAATACAGCATGACAGAAATGGTTGTGTGTCCTCAAAGGAGACGGACGTTCAGTCTTTAACAACTCACATTTTCATCATATATGCTTTTTCTTTTTTAATATGCTCTTTATGAGGTGCATGCTCACACACACACACACACACACAGGCACGTAAACTATCCACACACAGTAACACACGTTAAAATCTACCATGTACCCACTGTCATCTAGACAGTTTATACGTCCTCATCCAGACCCAGACGAGGAAGCCTGTTGGGTTTGAACATTAAACATGAAGGCAGCATGGAGCTTGGGGGGCCGGGGGGCCAGCAGAGCTAGTAAAGTGGCAACCAAGTGACTATCCTCTTTGCCAGAGGAGCTTGAAGTATACATCTTTAATATTTTCCTTTTGAATTAATGTTAAATATTAAATAATGTCAGAGCTCTTGTCTAATTGATGACAGAAGAAAAAAAGATCTGTGCCGCTTTTCTAAATAAAGTTAGAGCGGGATCAGGACGAAGAAAATGTATGGACAAGGCACCTGTACAAAGAAAGAAGAAGGGAAGCCTTTCACTGGCGATGTAACAGGAACAGACTTTAGCATGTATGATGAAATTACCAGAACAATTCAGATAAATAACATAAACAACACTGCACTTAAACCACACCATCTAGTACTGGCAGCAGGTCTCAGTCAGACTAGAGACCGTTTCACTGCCTGTATTTAGTTTGATTATTACACCAGTATTCCCTTTGTGTTTATTCAGCATTTATTCACCTGTGAGGGAAAAGTAAAGTTATAACGAGTATAATTAGCCAACTTTCCTCTAAAACACAAAAAAAAGAAGCACAAGATTATCTTAATTGATCCCCAGGCGGAAGTTGGTGGCTCAGAATGAATGTTTTCCTGATGCTGGAGGATGCAGCACTGCAGCACTAGAACCGTAACTCTAATAAATAGTACATGGAACCAAAACTAACATTACCCCCCCCCCCCAAAAGCATCACTGCTCCGGAAAACCACTTGGTTCACGAGCGATCTGTTTTCGATCTCCGTCACCCCCACCTCTCCTGCCACCCAGGCCGGATGCGGTCAGCCTAGTTTAACTGCATGAGGAGTAGTTGCATCAGACCCCTGTTTGATCTAAATGGTGCCGCTGTGGTGTAGCATGTAGCTTTCATCTGGATTGGACACGTGTGGAGGAACGCCATCGCCGCTGTCGTGCACAAGCCGGTGATGTCATCTGTCTTTTTATTGTGCGTTTACTGAACCATTACTCTTTACAGCTTGTTATTAACAGCCTCGTTTAGCCGTGTGTTTTATTGAGTTTTAACTGAAACAGCCGAACGCCTCCAGGCCTGCTTCTAACCACGTTGTTTCTTTTCTGGAGACCAACATTTTCAGGCGGAGTAAACGACGAATGGCACACAAGGTACTTTTTTTTCCTTTTTTTTTTAATGAGATTGATCATTTTTTCATCCTCCTACATTCATAAACTCCCATACAGACGCCCTTCATCAAATGCATCATCACTCAACCCATTTGTCTGGTTTCCATCCAGGGCCGAAGACAGCAGTGCTTACTCCTGGCTTACTCGTCGTATATGACCTGTGCTATTTGGAGGATGCTTTTCTCCTCAGTATGGAGGCAGCAGTAGGGCTAGAGGTCATCCTTAGGAAGGTCGAAGGTCGGGGTGAGCCACGGAGCGGCCCCCCTGGAGTTGGTAGGGAATCAGCGTCCTGCTCAAGGACGCCTTAATAGGCCGGACACTAGGGGTCATGGGAGGACAGGATCACTACAGGGTGGCTTGTATGACCGCTAGCCCTCCCTACAAACCCGACTTCCTGCTGTCGAACTGAGCTGGAACGGAGGTTGATGACAGTGGATCAGAGACGGGGGCCGCAGAGTCCAAACAAGAAGAGGCTGAAATGTTTTATCAGGAGGAAAGGTGACTCAGACGTCTAAATGATGTCTCACAGTCTACTGCATATTGGAAATGTTAAAAAAACCCAAAAAAAAGTAATTTGACAAAGCCTATTTTTGCAGATTTAATTGGTAAATTATCAGTGGAACAAATGCTGATACCAATATATCTTGTTGGCCCATCAGTGTGGCTGGGCCCCAGTCTGATGCTCATATTGGTCTGACAAGTCTCTTCATATATCCGTGAGTGTGCAGACTAACTGTTGACTAACTGTGACAGGCAATCATCGGTGACACGTCTGCCGAGCCTGGACGCACACCGCGGGAGTTCGGGTAGAAGTAGTCTCAATTAGCCCCCCCGGCCCTCTGCGTCGGGGTTAAAGGAGCCATGTGTAGTATATGTATGTATATATGGTACTAATAATGTCTCCAGAGTCATTTGAATTATTTGAAGTGAAGTTGTTAAGTTGTCTTTGAGCCAGTTGCACGGTGGCGTCTGGAGCCAGTGAGCCAGCTCTGATGTGGATCAGGAATCCTGCACTGTTTCAATTTCTCAGAGATAACGGATAGTTGGCAGTGTGATAACACTCGTAAACACACACACACACACACACACACACACTGGCACCAAACTTTTTCTATCTTGCTCTCCCTTATTTTTCCTCCATATTTCTCTCTCCCAATCTCTCTGCATCATTATCTCTTTTAATCTTTCTCTCCCTTGTTCTCTCTCGCTCTCCCTACCCCTCTCTCTCTCTCTCTCTCCATCCTCCCCTCTGCCTGTGTGTTCTGCAGATATTGGGGTTTTTATTTGGAGGACGTATCACTGCTGTCCCACAAAATCAGAATCACAGTTTTGGTGATTTCCATGTTTATTTCCATGTACTGGTTGTCAGGCAGAGCAAGTTAGACCACCTCAGGGAATAGAAACAAAGAACAGTTGGCAGTCTGAAATACAACTTTTTCCTGAATTCCTGAAAAGCTGAATTTTTTTTAAGATATGTTTTAGTCAGAGGACAGCGATATCAATGTGGAGTGACCACCTGTCATGCACACTGATACTGTACTTAAGAAATACTAGAGAGAATGAGTTAACAAAAGACCGGTCCAGGGTCCAGTATTTTATCTAGCTGAGACCGTTTATTAGAACCAAATTGATTAACTCACTCATTGGTATCAAATGTACCTCAGTTGAAACCGTGTGCTGGTTAGACGTATGGCTTCATGAAATTGAATGATGACACAGATTGCCAGTGCTGATTGGATTCAGCCAAATGAAAGCCGGAGGCGAGAATCAGAAGGTTTGATAAGCCGCTCACCTCCATCTCTCACGGTCTTGATCACTGTCTCCTATCGCATTTTGTGTTCTCCGCACACACTCCTTTTATCTCCAACTCTTTCTCTTTCACACTCACACCATCTCTTATTTACTTTCTCCTCACACTCCAATTATGCTGTCACTATCACTTATCACTACTCAGCTTTATCTCCACCTCTCTCTCTCTCTCTCTCTCTCCATCCATCTCCCCTGTTATTAACTTTCTTCACACATTCCTTTTATCTTGTCCAATCTTTACCTCCATTTCTCTCCCTCTCCCTCCCTCCCTCCTTTCTGCAGATTATTTGTATCGACAGTCTGAGTCACTGGTGACTCCACATGTTTTGACCTTCTAGTTTTAAAGTTGAGCCACGCCCACTCCGCTGCCCAGCAAAATAAGCCTCCTTCTCAGGTCACGCTTGTTCCCCAGCGGCTCCTTCTGAATCACAAACACTTTTATTCAGCCAACCACAGAGACATGTCCAGGAATGACATAACTACATATTGGCACACATGACTTACACATATCACGCAACATCGCATCCACTTGTGACCAGTTCAATTGATTGGACATGATGGACAACAAAATCAATACTTTTATACATTCCTAACACATTTTCCCTTCGTCATCATGAGGTATTTTGTCTCAAGTGTTGTCTGTTGAATCCATTTTGAATTCAGGCTGCAAACACCACAACATGCTTGGATATACTTTCCTTTGAGACGTCAGCGGTCGTAGACTTAAAAGCCCCACTGCCACTCTGCAGCATACCAAGGTCCTCCGCTAGTACTGCAACAGCCTATTCTTTCTCAGATGTACTAGAATGGAAGTGAGTCCCGTTTCAACGCCACGCCACTTCAAAACAACCACTTGATCATTCTTTGCACTTTCTGAAGGCTGAAGCTGAAACAACTTTTTGAACAGTTTCTCTCGGAGTCGGAGTAACATTTCAGAGGAAGTGCAGTCAAATGTCAAGACGGCAACATCTGCGCCTTCTGACCTATTGTTCCTTTGTTCAGAGGCCAGAAACGACCCTTTCACACAATCATCCCCCATTCAGTCACACTCCACCTCCACTCTGCCACGTCATCCATCACTTCTCAGACAGCAGACATGATAGATGGATGTTTCAACTGTGTGTACAAGTTATTCCCATCTTCTTACTGTTGAGTTGAACCCCATCCTGCACAGCCCATGTTCATGATGGTCAGGAGGATTTAAAAACCCTCTTTAACATCTCCTCGCCTTCGTCTCCATCTGCCCTTCACGACTGAAGTGGGTTTAATAGTTGACATCAGTCAGGAATCGCAGCTTCACCTGGGTTCACCTGGTCAGACCGTCATGGACACAGCAGGTCTCCATGTTTTGTATTTTTTGTAGTTTCTGTATTTTTACTGGAGGCAGTTAAGCTTGTCAGCTCTGCCAGCTGCTTTGGCAGGTAAATGACCATAAATTGGAGGTTGTTTACTCTCTTTTGAAAACGATTTTGGCCGCTAAAATGTTAAAAGTGGAATTGACCGACCACTTTGGCGTTGGAGTGAAGGTTTTCTTTCCCTGCCTTGTGTTGCTGACAGGCTCCGTGTCTTCATCTCGTCTAAACTCTCCCGTCATGAAACTGTCTGATTTGTTTTTAGCTACACGCCTCTTACTAATCCTCTGGTACAGATGACTCAGTACACACTCAGCGTCTCAAGGCATGGATTTTGTGTGTGTGTGTGTGTGTGTGTGTGTGTTCGTTCTTAGGATGAGGTGGAGGCAGAGAACCGAAGGAACACCAGGACCAGACTGACGCCAAAGCTGACCCCACACAAGGAGGAGGTGATATACAGTTTACACACACATGCTCGAATTCACACCGCGGCACGAACACAGACATCCATACATATCCATGAGCGTGTGCTCCTACACACACACATCCATAATTCATTTTGGCACATGTCACGGTGTCAAACACACCCCGCCAGTCTGCTCCACGTTCTGATACTATTGGTTTTGAATTGATCAAAAGGCAGAGACGAGCTTCGAGCCTTCAGAGTCTTGCAGTATCTCACACTTGTTTTCTTTAAGCGTGTGTTCTGATGGAGGATAGTAATTCATCACTGTACTGTACTAACTGGCTGTGTTGTGATGAAACGTGCTTTTAATAAACAGTGAACAGATCATTATCAGTATTCCTTACATCAGCCAAAGCCCCATATACATACTGTTGTAGAGATGATCAAGTACTACAACCAAATGAGTACATTGCCAACCAGCTACTGATCAGATCATTCAGAGCACAGTAACACCTTCAGTAGTAGTTTTGATTCCATTTTCGTTGGGGTAGTTTTCACATTGGAGATCTTATTTTGGAATGAACCTCTTCATCTTCTACTAGACACGCTCTCTCTCACACACACACACACACACACACACACTAACTACTGCTCCCTGTTGTCTTTGTCCAGCGCTCCTCCCCAGCAGGCGGCCATGACACCCACAGCAGCATCCGCAGCAAGAGGGACGGAGCGCTGCAGAAGATCGGAGACTTCCTGCAGAGCTCCCCCACGCTGCTCGGCACCAAAGGTTAGAGCGGAGGCAGTTTTTCCCCCCAAGACCAGAAAACTTGTTAGACCAGGCCACATGAAGTTGACTGATGCCAATACTAATGAAATCCTCTGGTACTGAAATTCTCCCATCAAAACCCATGGGAACCCTGGTATGAAAACGTGTGGACAACGATTTTGATGAAGTAAGAAATGAAAGAAAACCGAAAGAAGTTAGTGAAACTTGAACATCACGCTGCAGTCTCTTGACCCGGTGTTCCCGCCGTGAGCCCTTGGTTCACGGGTCGCTCTGCTCCGGCGGTGAGAGAGGCTCTGATTGCATCTCTAGTGGTCTGCAGCCACACAGCTTACAACAGGCATGTTGTGTTTTTCACTGCTTTGGTGTTGCCTTTCATAACGCTGCACTGTTTGATCAGTTAACACATTACATTACATCACATCACATTACATTACATTACATCACATTACATCACATCAAATTACATTACATTACATCAAATTACATCACATCAAATTACATCACATTACATCATATCAAATTACATCACATCACAATTCACATTACATCACAGTCATTTAGCAGACGCTTTTATCCAAAGCCTCTTACAATAAGTGCATTCAACGCAGGAGAACTAGTAGTCACTAGAAACCGTACGTGCATCTCCTCCCCAAGCGTCTACTAGCGTAACCAGTGCTAAAGACAGAATGCATTAAGATAAGGAAGGGTCAGGGTAGTATGTATCAGGACTATCAGGACAGAGGAGAGAGAGTTCCCTCTAGCAGCGCGGAGCGACTCGTCACTGCAAGGACGAGTGACCCACCTCGAACCCGGACTGGTGGGGGTTGATCTGGTTCAAGAGTTTTATTGGCCATTCGCGACAAGTACAAGCACATTGGGATCCTTACTCTTGATCATTCCACCAGCACACACTATGGAAATGTGTATATATAAAGAATATATACAGAGTATGTACATGATGTCAAGTCCAGTGCTAAAGTGTTACATAGTAAAGTGTGTGCTGCTGCAGACAGTCCCGGGGTGTCCAGTAGATACGTGTCTAACATATAGCAGATGCTAGTTTGGTAACATGAATCAAAAGCAAACAGCGTTTTCGAGACGTTTGGCTCCTGCGGGCTTTCAGCAAACTGAAACAAAATGATCAACGACTGCCAAGTTCAGCTGTGGCTTTTTCTCTCGGCCGTCCGCACATCGGCCGAGTTGCATTCATCACTCAGCTTTATAGGAAATGAATCAGCTGCTGAAACACACACACACACACACACACAGAGAACATAGTCTCACACTGCAGCCTGATTTTTGAATGGCTTCATTCATTCACCCCCAGTCGTTTGCTGATCGATGGCGTAAGAGCTGCAGGCCCACACGGGTTCTTTTTTTTCCTAAATGTAACGTGAATCCCTCGGCTGTCGTTCACGAACATCCAAGGACAAACGACAACGACAGAGATCCCGCAGGAGCAGTTTGGGAAGGATAACGCAGGTCTGACAAAGCAGCCGGGCAAGGGCGTTGAATCGGGGACACTAATGATGGCCCGCAGCAGGAAGTTAAGACGGGGGAACATGTTGGAGTCGTCTCCGTTTCGTCCTCGGGGGACCGGCGGTTTCACCCGGTCGGTTAATTGACGCCCCGGGGTGCCGGAGCAGGGTGCCGTTATCCACCTGATCCACTCTCACCTTCCCCTCTCAGTCTTTATCTCTCTCATCAAGTCCCTCCATCCCTCCGTCATTCTCTTTCTGCATCCCTCTGTCCTTTCTCTCCTTCGTCGCTTTCCCTCTTCTCCCCTTCTCTCTCCATCACTCCCTTCCTTCCCTCTCCCTCTGTCCTCTTTCTTTCTCCCTCCATCCTTTCCCTCCCCTTCGCTTTCCTCTTTGTCGCTCCATCTACCCTTTCTCTCTCTCCTCCTCCCTTTCTCTCACTCACTCCTCACTCATTCCTTCCCCTACCCCTCTCTTCCTCAATCCTTCCTCCCTCTTCTTCTCCTCCCCTCCTTTCTTTCCTCCACTTCTCCGCCAAAGAGGGAACCTGACCTTAATGCAGTTAGCTTCTGTTTCGACAGTGAAGGTCTTTAGCAGCTAAAATAAGTTTGGCGTGCGATCTGCGTTCCCAACTTTTGTTTCCCCTCGTTCTTCTTCCTCCTGTCTAAATTTGTGGCGTCTCTCTCCGTAGCCAAGAAGATGATGAGTTTGGTGAGCGGTCGGTGTGATGGAGACCCAGCAGCCGCCTCCTCCTCCTCCTCCTCCTCTTCGTCTCTCAGCCTGAGAGCCAAGAAGCAAAAGAAGAAGCTCTACAGGCCGGAGATCTCCTCCCCCATGGATCTGCCCTCACACCCGGTCCGTCGTGGTCCTTTCTTCAAGAGCATCCCTGACTAACAGTCACTGACATGCACACACATCCATGCAGACACGCACAGACACACACCTTGTTTTACCAGCAGTGGTTTCTCTCCTCAGATCATCAGCAGAGACCCAGAGAAGAAAGAGAGCGACCATCTGATCATCAAGAGGCGGCTTCGTTCCAGGACAGCAAAATGAAGCTCTACTCTGTCTCTACTCGTTTCTAATGACGTCCTGGACATTATTATGTTCTTGTACCTTAGCATGATACAGTCTTAGACAGTCTTCTCCCGTGTAACCAGAACTGAGCTATGAAGGGAAGCAGGACAGGAAACCAACATTTTTTTCCACAGTAAATATATACACATATGTCTTAAGAGTCTCAGTCATCTTACCAGTCCACTTTTAGGATGGACTGAGTCCACCAGTAGACGGCTGACTACACGGCACAGTGGCCGGTGGAGGAACACACCAGTCGGCGGGTGGATGGTGGATGGTGTTCGTCTCCCTCCCTGCTTGGGGTGATGTTGTAACAGTGATTTATTTGGTGCAGTTTTCCTATCGATTGACTCCCAGGACCCGGCGTACGCTCTGCATTAACTAACACTAAGTTCTGAATGTCTTTTCTATGGACTTTATATACACGAGACGCTGATTTACTTTTTTTCACTTTTATGTGCAATTATTTTTTTGAGCTGTCTGTTGTCTTCAGCCAGACATTCAATATCCTCAATGTCCTTCAGAAGAAGTAGACTTGAAATTCCACTTTTCGCTGCATTCTTGCTGAACTGCTGCTCCATTTGATCTCATCAGAATTTCCAAGGTGAAGCGAGTTTTCTTTTACAAATTTGCTTCCGCTGTATACGTTAAAGACTTGTCAGCAACACTAATGCTAGATAGATGCAGTATAGATGGAGGGGAGTACTTCTCCGATGACCACTGTGAACATATAGACTATAGATGCCCCCACCTTGCATCAATTCTGCATTAGTACTGTGGGGTTTTCCCACAATTCCTCTTGGGGGTGGCACAGCAGTGCAGAAGCAGCGCTAGAAACTTTTATTTCATGGCATCATCTGAAGGTCAGGTGTGTCACATCTCTTATTGATGAAGGAAATCTTTCGTATCTTTGTTTTGTATATTAACATTTGTTGGCAAGACGCCCAAGTTAGAGTTACTCCTCTTATGATTGAAATGTTTAATTTCTGAAATCACATGCACTTTTCCTGATCTCTGGCCGAAACACTAATACTTTGCTATCATTTCTTTATTATTTTATTCTCCTATTTAATGGTGCCTTAGATCGTGTTGTATGTGTAGTTTGATTTGCTGTATAGAGAACCAGCTGTATGTTCAATCCTGTCAGTACGCCCATCAACTTGTTGTTTTGGGTCAATATCATTAAAGCTCTTTTGCTTTGGTGCAGCATTTTTACTCTTTTCTCTTTTCATTTAACCACAAATACTGACTGTCACCCCGAGTCACTCACTTAGTTAATAAACAACAGACCTTTATCCCCTACAGTCCCAAAAGGTAAACCCAGGCAGCATCAGTTAGCTGTCCGGGGTCCTGCTCTTACTCTGGAAGTCATTTAATCATTGGTCATTATCGAACACTAACCTGTTTATGGTGTTTATGGTGTGTCAGCTAAAAGAGTGAATGTTTTAAGAAAAGCCTCTGTTTCAATTTCAGTAAACAGGTAAATAAAAGCTGGTCCAGGGAGACCACTAATACATGATGACCAGAGGGAACAGTTAACCACCCTGCAGGAAAAGAAAGTCTAGTCCACATGATTACACTGTTCCTGTTCTGGAAAATCCACAGAACTGCAGTTTTGGTGTTTTTCTTGTTACTTTGGTGATTCATGTGTCTGGTGACTCCTGGGACCCTTTTGGACCCTTAAAATCTTCAGAAATACATGGAGGTCGATGAGAAAGTAAGTATTCTTTTCTTCATTCCTGAAAAAATGACTCTTTGCAGACGTGTGGTCCTGACCAGACTGATATATTATTCCTATGACATCAACAGTTCAGTATATACAGTATGAACATTAATATATTATGCCCAAACAAGCAAGGCATTTAATGTCAAGAGGAAAAACCTGGGTTTGTTCAAATGATGATGGAGGAGGAGAAAGTGAAACTCCACCCTTAATATAATTCATATGAAAAGTTTCCTCCATGACAACGGTTTCACTTTTGGCAAGCGAAGGTCTTCAGATTGAAACTGAAACATTCCATACTGAGTTTTACTGTAAACAAAGATAGTTTCAATATTGATAGGATATTGACTACATGATGAATGAACGTCCCAATATCTGAACATTAAATGACAAAATACTTTTAAACTGTCAGATAACATCAATTTGTGATTTTTTTTTTAACTTTTACTTTCCCTCAACCTGCCTCGTCTACTTCTACTTCAGTCGTGATGTCTTACATTTCCCAGAAGGCCTTTCGACAACACTTTCACACACTTTTTTCAGGTGTGACTGCGTGGCTCTGTAAAGGAGCTCTTTAAAATGCCAGTAGCTGTGAGATCAGCACCTAACCAAGTACTGGTTGAGCGATTGGTATTGATCAGCACCCTGTCAAGCCCCTCAGATACATCATGGTCATTCACTCACTTCCACTTTCCGTCTGGTCACACTGGGTGTCTTAGTGGGCCGGGGGCCATTGTTGCTGTCACCTACCACTCTGTAACACACAGTATAATAAAGCACAATGTCAAGAAGAAGAAGTCTGAGCGCCGGGGGAGGTCGGCATCACTGGCCTGTTTTTCTGAGTGACGGCGTCTCTTCAGTTTCCTGTCCAGCACCACTTTGAAATCAGCCGTCAGCACAGATCAACGTTCTCATGTACCAGAGAATAAAGCCTCCACTTACTGCCTACGTAAGCTGTTGTGTTCCACTTGCAGGCTGAACTTGGTTCAAACAATCAGCGCTGGTTTCCGGTAACCAGATAATACTCATTACTATTAGTACTACTGTAGTGACAATCCTTACTATTGGTTCAGGGTTCCTGTGGTCATGGGAAACCTGGAGTCGTGACATTTGTCATGACATTTTTTCCTCCAACCAGTGAAGTGTTGAATGTTCCAGCTTGGCTGCTTGTTGATCCGCTTCCCTTTTGACAAACAAAAACCCAGATCAGTATCGGTCCTAAGAGATAGTTGGAGCAGAAATCAGACATATGGGATCATTAAATTGTCCTATATGTCCTGTTTATGATTAGCAGACAAGCAGAACCCTGTTGGTAGCTTGTAATGTCGGTGAGTCGTGAATTCACCGTCGGCTTCTTCTTCTGTTGCACTTCTAAGTCACTTTGGACAAGTGACAGATAAATACCTCAGATGTAAATTTATGGAGCGACAAATGTGACCTAGTTGTGAAATGACAGTGAAAGCAATGAGAGGTGTTGACATCACACGCGCCAAACTGAGCGTGTCCTTTTCAAAATGGCCATTACTTGCGTGAGAGATGTTAAGGCCACGCGTTCAAAGCATGGGCAGTGTTACTAACTCACACTGTTCCTCCCAGCAGGGTGTGTGTGTGTGTGTCTGTGTGTCTGTGTGTTTGAGAGACTGACCGGTTGCATGTGAGCTCTAGTTGAATGATGAAGTGGGACGGCACCATCCTGGAACCAGAAGGTCACCGGTGTGATCCATCAGTAGCCCGGCGTCCTGCTGAAGTGTCCTTGAGCAAGACACTGCCTGCCTCAGGGTGCCTGCAGGTCCTGGAAGAGTCTTAACATGTCTTCAATCACAGTACCTATCACTCAAGGCCTTAAAATAAGTAAGTAAATAAACTTTATTTATAGAGCGCTTTTCAAAATAAATGTTACAAGGTGCCGCACAACAATAACACATGTAAAAATAGAAATACAAATAAATAAAAATACAAAATATGAAACTGAGACAAAGAGAGGTTAGAAAATAAAATGCTTACGGTATAAGTGAGTTTTTCAAAGCTTCATAAAACCAGCAACTGACTCCGCCTTTTAAAATAAAATTAAAAAAGCATACAAAGCGTTTCACATCTTGTATTCGGCTTTAGAGGCCCAGTCTCCCACGCCTGCATTCTAAGATAAGATGAAACTTTATTGATCCCTGTGGGGAAACGAGGTCGATTCTCATTGATTCACAGTTGTTTTCATTCTCATGTTTATTTCAGTTTCTAAACATGTCTTGAATTTCATTATCACATTAAAAAAGGCCTTAAAAACTCAACTTGCAGACACTCTGGATGAAGTAGTCTCTGGATGAGCTAAATTCCTCAAATATAGATGTAGAATAAATAAATAAATCTGAAGGAGACTAAAGGTCTGAGAAGTGCTGCACAACTGGCTTGTGTACCGCTAGCATGCTAGGATTATCCTAGTTCATCAGACAGGTGTTGACAGGTGTTGGGGGCGGGAACTGATTATTGAGACTGTCACAGTGAACGGATGGGGCGTATATTTGCGTCCTCATTTTTGCTGAATTGAGATCATCAGTATGAATTTCTGGGTTGAAAATGGGTCCAATTTTTTATCCCTCACACACACGCAGTCTGCAGTTACCGGCTTGTGTACTTCAGAAAGACTGTAATCCAAAGACCAAAGAGGAAGCATCATAACCACTATACAATGGAGATGGAAAATGACAGCAAAAGAGGTCAAATGAGGGAAAAAAGGCAAGAAGGATGGGCGGACATCAGAAAAAGCAGAATGACAGAGAGCTTACGGAATAAAGAGTGAATGAGACAAGTGAGGAAAAAACGTCAGAGAAGGTGAGAATTCAAATAACTCATCCATCTGCCATCTTGGCTCCATCCCAGGTCTTTTGAGAGAACGAGGAGAAAGGGAAAGCAGTCATGTCTTCTGTGAATGATGGAAAGGCTGCAACGCTGCAATTTTAGCAATCACTTCCTACACAGCTGGGCCCTTTCTGCCGTCTGAACAGCCCTCCCTTTTCTCGGAGTCAGAACCCTGTGTGTGTGTGTGTGTGTGTGTTCTTGCATTTTTACCGTTGTGAGAACTAGTTTGAGTTTTCGACCTTCAGAGTGAGGATTGTAGGTCTTTCCTGGGAAGAATCCTCTGCCGCACAGGAAAAACAACTGGGTAGTGAGCATGACATGCCACATGGTCCCAGGTCAGATTTGAACCCAGGTCATTGCAGTTATGTGGTATGAGCCTTAGACCACTAAACCACCAGGAGGAAGGAAGAAGAAGATCAATGTGAAGATGCTACCATGTGACATATATCATATACACTATATGGCATTGAGTTTTCTTTGAAGTCTTCCTCTGATCTCATGGTCTCATATTGAGGAGAGTTAAATGAGACTTTGGAGATCTGTTGTGATCAGATCAACATGAGCTGATATGTCTGATCTGTCTTCAAGAAACACTAGCCTGACCCTCTTAGCACTTATATGTTATCACTCACTTGTCTTAGAACTTGCTTATATGCTTCATTTATTTGTCATCACTTATTTGTCTCATTTGTTTCAATAAAAACTAGATAGCTGACAGGTGATCTCTGGGAAGTGCAGTGAAGAACACCACAGTGAGGAACGCCACACCACAGTGAAGAACACCACAGTGAAGAACGCCACAGTGAAGAACGCCACAGTGAAGAACACCACAGTGAAGAACGCCACAGTGAAGAACACCACAGTGAAGAACACCACAGTGAAGAACGCCACAGTGAAGAACACCACAGTGAAGAACGCCACAGTGAAGAACACCACAGTGAAGAACACTACAGTGAAGAACACCACAGTGAAGAACACCACAGTGAGGAACACCACAGTGAAGAACACTACAGTGAGGAACACCACAGTGAAGAACACCACAGTGAAGAACACTACAGTGAGGAACACCACAGTGAAGAACACTACAGTGAGGAACACCACAGTGAAGAACACCACAGTGAAGAACACTACAGTGAAGAACACCACAGTGAAGAACACCACAGTGAAGAACACTACAGTGAGGAACACCACAGTGAAGAACACCACAGTGAAGAACAGGTTATAGATTGTGGCAGCGGGGGGGCATCCAGAAGAGTCTGATTCCAGTCTGTAACATTAGCTCAGCATGATGGACTCGTTGATACCAGGAGAGCCATCATATCCAAAGCATGTTATCGTACCATCCCCAGGTTATCATTTGTAACCTGCTTGCTTATTGTTCGTGCTGTCAGTCATTTTTGAGTGGGTTTCACTTTTTTCAAATAGGGGAGATTTCATGTTGGAGCAGAACCATTTGTAGTTTGAACTATTTAACGTCCAAACCGGTGAAACTGGAGGTGAATGGAGGTGAATGGAGCTGAATGGAGCTGAAACTGGAGGTGAATGGATGTGAAACTGGAGGTGAATGGAGGTGAAACTGGAGGTGAATGGAGGTGATTGGAGGTGAAACTGGAGGTGAAACTGGAGGTGAATGGAGGTGAATGGAGGTGAATGGAGGTGAATGGAGGTGAAACTGGAGGTGAATGGAGGTGAATGGAGGTGAAACTGGAGGTGAATGGAGGTGAATGGAGGTGAAACTGGAGGTGAAACTGGAGGTGAAACTGGAGGTGAATGGAGGTGAATGGAGGACGGTGTTCCGGCACGCCGAGCCAGATGGCTGCATCCATTCACAATGCATCTCTACCACCGTCCAGGCCTGGATCTGGCTGCTGCCTATAGGCTGTTGTGGCTGTGTTTCTAAGTGTGTGTGTGTGTGAGACTATACTTTCATAAAATCCTTGAGTGCAGGTTTACAACCCAGCCACATTAAATTGTTATGTCCATCTCTATCTATCCATTTCTCCATTTCTCTATCTGTCTATCTATCTATCTATCTATCTGTCTATCTGTCTGCCTGTCTGCCTGTCTGTCTGTCTGTCTGTCTGTCTGTCTGTCTCTCTCTCTCTCTAGCATCAAATTGAACTGAACTGAATTGACTCTAGCACTTAAGGGCAGGAGACAAAGAGCGCTTCCGTCACTTTCCATTTTCCCCCTGGCTTCATCCCTCCATCCCTCCTCTCTCTCTCTCTCTCTCAGCTCTTCCCCAAAAAGCCTCCCCGTCACACCATCCAATATTCAACAGGGGTGTTCTGACGTTAGGAGTCAGGTGTGTGTGTGTGTGTGTGTGTGTGTGTGTGTGTGTGAGAGAGAGTATTTAATGTGTTCTATCTATCCCTGTGTCACTTGAAATCAAAGATGTAGAGTGGAAGTCAGTAGAATGTCAGTACAAGTCAGTAGATTGTATGACAACGTGTGTGTGTGTGTGTGTGTGTGTGTGTGTGTGTGTGTGTGTGTGTGTGTGTCTAAACCCAGAAACAGGCTCTCTGGTGGTGAAAGGACCGTTTCAAGTCTCTGGGTTCAGTAACTCTGTTATCAGGTTGCATTCTTTACTTTTGGTTGCTTGTAATCCATAAATGAATCTGACTCCACGGTTGTGCTCATCATAAGTGGCTCTGTTTTCTTGGTGTTTTTGGAGGTTCGATATGTGACACTGGAGTGAGGGATGCTGCATGACAAAGATCACAAGCCGCCTGGAAGCCATCATGTCTCAGTTAAGGCTGTCATGTTACTGGAAGCTGCCGTAGATGAACCATCCAAAACAGCATGTAAAGCTCATTGGGCTTTGACTAACTTCACATATCCCCACTGTAATATACTATTTCAACATTTTTGTGGATGTGCATTTTGCTCAGGTTTTGGTCCAGACCTAATCAAAATGCTTCTGGTCTTGATCTCTCCAGCAGCCCCAACAGGATCTGTGGAGCTCACTGGCATCCAAAATGCCACCCACCACCTACCACCCTCCAGGCTCCGAGCCCTCCGCTCGCTCTGTTTGTTTGCCTGCTGATGCCCCGGATGCCCCGGGGCAGCCATGTTGTTGTCACACTCGGCTTGACCTTTTTTTTTTTCCCATCGGCTTTCATCCATAGAAGATTTCCCATCACGCTCGGGGGGGAGGGAAAGGCCAGGTCTCTGAGGCAAAATCTCAAAGGAGAGGGGGAAACGTTTCAGTAGACGAAAGACAAACTTACATTTTTGCAGTCGGGTACAACGTGTGTTTTACAGATTTGATCCTATTTGGGGGGTTTAGATATCACGGTCCGCATACATTACCTCTGATTGGTGGAGCTGACTGCCTTCTAATACATTCAACACGTCATGAAGCTCCTGTCTCTTTTTTTGTTTACCTGGTTCGTGATTGGTATTTCTAACATCTATTTACGTGGACGATTTTATCCACTCATACACGTTTCGTCTGGGCGGCTCAAACCCAGAGTTCCTGTCGTGTCAGTGCCTTGCTCTGCCCATTGAGCTGACACTGCTGTGACACTTCATTAGTACTGGTTGGTTTTAATGTCGACTTGAAGTCTCTTTAAATTCACTCCTCCAGCTAAATGTCAGTGAATTCTCAGCTAAGTGTCTGAAATGCTACTAACCTATGATGCTGTCTCTTTCACACCTTTTCTAAATCTGCCTACTGCACGCTATCTAATGAAGCATAAAACACCATTCAAATAACTACAGCCCAAAGTAACTCTGTTCTGCAGGGGTCAAGCCTCCGTTCAGGGCTTTATGTATCCAGGGAAAGTCGACTGAGCACAATGCTCTTTTTCAGCAACACCCTGCTTCACACTTGGGAGGGTACGACAGCATTCTTTTACCGTGGACCTTTGAACACATCCACTGGAGAAATATGAGGGTCTGTAGATGCTCGGCGAAAATAAATGTTAATGCGATTCAATGCACTCAATCACTGCAATTTCATGTGGTCTCTGGCCTTAAACCTTTTTCTGTCTCTGACCCTGAACAATGTAGGCTGCTGTGCATTAGATGGTGTCAGATGTAGGGTCAAGTGCATTAGCGGGTGAGAAAGCATCCTCTTCCACTTACAGGATACATCACATGGCGAGGCGTCGGGCTGTGTGGCGATAAATTTATATGTATTCCTGTGGTGTAGGGCGTCCCTTTGTTCAGTGGAATAAGGCATGTGTGGGTTCCCACTGCATCGCCGTGATGTGGTGGGAGGTAGTGGGAAATAAAAACTATTCATTTCATAAACGCTCTGTCAGTCTGCTGTGTGGCATCCAGTGAAGGAATAAAGAACAAGACAACTGACAAAATGAAGACCAGCAACACGCTGCGTTGTGTACAACACATCACAATGAAAATGCGTTTGAATCTTAAATATGGTTTCAGATGTCTTAAAAACGTACCTTTGTCGCTTTGCATTACTTTTCTAGTGAGAAATTCCCCCGGCTGGTTATTCTGCTATGAAACTGAACTGACATGAAAAAGGTTTTTTATTTAAATAAAAATTCAGATTTTACTCAAAATCTTGCGATGATATTGAGCCGCGACGTCAGTGGCGTGTATCAAACTGAACCGTGAGCTGAATTTATCGTCACATCCATAATAGATAAAAGTCTTTATCGAGCAGTTTACAATAGATTTTAACACCATATTTGTTTCTCAATCAACTATTAACCAGAATATTAACCACCAACAGCCGAATAGAGAGAAGAAGAGCATCACAGAGCAAGCATGAAATATAACGACCATAAATAGAAATAGACAAAGGTACATAGAGAGGCAGAGAGATGGAGATATTCCTCATGAGAAAGTTCCACAACCCTACAGCCTGTGGATGCTGTTCTGAAACCCACTGGGTAATTTCAAAAGAACATCAAAGTATGTGGATCAAAGGGAACATAGCCTAATTATCTTTCACTCCTGAGTTTTGGCCCAAGACTTCAGTTTCGTATAAAACCAGACCTTCAGCCTGGGAGTTGGCAGAGACCTTTTCTGTTCCGTCTAGCAGCAAAGGTCAGTCCTAAACACACGGATTAACTTTGAAGAAAATGGATGCATAATTTCAAGTTCAGCCCGGTTCCGTGTAATTTGTTGACATTCACATGCTGCAGGGTCGGAGCTACACACTCTGGAACATCGGCTTCAGGGCAGCTAATGCTTTTAAAGTCAGAATCTCAAATTTGTTTGACCGTCTCAAGTTTGTGCATAGTTACACATTCATAAAGGGCTTTTCACTTTCACACTGTGAGCTTCTTTGGTGCTTTCTTTACCGTCCCTGACTCTACTATCTACTGTGGTGGTTACAAACATTACATGGACACAAACAGAGTCCATGTTAAACATCTTCCATCCAATAAATCAGCAGCTAATGAAATGGCATGTTTGCAGCAGAGGGGTCATATTAAGCTCCAATATGTTCTTGTGTTAAAATGAAATGAATCTTATTTCTTATTTCCTTTAATGGCATCTGATCCTTGAAAGGCCACAGGAACATTTTGTTCCATCTGTTGTCAGGCAATAATTGTGTGTAATATTGGTGATATAGATGTTGCACGCCCACGGGCGGCCATATTGGAGGTCCTCAGGTCTTGGTCAGCAGTGGCTGTGAACAGTTTTTGTGGGGAGTCCACTACCAAGTCAGTTCAAACTTCTTCTGAGAAATGCTCGTATGAAGTTGAAATCTATCTGAATATCTTGTTCACACCATTTAGTAGGTTTTCGCAAATTGTTGTCACACCATATATTTCATTCAAATATTACAACAACTAATACCAGATATTAGCCTTAAAATAATTCCATTAAAATGAAATAAAATTGAATAAAAAAGAACTGAAAACATATGATGGTGCTGTGTTGGTGCTGCACTGAGGTACTGCAGCATGTTCAGCACCATCACTGTGGGCCAGTTCCTCCTGATAAGTGACACCTGGCAGTGCAGCACAGATGCTCCTCGTTCTCCTAATTGGAGCTGACCTACTGACCAGTATCTCACTCAGGAGCTCCTGGTAGGACGCCCAGCCCGAGTCCTCTCCTGTCCTGCTACCACTGTCTACTGACGACGTAGACTCCTTTATTTCGATTCCAAATTCTGTTCTTAAAAGGTAAACATCACCTCATTCTTTGACATACTTCTGGATCGTACGGTTAGTAGTTTCCTTATATCAAGTGATGTATAAAGTGACGTCGAGACTTGGCGATGCTGTAACTGGTCTAAGGCATCAGCAAGACTACAACTCTACTTCCCTACACCTTTTATTTTAAAGAGTGTGAAAGGCAAGCTGAAATGGGCATCATAAAATCCAGGTTATCCAGATTAGTTCCACTGAAATCACATGTATTTTCCAAGGGTGAACTGGCAAGAAGACCACGAGACAGCAGCATATTTAAATATAGATTCATATAAAAACACATTTCATAATAAGTGAGAGACTGTAAGGAAAAATGAGAAGAGAGAAAAAAAAAGTCATAGATGATTCAACAAGGAAGGAAGTGCGAGACAAAATGACGGTCGCACAATCACAATGACATATGTCTTCATGATAAATGTATTTAACGTGCTGATTTCAACTGAGTGTATCAGAAAGGTTATAGTTTTCTCAACTTCCGGCGTCTTTCTCATGGTCTCATACTCTCTTGTTGTTGGCACATATGTTGATATTTTTAATATATTTTTTAGAATTCTTCACCTTTTTCATAATTCAGATATTTCACTTTCCATTGAATCCTGCTGCTACTGATACTACTGCTGCTAGTTTGCCTGGTAATCCGTATTTATTTACACATTTTAATTTGTACTGTAATTGTAACTTGATCTGAGTCTGAGTTGCTGCTTGTGTATGTTTCTATGAACCCCTTTTGCTCTATTCTTATTTCTATCCAATTCGTTTTCCATTCATCCCATCACTATTTGCTGCTGCAGCAGCCTAATTTCCCCACAGGCATCAGACCAGTCTCTTAACCAATCTGCTCTATTGTTATTTTGCAACAGTTTCATCTTAATCCTAACAAACCTGCTCCGCACTTACTGCCACTCCTTAAGGTTCGACGCTTCCAATCTGGGAGGGCTTACCATTTACAGACAGTGTGTGTGGTCTTATCCAGCTGTCTTTTTATAAATCAATCGTACACACAATCTGTGCCCTTGAGAAAAAGGCTGTGGTCCAAATCCATTAAGATGATGTCCAATAAGCACAATACATAGAGACTGAGAGGAGAGAGATCTATATGGCTGGCGTCCCCCCGGTACAGGTAATTTCCGATCAGTGTCAGGGTTGGTGGGTAGAGAGACCTCCTCAGGCTCAATCACTGTGGCAGTTCATCCCTGCCAATGTGTCCTTGAGCAACACACTGACCCCCCCCCCACCTACCAGCTTTCTGGGATGACGAATGAGATTACAGCCCCAATGATGATTCTAGAAAAAATACTGCGCTGTATATCAAGATGTAAGAAGGCTGCTGTCAGTCCTGCTGCTCCACTGGACAATTTACAGCCGGAAAGTATTAGGAAACATAACGTGGCGAGGGCATGTGAGATATGTGATGTTACACCTTCAGTTTTTGAGTTAAAACACCCTTTTCCCCTATTTTCCTCTGCAATGTCTGGCTGCAAAGGTCACCCTCATATAGATGGACAGAATGTGAACGAGTTCAGGCCAGCAGAGTGTTTCATTGCTGGTAACTGGTATATCATGTATATGTATAAATAGCAAGGCACTAACACTGCAAAGGTAAGTAAGGGTTTCAATTCATGCTGCAGTCATGGCTACTGTAAAGAAACGGTCCACTGGCAGATCTTAGATCTTAATTAGCATTCACAGGACAAAATATCTAACCTTGGAAGAGCATTGAAATGGAGGTGGGAGGTAGGTGGGGTGGGGGGCGATTTGTACAGCCCGAGGCAGGAAGTTATAATTCAATTCAAGACAGTTCTTTGGACTCAAAAAGTCCATTTGTTTGTGTATCAGAAAAAATAGTTGAGATTCGTATCTATAGTACATGGATCCCCTCCAAATACCCTTCAATGTATGGAACGAAACCAACAGGACATGTAAAACCACTTCTGAATGTGATATGTGATATATAAACTATGTATAGTAGGACCAACTCCCTCATTACATTACATTACATTACAGTCATTTAGCAGACGCTTGTATCCAAAGTGACTTACAATAAGTTCATCCAACATAGGTAGGCAAGAGAACTACTAGTCACCAGAAATCGTAAGTGCATTTACTTCCTAAACATCATCTAAGAGCAGAACCAGAGCTGAGGTAAAAGATCAGTAAGTTATATATGTTTTATTTAAACAAATGAGACAGTAAGTGAAGCTAATAAACAAGAGCTAAGAAGAAGGGTCAGGGTAGTGTTTCTTGAAGAGGAAGGGTCAGGTTAGTGTTTCTTGAAGAGGAAGGGTCAGGGTAGTGTTTTTTGAAGACGAAGGGTCAGGGTAGTGTTTCTTGAAGAGGAAGGGTCAGGGTAGTGTTTCTTGAAGAGGAAAGGTCAGGGTAGTGTTTCCTGAAGAAGGGTCAGGGTAGTGTTTCTTGAAGAGGAAGGGTCAGGGTAGTGTTTCCTGAAGAAGAAGAAGGGTCAGGGTAGTGTTTCCTGAAGAAGAAGGGTCAGGGTAGTGTTTCCTGAAGAGATAGGGTCACCATAGTGTTTCTAGAAGAGGAAGAAGGGTCAGGGTAGTGTTTCTTGAAGAGGAAGGGTCACCGTAGTGTTTCTTGAAGAGGAAGGGTCGGGGTAGTGTTTCCTGAAGAAGGGTCAGGGTAGTGTTTCTTGTAGAGGAAGGGTCAGGGTAGTGTTTCTTGAAGAGGAAGGGTCAGGGTAGTGTTTCCTGAAGAAGGGTCAGGGTAGTGTTTCCTGAAGAGATAGGGTCAGGGTAGTGTTTCTAGAAGAGGAAGAAGGGTCAGGGTAGTGTTTCTTGAAGAGGAAGGGTCACCGTAGTGTTTCTTGAAGAGGAAGGGTCGGGGTAGTGTTTCCTGAAGAAGGGTCAGGGTAGTGTTTCTTGAAGAGGAAGGGTCAGGGTAGTGTTTCTTGAAGAGGAAGGGTCAGGGTAGTGTTTCTTGAAGACGAAGGGTCAGGGTAGTGTTTCTTGAAGAGGAAGGGTCAGGGTAGTTTTTCTTGAAGAGGAAGGGTCAGGGTAGTGTTTCTTGAAGAGGTGGGTTTTCAGCCTGCGGTGAAAGATGGGCAGCGACTCTGCTGTCCTGATATCAGTGGGGAGTTCATTCCACCACTGTGGGGCCAGGACAGAGAAAAGCTGTGACTGTGTAGATCGGCCACAGGGACCTCTGAGCAACGGGGCAACCAGTCACCTTGAGGCAGCAGAGCGAAGTGGTCGGGCGGTGGTGTAAGGCTTGACCCATAGCCATAGACCATAGCCCTCCTACTGAGTTACACCGCTTTCAAGTCTTGTTTGTCCAAAAACCTCAAAATCCTTTTTTAGCCAATTATTTCCTGTTTAATGACGTCATGACTGATAACATCAATAAGGGATCAGAGCTTTCACCTGGTTTCACCTGGTCAGAGTGTTTCATAAAAAGCTCTGGTGGGGCTTATAGTTTTTAGACTCAGTGGTCTCTCTTCCAAAGCTGCAAAGCTTGTGTTGTAAAACAGGGTGTGATGAATGTGGGAGGTCGATTGGTTGGGAGGCAAAGAGAGAAAACTCTATTAAGCCTCTACTGCTGCACACAGAGCTCTCTATTTGTCAGCAGGTGGATGAGACAGGGAGCTACATGCACTACATTCAGGCAGCAGGCAAATCTGATTTCAGCCTGACCAGATGGGTGTCCAGACAGTGTAATCATTTGCTGTCATTACAACACTGGTTCAAGTGGCTAAAGGCGAGTCTGTCTTACTGACTGTTTTCATGAGGCATTTTCTATCCGCCATGTTGTTGAGGAGGATGAAACCTCTTCATCTGTTCAGGCTAGTCTTTCAATGGTTCTCCTCCTTGTTTGTTGTTTGTGACAGGGAGAAAAATCCTTGACTGGTTGAATCGCAACAACCTTTGGATTCCACATGGGTTGATTTGTTGTTTGGATTTTAGAAAATGTGTCCGACTCTTATTGGATGTGCCAAAAATGTGTGTTATAGCTGCCTGTCTGGACACAGCCTGAATAAAGGACCCTGTGGTAATCAAGTGGGAAAAAGAGAGATCCAAGGCAAAAATGTGTTATGCCTTGACATGACAGCTCTATACAATATATATTTATCATGGATATCTCTTTTTTCCATGATTACCAGAGGATCCTGACAAGACTACTATATATTTCATACACACATAGGTAAATGTGTAGACTGAGACATGATAATCACATTTAATATGATTAATGTGCTTAAGGGCAAATTCGGCCGGTCAAAGTACGTCCACTAAAATTTGCCCTTACGGATTACGTTACCGCCATTGAGCCACCGTTACGCGACTGCCGGTTGAGTCGATGGACCGGAGCAGCTCCCAAACTTCGGGGATCTATTATGCGGTAAGCTAGGCGATTTTGTGGACATAGAGACCGGGTTGAAAAATCCCGGAATTACCCTTTAACTCATCCATATCAAGTTTGTATCCATTGTATCCATCCATTTATATCCATTATATATCTTTTGAGCATTTATAAATGGTTTAACTATGTACACTGTCTTAACTCTTATGAAGGACCCTCAGAGTCCACAGGGTCTATGGTATACTGAAGGAAGAAACATCTGGTATTAGGACTGGAAGGGTTGCAGGCCTGTGTGGAGACATCCACGAGTAGGGGTCCCCAAGACATGCAGTATCTGGATACGATAGCCAGCCAGCGATGAAGTCATCTCTTTGGAACGTATACGTTGACGCTATATAAGATCCTGCTGTTCCTTTGTTAGACAGACTCATGCTTTACCTTGTTGGTGATGTTCGTCTCTGTCCACACCTTTTGTATTAAACTGATTGAATTAAGATCAACTTGGGTCTGACTTTCATTTCACCTTGTTTGACTACAAAAGAAGACTCGATCCTGGAGTCATGGACAGGATCGAGTCAGTGAATCAGGTGAGCAAAATCTATTATTTTATTCTATTTTAGAAGTTGATGGATTTTTGCTCTCCTGTGACACCCTCCCTGAAAAATAATTACATTTTAATGGGAAGATGGAAGATTCTTAATTAATGGAAACAATTCTGTGTTTCAAATTGAGTATAAAAGATGAAAGAAGTAATCTAAACTGAACAAAAGAAAAATCTCACCTTTCAACATAATAATATGAACAGTGTATTGTACTGCCCCGCTTTCCCTTTTCACGGCATGGGTTCCTGTTATCCTGATACCTTGTGTGCTAGCATGCACTGTGAAACTCGTTAATGATAAATTGCTGTCTGACTTTGTACTTCATGACTTTGTACTTCATGATTAAAGTGATTGTGATTCTCATCCTAGTGTGTTAGTCTGGCGTGGGTTGCGGGGCGAGACTAAATGAACTCATTTTGTTGTCGTATTGGAAAACGTTTGAGCCCCTGCTGTAAAAGCTATTATGCCGGTAAGAAGGAGTTATCCGCCTCAGTAATAACCACAATTAATACAACTGTGGTCGAATTTCTGGTGAATTCGTCTGGTGAAACGACAGAAAAACAAGAGTCGTTTTTCTGTTGCTGGACTTACTATGGTTATGTTACAGTACCAGTGACAAGCTGGACCCCTACTGGGCCAGTTAGTACATGGCTGTGTTATATATCAGCACCTTTTGGTTGCCCTTTGGAATAATGAACAATAAAGACTTTGCAACTAAGTCCCAAATCTCCTCGCACCACCGTGGAGGTCCCGTGGCTGCAGATTTTTTTTAAATGGCGGAAGCCCCACCCCCAAAGTTCCTGTACTTTTGGAAAGTACTACCTCCCCCCCCGGAACAGGGACTTTTTGGGGGGTAAAATAATGTCCCTGGAACTTAATTTAGACCTTGGTCCCTGCGGTGGAAATGCACTGAGTTCCTCCAAAGGTTCCTAGTCCCTGGGGAAAGTTCCTGCGGTGGTAACTCGGCTATATATACATATATTATATAACAATATAACACCTTTCTGCTCCTGTTGCGTCTCAAGCAGCAGCCTCAGCAGAATATACTTCTCTTGCAACCACTTAACAGCAGAAGAGAGGAAGAGGAACTTTACGTCAATGGCAACAATATGGCCACCAGGGTGCGTTACCTCACCTGAAAGCCTCTGTAGTCCTCTGTCCCCTTTTTAAAGTGGGCCAGTACCTGGATTGTGGCCTCTAGCACCCTTCTAGTGTAGCAGTACTGAACCCAATGGGCACAAAGCGCTGTGTACTGTGCCAGGACGGATGCAGCCTCGTACCGTACTGCAGTGGAAAAGCCTTGTTAGTTATAGAGAAGCGGTCGGAGCCCACTGCCAGCTGGCGACCGCAGGACTCCTGTTTTCACCACCACAGTCAGGCAATTACTGTTGTTCTTTTTAAAAGGGGGGTTTTAAACCAACATGGCGAGCAGTCAACAAAAACACACATTTCCTCTGGCCAATTAAAAGATATAATAATGGTGTGCTGGTGTGATGTGGTGTGTGTGTGTACATGCTGAAAGCAACTGTTTTTTATTCCTGTGTACACAAAAAAGTGTTTCCAAATGCGCAAGTATTTCTGTGTATATCTATCTATCTAGCTAGCTAGCTAGCTAGCTATCTATCTACAGTAGCTATCTATCAATATGTTTCCGTGTGTGTGTGCGATCTCCAGCTGCAAGGATGAATAAAGCCTATCTTGGAGACCAGCTCTCCATATATTCAGCTTAATCTTCACTATATTCCACTTCGGACAGTAAATCCTGACCATTACTGTCATACAAATGGTTGTTAACTCTAAGATGACTTGTCAATCCTTTGAACCTGCTCTACTAAATCATGAGATCATCATGGCACTGTTGTCGGGCAAAAGGCACCTCAGAAAGGTTTTAAACAATAAAGGTAAGAAAGCAGATTTTCTCACTGATGCCCTCTATGTATTTGATATCATAAAATGAGGTTTTAACAGGTTTCTAGGGTTATGAAGCTCAACACAAACAGCAAAGTCAAACGAAGAGGACACCAAAAATGCACAGTTCAGTTTTTATCATAATTTACAAGGGAATTGATGAGCAACTTCTATTAAAGTACATTATATATTATAAAGTACAGTCAATAACATGGCGGTGAGTGCTCATCCTGCCAGTGGAACCCTGCTAGCTCCAGGGTGCTGTTGGCTAGCTGACCCTGACCTCCATGTGGGGATCAATAAAGAATATATATATATAACATCGCAATACCTTTTGAGCAAGTAACTTATTATTTGTTATTACTTATGAATGAGATGTGAAGCAGGTGAACCTTTCCTCGATAAGTAAAAGGGAAAAAAACATTTCAGCTACTAGAAATCAGTGAAGTGAATGAGTGGGTGAGTTGAGTTGGTGATTGGTTGATGGGTTATGAGCACAGGGCTTTCAATTATAAACAAATTGTTTGAAAAATATTTCTTAATATATTTCTTCCTGCATGTTTAACATCTGACGCGGCCACGCTGAGACCCTCCAGTTTGTTCTTGTGAGCTTTTGTTACTCTTTACTTTAGTTCTCCCAGCTTTTGTCTGGTTGGTTTTTGTTGCATTTGATGAGCGTTGGATTTTTGAGTTTACCCAAGTAGAGTATTTTTCCCTTCAGCTACCTGCCTCCGTGGGCTTCTGCTGTTGGGCCCCAGCCACTGGCCCTCATTACACTTACACATTACACTTTAAGACCTTACTAATGCTACCGGGAATTGATTTTAAGACTATTTTAAAAACAAAGCTGGCACAAACAAAAACAAATATATTTCTGATCGAGTATAGCTAATACAAATTCTGAAATTATAAATGGGCAGTAAAATAAAAAGCTAAAAGGTAAAAATTCCATCCAAGTAGCCAATTAGATATTCTCAACTTCATGACAAAGTTTCAGCACTTTCCATCAAATTCAAGATTGGCTGTCCCGAAGGTACATTTCATTTAATTTGTCAATCAAGTGACTCAATTTCAAATCAAGAGAAGAACCGCATGAAAAACTTTGAATTAACTCCACTTTCCTTTCAATTTATTGATGAAATGGGGATAGAAGAGGCCTCAGGTGACCCCGGGAGCAGGTCTGCCAGAGTGTGACATACAAATTGCGGCTGTGCTAATTCAGCTCTGCATTAATATAGTGAAGTTACTCAGAAATATATCATCACAGTGTTTCCCACAAATTCCCACTTGGGATGGGTGTTGCATCACTGCACAGTTATTAAAGTTGTGAGTTCACTGAGAACGTCGCAGAGGGAGTTCAACAATTAAAATGACTTAAGTGTCGATGTGTTTTCGGGAGATCAGCATGAAAAAAGAATATCTGGGCTAGGCCGCCATGTCGAGTCTATTTGTAGGAGACATTCATACCTGTATTTGTCCTCTGGTGTTCGGACTGGACTCCTCCAACCGAGCCACGTGGAGGGAGGCAGGGCTGAGGTCGGGACGGTCCACGGACACATTGATCATCCTCGTTTTGAGAGAGATGACTTGTTCTCCTGTGCTGACACCCAACATCTGCTCGCTGCAACCGTGACGTAATCCTTCCCGTGGAAGTGGTGACAAAAAAAACAACTTGCCTTAGTGGCGCAGGAAATGAATACTGTGGCAGAGCACAGAATCCAAATTGCATGGATATCTTCTTTAGGCGCTACAGAGTGATGCAGCAGAGAGCCAGCTGGTATGATGGATGTGTCATATTTCAATTAAAACAGAGAGAGGATCACATACTTTATTATTTACAGGTCAGTTTGTTTTGGTTTCAGTGTGTTGAGTGAGAGCAGGAGTCATTTCATGGCTTCTTGGTCAATTCTATTACCAGCTACTGTTTTCACTCTCACACTGCTGAAGGTGCCGCCAGGCTGCTGCAGCAGGGCAAGGTGAAACCACAGCATGGTTCATAGACCAGGGCCTCATTTATAAAACTTTGCGTAGATTCCATCCTAAAACATTGCGTACGCACAAACCTCAGAATCTACTAACGCAAGAAAATATTCAGATCTATAAAACCGTGCGGCGCACACCTGTACGCAGTCTTCTCTTTATAAATACCCACCTGAGGTGAATTGTGCGCTCGTGTACTCCTCCCAGTGTCCTCCCACTACTCCTCCCAGTGTCGTCCCACAATCATCCATAAATGGTCAATGCTAAATAGCTCATGAATATGCCGACGTTGTTAAGGAGCCTTTGTTGACTATCAATGAGGGAAAGACTGAGAGACGCCAGCTGCAAGAAAGCTGAAATTTGCGGAGTGCGAGATCGAGGTGCTCATCAGTGAGGTTGAGCGCCGTAAAGGTGTAGCTACTGTTTAGGGGTCAGTAGAGGCATCTGTGCCACATTGTGGAGAACCGCATAAGCTCTAATAATCCGGCACACCTTAATAATAATAGAAATAAACTTTTGTTATCTAGCACTTTTCAAAACAAAGTTACAAAGTGCTTTAGAAGACAAAATACAAATGGGAGACAAACTGATGATGAACAAAATGATAAAACAGTTTAAAAGTTATACAACATTGAGCATTAGGAGCTACATATGAAAGAGTAAAATATGCTTAGCCCCTTAGTTGTATTTTTGCCCCCTCTGTTTAAGCTTTATGTATCTATAGAAAAATATTTCCATAGGTGTATGCTGGGGCGTCCATAGTAGCCCACTGAAACGGAGCGGAGGAGATCGATAGACAGACAGACACGTCACTTAGTTCGGTTTCTCAGCCTGCTTGCTTTTCGTGGTGGTAAATACAACTTTCAGCCCTAATTCCATTTCCCCCGTTGGGGAGAGAGAGAGAGGTTAGAGGGAGAGAGAGAGAGAGAGATGCAAGCCGCAAACTGCGGTTTCTACTCCTCCGCCTGCTGATTTTGACAGAATTGTTATCGTTCATGAATTCTCTGCAGTTCTCCGTTCTTATGTGAGTCTCTGATTAATAAATGTATTCTTTGATTTTGAACTGTAGCATTATGTTGTTGTTGTTATTATTTAGCCTTTCTGAGGCTATTGCAGGTTAAATCAAAGAGTTTTATTTCACTTCATCCTGGCGCCGCCCGGTAAAATAATCAATAAAATAAGAGTTAAGAGAATGCCTTTTATAAAAATAGGTTTTAAGTAGTGACTTAACAGATACAACAGACCACAATCCCTGTGAAAGCACACTTATAAAACTATGTGTTTAAGAGGACTGAGCTTTATTTTGTGATCTCCCCATCAGGCGTCGCTGATTCCCGTGTCTGAAAAACTAGGCATAGAATTTTTCTATAAATCCCGAAGTTTGCGGTAAAATATGCGTACGCACATTTCACCCCCGTTAACGCCTTAACGTTTGTGCGTAGCAACCTTTATAAATGAGGCCCCAGGTCAACACTTGGTTTGGCCTTATGACCTCTAGAGGTCACCTTTATGGTCAGTGAGCAGTAAATGACATCTAACCTCTATAATCATAATTCTACCGTTTAACAGGCAGCATCAACATCGCAAAGCAGACAACCCAAAGTGGATGCTGGGTAGGCTGCAGGATTTCCTGTCGCCATGGACTGGCCTGGTCTTCAGATCTGAAGCCAAGGGAAAACCTGCGGGTAAGTAAAATCATACAACAGGCAGATCCTCACATTTGTACAAAACTCTCCACATTTGGGTGGGAATGATTTTGGTTTGCTGAGCAAATGAGTCACGGTGATGAGGCTGCTGGCTGACATCTTTCTTTCTCTGGATTTATGTCACCCTACATGAAGCACACGCAGAACGTGGTTGTACCTGGTAGGGTTAGGGTTAGCCAGCCAGCAGAAGGCAACAGAAGGGACCTTCTCTCCGAGGACGTCCTCAGTGGCTTCAAGAGCCACGACCAGTCTTGGCCCCTTTATATGTGACTATATGTGAGAGTCAAAGGCCACGGCAGAGGTCAGCATTAATAGAAAGAATAAAAGACGAAGAATAAAATGAAAAAGTTCTTACTGAGTGAACAAATTGCCGCTGTTTGTAAGACAAACTTCTCAGCGTCTCCCTCTGAGCGGTAATTGCCTTTTCTCTTTGAAGCCTCTGTGATCCTGTGAGATGTGATGTGTTGCTCTCTAACTCGAGCTTTGAGGATAAGTTCATGTCTGATGCTCGGCTGCTCGGCGTTTGTGTGAACAGGAGGAATACACGAGGAGCTTGCAGTCTCTCCAGACAGGCTTCTCATCCGACGCACACATGCACAGACATAAGCCAGACACAGACACAGACACCACCCCACATACTGTACACGTACGTGTCCATAATCACATGCATCCATCGGCGCATACATACATTCATCCGTGTACACGCAAACACCCACACACACCCATACATACAGTACAAACACACACGCGTGCAAACTCATACATGTACACACATATAAACACAAGTGTATGCAGTTACACACACACACACACACACAGAATATGCAGTATGCAGAATATGCTTCAATGGACAGCAGACAGGAAAGATGGCAGAGAGAGGGACGATGACAGGCCACGAGATTACAAATCTAGGATTACAAAATTCACTCTGCGTAGTTTTGTGTTTCATGTCCCACATAGAAAAACTTCTGGCGCCTTTTTTACAGGGGAAATACGGAAGGTTTTCACTGCCCCATAGCACAAGATGACCAGTGACTCATGATTATTTCACCAGGTGCTGAGATGTCTGGCTTCCTTCCCCCACTCACTCCACACATCGACTAAAAACAACTAAAAAGCCTCGTTCTCAAGTCAAAAAAAAGTATTTTTACTCCAGCGTTCACTGGGCGTTTTAGTTGTATCTCTGCTCTAATTGGCTAGCTTAGTCATTCTCCATTGTGAAAACTCTGACTTTACTGTTTTGTGTCAGTTACAGGCCACCATAGCTCAAGGGGATGCTCACATACTGTATCTCCTCCTGCAGCGAGTTCTGCTGATGTCACAACCCCCTGCTGTGATAAACCTTTTCAAAAATCTGCTTCCTGTCACATATTTGCACATCATGTAATCAACTCCTTTTTGAGCTGCCCTGCGAGCCACCAAAATGAATCCTTGCCGCTGGAACCGATTCTTGGCTGCAGCATCCATATATTTCCCCCCCCCCAAAAATCAATAGTTGAGGTCAGCTCTCCAACTCTCGCCTCTGCTCCTCCCTCATGTAAAGACGTGAAGCCTAGCGGTCAAACGTCAGCTCCGCTCTCGCCTGGCCTGACGACTCGGAACACGAATTCAATAAACTCGAGTCAAGTCGAATCTCTTCAGTCTGGTCTTCACCCGTCTGCCTTTGGCCCTCCTAGTACGCTCCGTCCGAGGGGACTAAGACTCAAGTCGAATCACATCCATTTCCACTGCAGACCTTTCACGGGGGGGGGGGGGGGGCTTTGTCTCACAATGACAATCGCTGAGCATTTCTTCTATACAAGGCCCTTCAACCCGCTGGCTAGTACAACATCATCCTCATGAATAGACATTGAGTGGAGATGAGCGCCACAAATCCTTTATTTCCATTCAACCCACACACTTTCCTAAATCCCTTAAGGGTGCAGGTGGCGACGACGTGATCTGATGCAGCAGCCGTTGCTCACATAAACGTGGTACCTTCTTTTAAAGCCCCCCCCCCCGCCTCTAATGGCAGTATGGCGCCCCCTGTTGACACACTCTCACCCCAGTACTGGATTCGTTTGTTGTTTGAGTATTTGAATTGAGATACTTTTACCTTCACCAAGGAGGTTATGTCGTCACCCTTTGTTTTTCGGCTCCCCGGCCTCCGTTGGGCGGTAGGGGCATAGGTGTCATTTCCCCACCACTTTTTGAAATGGCCGATTTTGTCCCCATCACTTTTTAAAAGCATAATGTGTTAAAAATGTTCTGAAAAAAAAGAAATGTTAACCAACAAACGGAGTGGAGCTTGACAGGGTGGTATTTGAGTTTAAATGTGTGAAATGTATCAATTAATTGTGTGGAATTTTAAAAGAATGAATAAAAAAATCAAATCAATGATTTGAGTTTGTTTTAAAATGAATATGGATAAATAAATAGAAATAATCTAATCCCTGCTCCAGTTTGATTCCATTCTCACGTATCGATATTTAAACCTTATGCTTAGAATGAGTCATGATTGGTTGAACTGACTCGTGAACTCTTGTGAACTCTGTTTCTCTAACGTTAAAAAAGGATGCAGCATCGAAACAACAAGGCAGTGTAACTTAACATCTAAAGGTAAGGTTGATTGCTAACGTTAACGTTATTCCTTCAGTTGTTCCTGTTTGTCATAGGGCAATGATATTGTTATCGCTTGGCTGACTGACATGCACTGGTGCTTTCTACAGTAGATGTGATATTGGATATGGTGTTTTATACAGTAGTTATTGTGATATCGGCACTGTTGGATTGACATGGTGTTGCAGCTGTGGGTGTGATGCAAATGCATGGCTGTTATTTGTGTGTTGTTGTGCGTTTTTACGAGTATTCTCGTATTGTCGACTCTCATGTCTCCGCCACTTTTCAACACAAAGTGACGCCCTTGGGTAGGGGTACGTGGCAGGAGGTTGTGGGTGAGGCAGAGGCTGGATGCAGGGGAGAATTAAGCTAGTGGGCCGGTTGCCCCTGTATCCAGGTCACCCACACCCTCCCCCCCGGTCTGCCACAGTGACATACATGTAGAGGCGTCATCTTCCATGGTGCCACATGGTACTGACTCACGCTACAGGGACGACAGGGCCTCATTTGCTGTGTATGCATTAGTTAGGAGCTCCAGGTGCCTGAGGAGTGAGTGTACATGGTCAAATGAATTCGGGATGGTGACTTCAAGTAATGAACAGAGAAAAAAGGGAAGAAAAATACTTGAAATTCAACCTCAGGTGGCCATCATGGCACACTGATAAATGTTTTTTATTGAGAGGCGCACTAAAGCATAGAAACAGAGAGATTATCCGGAGCATCCTGGGGGGCTGGGACTACTCAGACAGTCGCAGGATGATTTTGTTGGGTTGTGAGATGATTCATCTGAAAAAATATACTTCCAGTTTCCGTCTAGTAGTGTCTAGTCTTCTTCCAGCAATTAATCAAGTAAACTGGACAGAAAATGGAAAATAAAACAAAAATGTTCTGTCCAAGTCTGTCCATTTATGTCTGTAACAAGGGACCGCATATAAGAGCAGCTTCATTTTCACGGGTTGGTGAGCAGAAAATCTGTGTACCACTGCTGCAGAGACGGGAAGAAGAAGAGAGACTAATAATAAGTCTAAATCAGATATAATGTGAAGAAAGGTTCTCTCTCTCTCTTTCTCTCTCTCTCTCTTTCTCTGTCTCTCACCTTATCTCTGAAACACACCCAGACATATTCTCTCGATTGGAATTATTTCAGGGCTGATGCTCTCATTCATTTTTCGAGACAGTTTTGTTAAATTATTGTTATGGTATTTCTGTTTTACTGGCTGGCAGCAGCGGGGGGGGGGGGGGGGGGAGGAGGAGAGAGAGGGAGAGGGAGAGAGAGAGAGAGAGAGAGAGAGAGAGAGAGAGAGAGAGAGAGAGAGAGAGAGAGAGAGAGAGAGAGAGAGAGAGAGAGAGAGAGAGAGAGAGAGAGAGAGAGAGAGAGAGAGAGAGAGAGAGAGAGAGAGAGAGAGAGAGAGAGAGAGAGAGAGAGAGAATACTATAACACTGTAATTACAAAGTTGCAGCTCCACCAATCAGAAGTGAGGTAACACTGGATTCAATCCTGGCTGAGTTGTCTCGGTCCAAGATGGCGCCATTGAACTCCAGCCTGCTGCAGCCGCCTGGCTCCTCCGGGTCGAGACCAACTCACCCGGTAGTTATTAATACCAGTAACACCCCCCACGCTCCCCCACTCCCCGTGCCACAACGACGAAGGTGATTAAAGGGGCAATAAGTTAGATTTCTCCTGCCCCATTTCACAGTATGACCATAATATACCTGCAGGGGGTTGACAGGTGGTGACCAATACCAATGACTCAACAATTAGCCAGCTATTGGCTTTCAAAACCTACTCTCCAGCCTGTACTCCACACACACACACACACACACACACACACACACACACACACACACTGCTGACCCGCTGCATGGTATGCAGGGAAATAAAGGAAAAAGAAAGACATAATGAGTCCAAATCTGATACAACGTCGTCCCTGATGGAGAAAAAAGATCTCTCCAGCTCGGCTTGTTATTGCTCACACACACACACACACACACACACACACACACACTCCAGTGAAAGCGCAGACACCTGAAAATACCTCTGTGTTTCTGGGTCAGTGGTAAGGAAAGTGCTAACGTGTGTGATGGAGCATGGAGGAGGTCTGGCGCGTCGCTCCGGGGCGATGGACGGATGATTCCTCGGTCTGATGTTTACGCTACGCTGATGTTCAACTAGAGTCTGGGTCGCCAAGCCAAAGGTGCATCGTGGGAAATCTAAAAATGACTACTACTAGAGGAGGATTGATATTGAAAGGTATTGGCTGTCCTGGTGGCTCACGTCACCTCAGCGTCCTGGTTTCTCTCCTCACCGCAGCACGTCTGTCCTCTAAACACAAAAAGAATCTGTCAGAAAAGAAAGAAAGGATATTGCCTGTGTTTCTATGAAGGATGGATGGATAGATAGATAGATAGATAGATAGATAGATAGATAGATAGATAGATAGATAGATAGATAGATAGATAGCCAGCCAGCCAGCCAGCCAGCCAACTCAATCCACTGTATGACTTTTAAATGAACACCTGATTCTGTTCCTGGAGCAGTGCTGAAACAGGGTGACATGTTTCTAGGAAGGATGTCTGTTCATTATTCTGGATGGAGGAAGTTATTCCTGGCAGGTCATTTTAGTGTAGTGAGCCACAAAGTTAATTTTGGATACTGACGACTTGCTGTTACTGTGACTATTACTGTTGTGATGTCCGCGTCGTTGCCCTGCTCGGAGACACACGTACGCTCCTTCTCTGTGGAGGAGAATATCCTCTTAACCGCAGGAGGTCAAAGGTCGAATCTCAAGGGCTTAACCCAATGAGAACTTAAAGCGCCACACAAACCGCCGCTGGTCATCTGATCCAACACCAGCTCTGGATTACTAAGAGGGCTGCCCTCAGACGTTAGATGATGCTAGTTGCCTACGGGTAGTTAACGCTACTGCATGCTAACGTGTTAGCGTGTGACCGAGAAAACTACCGGAGACACCAGAGATGATTTTACTGTTTACTGTTTACTGTGTTACTCCTATCACGACATGGAAAAGGGAAGTTGACCAACGAGATGATTGTAGCCCTCCTTTCCTCTGGGTCAAACTGACAGACCTGACATGCCCCCGAATCCACATGTTGCCTGATTGGTCCAGCCCAGGTTTGTTTGGGAACGTGATTGGTCAACTAATGATGTCATGACAAGTTGTAGAGGGACCTGCATGGCAGCCTAAGGGGGAAAAAACAGACAAAAAAGTCATCATCAGTGTTACCAAGAGGGACAATAGAAAAAGAAAAGGTGGAGCAAGGATTAAAAGAAAAGAATAAAAAGAAGAGAAAGGTCTGGTCTGTATGAAATGAGTCCCACTCCGGCCCCGTTCTGAACCCACAGCTGAGTTCAGTTTGACGAAAATGACGCCATTTCAGCGCCATCCATCCATCTCCATCACCCGGGGGCTTCAACAGCTCTTAATGCAGGGGAGCGAGACCTGAGGGACAAATCCTCCTCCTCCTCCTCGTCTCATGAAGTCAACCAACGAGACAATTTCAGTCAGGTCGGTGTAGTTCTTCAACCGAAGTATGACCAATTTGCCGGGGGTTATGTAAACACAGCCCGTGTCACATGTCAGGACCTGCAGGTTGAGCATCGGCGCGGTGCTGACGTGACCTCGACCGACCCCCCGTCCACATCGAACCCAGATGCCGCGGCGTCTCTCTCCTGGGAGCGATCGGGTTCGTCTCTCTGTTCGGTTTGTCCTGTTTTTGTCCTCCGAACTCCAACAGGAGCTCAGCTGTGGAGCCGTCTGCTGTGCAGCGATGCCTTATGGTGTCTGTGGAATATGGAAACTGTTTTTTTTTTTCAGTCAGTGACTCACTGGCATGGGATTGTTACATGATACTATTACTCTGTTCATCTCGCCGCCTCTACAGGAGGTTTACATGTTTACATTTAGGCTACGCTCTCATCCAGAGCTCATCCGGCTGGTGTTGAAAGGTGCTGCAGCCCTGGACAGTGACGGAGATGGATGGCACTAAAAAAAGCGTCAACTCAACTGCGGGTTAGGCAGGAGGCCACATGTGTTTCAGTCATTTAGAAGCTTTTCACTCTGACACATGTAGAAGCAATAAACCAGAACATTTTCATCTCAAATATCCATTTGGCTGCTTTCTATTCCTGACTGATAAAAACCCAACAGAGATCAACTGCTTCTCCATCTGCTGCTCTCAACACCCGGTGTCAGGTATGTCTTTCCTGGGAGAAACCCTCTGGAGACAGGAAGTGATGCGTTTTACGTTTTAACAGTTAGCGTGAGCAGCGATAGCCACCGTGGCTGAACGGACAAAGAAAAGAGCGCCACCTACAGGAACTCAAACTCCGTCAACAGGAAATCAGAGGAGAAAGACATCACAGTACTGGACACACTGTTTGATTGACAGGTGATCTCTGGGAAGAGCAGTGAGGAACACCACAGTGAGGAACACCACAGTGAGGAACACCACAGTGAAGAACACCACAGTGAAGAACACCACAGTGAAGAACACCACAGTGAAGAACACCACAGTGAGGAACACCACAGTGAAGAACACCACAGTGAAGAACACCACAGTGAGGAACACCACAGTGAAGAACACCACAGTGAAGAACTCCACAGTGAGGAACACCACAGTGAGGAACACCACAGTGAAGAACACCACAGTGAAGAACACCACAGTGAAGAACACCACAGTGAGGAACACCACAGTGAAGAACACCACAGTGAAGAACACCACAGTGAGGAACACCACAGTGAGGAACACCACAGTGAAGAACACCACAGTGAAGAACACCACAGTGAGGAACACCACAGTGAGGAACACCTACAGTGAGGCTGAGAGATGAAGATCTCAAGGATTACACTTGAAGTGATAATAAGAAGTGGAAAAGGAAGAGGAAGAATAAAGAGCGGTAAGAAAAGAGGGAGAAGAAGAAGAAGAAGGAACTTTATTTGTACAGCTCTTTCACAACAAAGTGCTTCACACAACAACACTAACCATTCAGACATGAACTACAGACCGTGGTGTTTCCTCTCTAGATGCTCAGTATCCACGGTGCTTGTGGGTAATTGCTTTGTTGCGGGTCCAAGTCTCCCCGTCCAGGCCGCAACACTACAATGACTCTTTTGGTTAGTTAATAATGAAAAAACTCTGTACTGTTGGTGGTTGGTGGAGTGAAGCTGAGGTAAATTACTGTGTTTTGTGGCTTCCCTTCTCTCCAGTAGTGGTAATAATTTAATTGCTGTGGTGGCCGGGCTCCGCCTGCTGCACACCGTATGGATTAATCCCTCAACAGCCTCTGGGTCGACGCTGTTCGAGCTCAGTCGTCCCTGGTGGCCATTTTTTCACTTCAATCTTCCAGTTTCATTCGGTCTCTCTACTTTCCTGTCGGCCTCTTTTCTGCTGTTTTGCTGAATGTCTCTGGTTTTCCTTCACTCTCCTTCAAACTACATTACTCTTTTTTTTTTTTCCATGCCACCATTTTTACTTTACACTTTACATTGTAGACATTTAGCCAATGAATTTTGTCCAGGGCAACTTTCAATAGTTGTAGGGATGGAAATGTAACTGGGTCAGAATAACACCGCGAAGCTCTTACTCAGATTATGAGAAACTTTCGGTTTTCGCCATTGGTGCAACCTCAGACTCACAAAGCATTCTGGGTACGTTTTAGATGTCAACAAAAACATGGCAGCAAGCAACATTTACCATTACAATTGGGATAATCTTTCCCTTGTTTGTAACATCTCTGTAGTTGTATTCTTAAATCGCCAGCATTACAGTGTAAAGAGTCAGAGTCACCATGTCCGTCAACACTGAAGCACAATCAAGTTCGTTTTAAGAAACACAAAAGCAAAAATGGAAAACTAAGATTAGCCTTCCATGCAGGACAAGATATTATTGTTTTGCTCCATGCAGGTTTGTTGGCTCTCGGGTTAAAAAGGGATTTCATTTGTTGTTTTAAATCCCAGATATTGAACAGTGACACTAAAAGCAGTTATATTGTGTTTTCGTAAGGTCAACCAATAAAAGGATTATATGGCATTGTCATTAAAAAGGAAAGAGCTTAAGACAGGGTGGGCAGACAGACGTACTGTATCCAGAGACAACAAAAAGTTTAAGGTCGCCATGGTAACAGACTTGGGGTCAAGAGGTCATGTTTATTTGTTCCGTTTTTTTCTTCTTTATTTATCCAGTGAAGAGTTTCATTGACACTGGGAGCTTCCTAGTACAACCACAGTCTGCTACTGTGGCTCCACCGGAGGGGTCAGGGAGCTTAGTGCCTTGCTCAATGGCACCACAGTCGCAGCTACTGACTCTGGTCAGTCTAGGGATTCAAACTGGCAACCTCACAGTCCCAAGCCCGCCTCTCTAGCCTTGAGGCCACTGATGCCCAATACTAATACATGTGAGAAAGTCATGAAGAGAAATCATTACACACTTAAAAACCTTTAAATGGTAAATACAGTCTGAATGTCTAAAGGGTGAGAAAGTGTAAGAGACACATTCAAATAAGAATGTTTAGTTAATTTTTGTTTAATAGTTATTAGTAATATTATGGTAACATGTTCATAATTAATGTTGACATTTTGCTTTGATCACTTTAGTAATAACAGTTAATTTTCTAATTTCTCATGTGCAGTACCGTTAAGACATCATTGTTGTGGATGATTTAGTCCAGAGGGATGCTGTGTGGGAGCGAAAAAGCCTTTGACCATTCACCTTAGTTAAGTTACACCAAGTTGTGTATTAATCCAGTTATATTGGGTTACAGACGAAACTGTCTGGAGGTCTGAGATTCATTCTGCTAATAAAGAGCCAGTCATCATTATCAAGCCTGCCTCCCTGGATTCGTGAGTCAAGCTCTTGACTGTGGTTGAAGTGAAATACATAGAAATGTGTCAAAACACTACTCAGCAGCCCAAGTGGATTTGGAAGTATCATTGATTTTGCCGCTATCGTAAGTAAATCCCAGGCAGGTAAAGTGATTAAACTTTAGATTAATTTCTCAGTAAACCAACAGCATCGAATATCAGTGTGTGTCAAACAGGATCATACGTTTGAGAGTCAGGAACAATGCCACTTACCCAAGTGTCATAATCACTATCACCATGTCAAGCAGATAGTCTCGTCACGTTCACACACCGCTCTGAAGCTCACAGGATCCTACCTGCTCAATTCTTCTATTGATCCAGTCCAAATCTCCTCACAACATTCAAAAATGTGTCATCTGATCATCTGATCTCTGATCTGTTGCTTGTATAATATCTACATGAAGACCAGAGCACTATACAGTATGCCCTGATGTATTCACTCACTGCTTGACTTGCTGTTGTTTTGGACATGCATACAGGCTATCCTGTCATATAATGGTCTAATATCTATCTATCTATCTATCTGTCTGTCTGTCTATCTATCTGTCTATCTGTCTGTCTGTCTGTCTGTCTTCCCGTCTTCCCAACCAACTACAATGCAAACAGCTGCTAACAGCTGAAGTCATTCTCAATCACTGACTGCAGCATTGAAGTGGACAGCTCCATCAGTCAAGAAGTGCAGGTATTTTCCAGTCATGTTCTCTTCAGTAATTTGTCTGCGACCCCAAAGAAATCCATCACGCTCTCTGCAGAGCAAATGTAAGTGATAAAAAATATATCAGGCCGTGTCTCGTGTTAATGTCTGTCAAACAGCCTCAACCAGCCACGTCCCCCATCTGCCACATACAGGTTGTGTAGCAGTAACATGAAGGCAAAAGCAAAATGTAACAGAAGGAGCAAGGATGCGACAAATGTGTCTGTGCCTATCAAAGAAGTGAAATGTTTCCTAATGCTATCTTGCCCTGTCAAATCAGTCTGTCTCTGTCCTTGATGACTGCAAATAGAGGCAGGAGGCACTCAAATCAAAGAGCAGGAAGTCTGAGTGAAGTGCAATAGGCTAAAAAAAAACAAGATGAGGGGAAATGTAAGTAAAGAAAGTGCATCATTTGGAAAAAAACTTCATAAATGCAATTTGTTTAACTTTAGTGAAGTTAAGAAAAGTTTATATGCATCAAAATTGTTAAGAAAAATCTTTGGGATATTACATTAATGGTATTATAAGTATTCATAGTTTTACTTAGTGTATCGTATGTTTTAAGCTTAACATTTTATTGTTAAGCGAAGTTATAAGAGATTAAACTAATTTTAAGGGGGATTTTTTGGGAGGAATTGCACTTGCAAGCCTTCTCAAGAACTCTCTTAAGATCTTATGAGCTCTTGTGAATCCAGCCTGTTGCTACTCAAAAAGACGGTGGATTGTTTCTCACAACTGTTTGATTGTTGATCTGTTTCATCAGTGGGTCTCATACGTGTTTTTAGAACGGGTAAACCATAATTTGTTCGGTATTAAGCAATAAAGGTGCATTAAGTCGTCTGACTTCTGTCGACCTCTATCAGTGACCAGTAGGAATCACAACATAGGCCGATCTTGTCTCGTCGTCCACGAACAATAACGGAGCCAGAAAGTTTGACAGTCAACAACACCCCTATCAACCCCCACAGCGTTGTTTTGTGCTATGGGGCAGTAAAAACCTTACTTATTGCCGCTTTAACTTTATATATGTTATTAAATTGTATTCAAAAAGTAACCCTAACCCAATCTTTCAATTAAATCTGGAAGAAAAGCCGACCATAACCCGAGAAACTGGAGGGCTTCGTCTGCTGCAGGCACCCATGCTTGAAAAAAACTGCAAACTTCCAGTCATGTTGCAATTATGAAGAAGAGGAAAATAGCTTGTTGTCTTGAAAATTGAATGAACTGTTCTTTATTGAGCAGTAACCATGAAGATGTTATAGCTGCTATCATTATTATCTGTACCATTATCACTATTATTATTGTTATTATTGTTGTTATGCTGGGTTTCAATGGAGAGTTTTAGACTTCCATGGACTGAACATTGTTTCACAGGCTTTTTTGAGTGCAAAAATTGTCACATTTAAAGAAAATATTGTCAGTCAGCAGCTTCAGTCCAAAAACACGGGTATCAGTATCCACCTTTGAAAATCCATATTGGTCAAACCTTGATTAAGACAGAAGAAGTCTCTAAAGGAAGGAGGGGATGGGGGGAGGGAGAGATTGAGAGAGGCGAGTGACGGGTTTGGTTTGATAAAGATGGATGAGATGAACAAGCTTGCAGATTGAAAAACAGAGTGATGCATTGTCAGGTTTTGTCAAGAGTTGACTTGATAGAAACAGAGGTTGCTCGTTTTAAACCACGACTGACAATCTGACGAGGGATGAATGATAGACGATGGTGCTGAACGCTAAAACATTTACTTTGTTTTATTGCTGTTGTATTCATTTATATGTTGTACGTTGTGTGTTTTTATTTATGACTGCTTTACGCTTTATTTATGACTCCCATCTTAAAAAAAATGTAGAGACAAGCGACAAGGAGAAGATGAGGAGAGACAGATCAGGGGGAGGAGAGGTAGAACAGGGAGAAAGGTGATGTGGGGGATCAAGAATAATGTGAGCAAATGAAAATGAAATGACTCAGCAGAGTGGAGGCACTCCAGAGGGCACGTCACTTCAACTGCTGCAATTCTGCTTTACCTGGAAATATGAATGCATTCATGAATGTATTCATATTAATATTAATGTGACTCCCTGTAAATATTAATGGGTTTTTGAAAAAGTTATTTAAATCTTACAGAGTTAAAAAATACATGAGAAGAAAAAAATATCTGTGTATCAACTTTATTCACCATACAGATGCTTTCATGACGAGGAGAGACCCAAAAAAATCACCCGTCAGAGATAAAACCAGGATGTTTCTCCAGTACAGACCTTACATCATAGGAATATTACAGAAAGTATGAAAATAATTTGAAACATCCGTTACCCTTACTCCAATTGAGTCACCATGCTACGAGGAATAGGAGGGTAATGATGAAGATAAATGAGCTTGTCAACCAAGTAGAGGTTAGCAAACAACATTTAAGGCCTTGGATGCAATTTCACCAATGTCGATATTACCGCCATGTGAAATTTCACACAATAAAAAGGATTTTTCTGGAGCCCATTTTGAAGTTTTATTGACTAACAGGGAAAGTTACTGCAGTATAGTGTCCTGAGTTTTATTATTATTTAGTGGGAATGAAACATGGATGTCATGCTCGTCTAGAGCAAAGGGCAGAGGGTTACAGATCTATTGGGGTGGTACTGGGCTCTACATAAGAGACAAGACATTTCATAACTCTTAACAATGCAATTGGCTGTTATGTTCAATGGAAATGTTTTCTAATGGTTCTCTATTGTTTTCAGTTGCTCATTATCGGTGGTGTAAAGTACTTGAGTAATTGTACTTCGTTACTAACTACGCTTACTCAATTACATTTTCGAGATAAAAAAGATACTTTTTACTCCTTACATTTAAAATTCAGACCTTCGAAGTACAAGTAAGTCTCGTGGATCCAACAAACTTTAGAAACTTTAAATTAGTAAAAAAAAATTCACTGGCCGAACTATTAACCCCCTTTTACTCAAATGTATTTTTAGTTAGATACTTTGACATGTAATTGAGTAAGATTTTGAACTAGTACCCATACTTTAACTTGTAAAATGTTAAAAGATATGATGTTAAATTAAAGCTTTACCATAAACAGACATCTCAACCGTACAGCAGAGATCATAATTAAAAACTTTTGTTGCAGGTTGTTATTTGGGTTGTTAGTGATGAGAATATACAGGGTGACTGTTAACATGTTTGATCAGATATCTTAAATGAACATTTTTATTCCTTTAATATTGACCTTAAAAGAAACAACAGACAACAGACTGGTGATGACAAGTCGTTATAGTTGTACACTTGAGGCTCTCTCCAGAACAGAGTGTAAGATAACAGTCATTATGTTTAATAACCATGCGTCAAATCTGGTTTAGCCTTAAAGTTTCTTCATTAAATTCACAAAATGGAGGGTTTCGGTTTTATAGCTCGCCTGCAGGGCATGAAATGAGAATTGTAACCACCGACCACTTTGCTTAGTCATTATCGTAACATTCCTACAGTTAATTAGGTTAAGATAGTGAAGTTGAAGGTCTCCAGAGGGACCTTGCTACTTCAGGTTTTAGGCCCACTTCTTTAAAAAGCACTATTCAAACAGGATTAGTTTGAGTCCTCTTGTGTCCCTTTTCATCCACTGTGTAATTCTAGAGGACCATGCATACAGGATAAATGATCTCTGTGATCATCTACACTACGGTTCAGCTAATACGAAGTTTTGTGCTGATATTCTTCTTTAAGTTAGACCATTTTCATGCCAAAACATTACAAGTGTTCAGTATTTTCCCCAGGATTTTTTTTCTTGTCAGGGTGGAAAAGACTCTGAAACAGCATTCAGTTCATCACGGGACACTAAAACTCTCTGAAACCAGACTAGTGAAATCCCTTTAGGGTAGCATTTCCTTTAAGGGAAACTCTGAAATATGCAGTAAATGAACAATTCTTTTACATAAAACAATATTGACAGTTAAATTAAATAAAATGTGCAAAGAAAATCTGATTTCATTGCAGACTGTTGTTATTTGCGGTCTGTACTGGCCTCGGAACAGCACAGAAACAAGAATTGCTACCAAAGTGAAAACCCAGCACTATGAGAGAGGAGACGCTGCACCCATGTCACCCATGGGTGTCCATTAATAAAATGTTTGGTGACGGGTGCAAATGCTGCAAGTGGATTGAGTGTTGAATAGTAATTTGCTAAAAAATGTTTTACTTTCCAGACTTTTGTTTTGGATTACAATTACAGTTGCCGGTCGTAATATTTGATATTACAATAAAACAGATCCACTTCAGACATGGATTCATGAATAAATATTGTTGTGGATTCTTTTGGATCAGGGATATTCAACCCCGTGCCACGGAGGGCCGAGAGGCTGCAGGTTTACGTTCCAACCAAACACCACAGCAGGTGATTTCACTCATTAGCACACCTTCAACCACAGAGGAGGAACTAATCAGGGAAATCCCCTGCTGTAGTGCTTTCTCCACCCGCAGGAAGGACGACTTGAAACTTGTCGAATTAAAGTGAAATCCAAACTGTCTCCGTCCAGAGGAAGCTGGACTCACCGACGTTAGATCTTCTCCTCTCTCGTCTCCTTGGTATCTTTGGTATGAAGCATCACAGAGCGGCTGGTAAACATGAAGGCAAGGCAAGGCAAGTTTATTTGTATAGCACCTTTCATACACAAGGCAGTTCAAAGCGCTTTACATGAGGCATTAAAAGACATTTAAAATAAATAAATCAATTCAATTCAATTTTAAAAAAATTAAATCACAGTGCAGTAGGAATAAAAGTTGTAGTGCAAGTTTAGAATTCAGTAGAAAGCGGTGGTGAACAGGAAAGTTTTTAGTCTGGACTTAAAGGTAATTATTGTGAAAGGTGCTGTGTGTAGTTCACTGACCTCACTTTACAGGATTTCTGCCTGCTGAAGTCCTTCAATTTCACCTCTTGCTGCAATTTTGGGCCGCCATCATGCAAAATTGCCTAGTGGAGTTTTTTGATTAGGACTAATGTGGATGCATCATGCAGTGTTAGGCCAAACTCTCTCTCTCTCTCTCTCTCTCTCTCGGAGGCTACATCAAACTTGAGCTGAGTTATTAAACATAATGAATGTTGCCTTATCCTCTTCAGGAGGCGAGTGGAGGCCAAATCTGCCTCAGACAGTCTGTCCTCTCAGTCTTTCATCTCTGGAAACACGGAAACACTTTCCCAACAAGCAGCTGCTGTGAATAATGTAATTTTACCCATAAATTAAGAACTTGTCTTTGAAGCCATCAGGTATGTGAACACAATCCCAGTTCACATCCTAACCCAGCGCTCTTATTACCGGCTGCTTTGTCTGTTGTCAGCATAGTTTGTCTACTTTAATATCATTTTATATCTGATCTTTCTGTCTTGTCTACTGGAGTTTTATCTGTGTCAGCACTGTATACAGTACTGTTCAAAAGGCGTAGGCACCTTTTTAACTTTACTTACTTAAGTCCGCAAACCAACCAAAGCCAATTATTCAACATACATGTATTGACTAGAACACATTTATATGAATTATAAAATACAATCTATGAAATGTGTTCATATAAAAAAAAAAAATTTTTATATTTATTTATTATTATCCAATCAAGTGGGGCACCGCCCCTAGCATCCCTATGGACGAGCCGCTACTGAGTCTGCAGTCTGGTGTTCCTTCCAGCTGATGCCATCGAGATACTCACTCAAAATATCAGAAAGTGTAGCCTCCTCTCTGAGGCTACATGCACACTAATACGTTTTCGTTTTAAAATGGCGCTTAGAAACTAAAACGATCTCGGTCCACACAAGCGCTATAGCACCGTTTCAGAAATTATCTCCGTCCATAAAAACATATATATCAAGTTCCCATTCACCATTCACCTACACTGGGCATAGCGCGCTGCTCTGCTTGGTTGCAGAAAATGCCGTTATGAAGAACAGCAATGGCAAAAAAGTGAGAACACAGATATCTTTGTTTGGACGGACGACGAGGTGGAACTGTTACTGAAAGTAGCAAACAAGTATAAGGCGGTAAACGCGGCGGAGAGTATAGATTGGGAGTCGTTGCAAAGCAAATACAGCCATATTTTCGCGGTACAAGGAGCACTATCCATATGTCTGACTGATAAGACCCAATCAGAAAGCGGACGTGGCTCTCCCACAGCAGCCAGCTAGGGCAGAAGCAACAGGTGAGATTGACAGCAAACAGAGATGTAGCAGCAGGGCAGAGCAAGCTTCTTTTCTATTTTTCTGTTCCTGATTATTTTGTTATGTGTTTGAACAACGTGAAGAAATTGAGCTGTATATATTTTTTGTCACAAAGTACTTGGCAATTCAATATTTACAGTGGAGCCCCTTTATATACCCTATAGTTTTTTTAATAATTAATTTAAAAAAAGTGTGGGTGCCCCCCAACCCTCAGCACCACCCAAATAATCAAATTTGGGGGGGAAAAAAACTTTTTGTACACTATGTGTTGTTGGGAAGTTATCTTTTCATTGTGAAATGTTTAAATAAATAATTAATAAAAAAATAATTATTTGAGGTAAAATAATTTTTCCCGCTGCACCGTACCCCGGATCTTAGGTTTCCCCCCCCCCTGCCAAATCTCAATACCAGTGGTCACTAGGTGTACCATTTTGGATGGGGTGCCCTGGTGGTTGCAGGCTGTTGCGGGGTGCCCTAGGCCATTGTAGAGTGTTGCTAGGGTATCCTGTTGTTGCTAGGGTGCCCCGGGGCCCTTGCAAGGTTTTCTGGGTTCCCCTGGGGCTTGCTGGGTGTCCTGGGCGTTTGCAGGGGTGTCCGGGGCCCATTGCAAAGGGGTGTTTGCTTAGGTGCCCCTGGCTTTTGCTGGGTTTTGGGGCGTTAGGTGTTGCAGGGTTTTTTTAAATGGGGGGTGTTGCCTTGTTTGTTTGAGGTGTTCGGGCTGTTGCTTAGGGTGTCTTGGGCCCCGTTGTAGGGTGTCCGGGCCATTGTGGGTTAAAAATTACAAATACATTGACTTATGTGATTGCTAAAGGGACTATTGGGACCTAAAATGCCCCCCTTGGACAAAAAGGGGCCCCACTGGATCAAAAATGGCGGCATTGAATGTTAGCAGTAGTGCTTGAAAGTTGAATGGTTGTTAATAAAGTTGCATTAAAAATACATTGATGTCAAAGGGTGATTGCAAGGTGGTCTAGCTAATCTAAAAGGGGTGGTTTTGGACCAAAATGGCTCCCAAACCCAAAAAATGGCAGCATTTAGTATACTATAGCGATTTTTAAGTTAAATTTGCAGTTTATTAAAAATCATTGATGTTTTTGGATTTCAAAATCATGGGGGGGTTTTGGGTCTGGGTCCAAATGGCTGCCAAGACCAAAAAATGGGGCGTTGTTTTAGACAGTGTAGAAGTTAAAAGAATTTGAATGCAGTTGAATTAAAATTTTGGGGTTAGGGGGAGTTAAAATACTGGGGGCTGGACCAGTTTTTTTTATTAAATGGAGTAATGAATTGTAACTTATGGCATAATAGGGGGTTCTTTGAACATTTTAATTGCTTGAGTCAAGAGGTTTGTCAGTGGGGGGGTTATTGGAGGGTGTGTTTAAAATTTTAAAAAAAAGCAAACGGTTTTTTGTTTGGTTGGTATTTTTTAAAAGGGGAAGGGCGATTCGGTGTAATTTTTTTAGTGGAAAGTTTTGGGAAAGTTTTTTTGAGGAAAAATATTTGAAAAAAATGGGAGTTGATAATAATTTTAGTTTTTAAGTATTTCATTGATAGAGGGGTATATGTGGTGGGTTTAGTGTGTAATTAAAACGTTTATTAACCAAAAAATTTAATTTTTTTTAATTTTCAATTTGAATTTACTTTTTAAATTTTGGGGGGGCTTAATTGAAATTAAAATTTTTTTAAATTAAATTCCAAATTTTTGATGAGGTTTTAACCAAGGAACATTAAGGGGGAAAACATTTAACAAAAGAAATAATAAGTGGATAAAATGGATGAATGGAGAGTAGTAAATTTTGGAAAAATTTGAAAAAATTTTGTATTAATGTTTTGGGTCTTTTTTAAAATGTTTAAAAAGGTTTGGGGAATTATTAAAAGTGGGGGAAAGTTGTGGGGTTTTGGTTTTTTAAAATGGTTGGAAAATATGTTTTTTTAATGTGGGGGAAAGTGTAATTTGGTGTGGGGAGGTTTTTAGTGAAATTTTGGGGTTTTGGTGTGGGAGTTTGAGGGGTGTAAAATGTTATTTATATTGGGGTTTGGTGTTTGTTTTTTTAAATAAATTTATTTTAAAAAATTTTTTTAATGGAATGGTTAAATGGGGTTTATCTTTTTGGTTGGGAAAGGGGTTTTAAAGAAACCTTTTTTCTTCTGTTCCCTCTTCGCCCACATCTTTCAAATCTCGTCTATCTCCAGTGACATCCATTTTCCCAATGAACGGGGCAGACCCCACACCCCTAGCCCACCCCGCAGCCCCAACAACTATTGCCATGCTGGCCTCCGGGGGAACGGGGGGTGTTTTGGAAAAAAAGCCTAAAGTGTTCAAATTAGCCCAAAAAACGAGATGTGGTTAAAGGTCATAAAAAAGAAAAGGGCCAATGAGGAAAACACAGGGGGGGCCATTTAAAAAAAAAGTTATAATTGTTATAGCGAAAAAATATTGAAAATAAACCTTCCAACCTCTCTGAAACCCCAAACCTGCTCAAACCCCCCTGAGCCTTTGGACCCAGACAAGTGTAACATTGTGAAGTGGCACAAAAGCTTCATGAGGGGAAAAAAAACACTTGTTGGTGTTTGAATTGCTGGCACGCCTGTGGGATTATCTGAAGCAGCGAACTTCACCCTCTGCCTCTGAAGGATAAAAGACCACCCTTCAACAGGTACAGCCATGTGGTTTTCACAACTTTACTACAGACCAATTGAAACAATGGAAAAAGGGCCCAAAAAAAATCCCCCCCGGGGAGGGCCAAATTTAAAATGCAAACCCTTTCAATGTTTGTCAATATTGGAAAATAAACCCCTCTTATTCCCACACTCTATGGCTGGCCACAGCGTTCCATACCCTGAAGGTATTGGAGTGATCCCCACATGACTAAAAGTTGAAAACTTTCATCCTTTGTCGATCACATCCGACCCCCCCCCTAAAGCCCTCTAATTTTTCGGTTTACCCATCCCCCCCGGGGTCGAGAGCTTTCAGTGGGGCTCCACCGTTCGGGGCCCACTGCCTACAGGTATTCTAAAACACCCTTTTGTTTACCCCCCCACAAACGTCTTTTTTGCATTTTTCCATCCTTGTTGCAGGGTGCGACTTTTCCTAAAAACAGATTTTTGGGGGATGCCCCATGTTTGTTTTTTAAAGTCCCCTAATATTTTTTCCCCAATTTTTGTTTCTTTCCCCTCATCCAAAAAATATTTCCCTCCCATTTTTAGCTTGGAATTGTCCCGGGGCTGCACGGGGCCAAAAACTTTTTGGGGTATTCACTCTGCATGCATGTGAATACGAAACTCGTCAACCTCTACCCGGGTCCCCTCCTTTTTTTTTCCCACTTTTCCAAAAGACAACCCCCCCACTTTTTTCCAAATTAAACCCTAAAGAGTACACAGCAAACTCCAAAACCTTTGGGGCTTAAATGTATTCGAAAATGCGTCTTCCAGTTGCATTATCTCCCCCCCGGGGGTGAAAAAGGGGAAACGGAGCATTCCCCGCTGGTCTGAAAAAGGGAACCTATTTTTAGAAAACCACCCATGCACCCCAAATCGGACTCAGGAAACCTAACTCCCCCTTGCGACCAAAAAAACATCTTGTTTTTCCCCCTGTATTTAAAAAATAAAAACAATAAATTTGAATGTGTTTGCAAGAGGTGCTCTATTGTTCAGTTTTTTAGAACCAAGGGATACCCAATAATTGTCCAGTCCAAAAAACCCGGGGGACAACAAATTCTTGAGGGACCAAAGGATTTTTGTAAAATCCAACAAAGATTAAACCCTTTTTTCCTTTCCATAAATCAGTTTTACCCCCGGTTTCCCCTAGGGAAAAATTTCTTTTTTTCCAAAAGATTTCCCCCTAAGTGCCCCCCCGGGAAAAACCCTCATTTGAGCCTTGAACGCCCTTTTAAAATTTTCACGGAATTTACTCTAGGAAGGTTCCCCTCCCCCTTTTTCCCAGGCCACCTAACAGAAAGGACCCCCATTAAAAATTTTGGTTGGTTGTTTTGGGTGGGTTGGGGGTTTTGCCCTTTTATGCAGGATAGGAACTTTGTAGATTCGAAAAAATTTAATCAAAGAATTTTCACCCATTCCACAAAGGCATTTTGTTTAGATTTTTTTTACTTTTTAAGAAATAGTAGCTTGAAAGCTTCATTATTTTTCCAGGGAAAACCCCAAATTTTTTTGCACCTAACCACAACTTTAGAGCCCGTCCAGCCCCCTTTTGCTAGTTTGGCTTCCACCCCCCGGGTCGCCGGTGATACGCCATGCCCATCTGCCGGAAAGGTTTCGCCACCCCCCTCGACGGAGTGGGGGTCCACTCCCGGGGTCGACAATGCCCCCCCCGGGGCTGACTAGGTTTCCCCACCCCGGGGTTCGGTGTGTCTCCCATTTCCCACTACGGGGGAGGGGTAATCCTCTGATGTGAACCCCGCCCGCCACGGTATAGGGCGTCCACCCCCGGGTTCTGACTAGTAAAACCCTCCCGCCTCCCCCCCGAGTGACCCACCCCGGGGGTCCAGTGATTCCCATCCCGCCCTCGGTTATCGCCACGGCCCCAGGGTTTTTCGTCCATCCCCGGGTTTCGACGGTGTGATCGTCCATGCCCAGTTGAGGGGTAGTGAAATTTCCATGCCTGGACTGGGGGTAGGGTTACTTCCACTGCCCGGTCCACTGCCCCGGTTGACGGAGTGGCCCGTATGCCCCTGGGGGGGGGGGGGGGGCCCCTGGGTCGGGAAAGGCTCCGTCCAGGGCCCCGGGTCCACTGCCTGGTTTGACGGTAGTGCTCTCCACTGCCAGATTGACATTGGAGTTACGTCCTTTGTGACAGATCCTTGTCCACCACCGCCCCAGCAGCTCAAAAAAAGGAAAAAGGAAAAAAAAGAAACAAAGCCAAATTTATCTGTACAAGTGTATTATTTCTTTTCATATCATAATTTTTCTTTTTGAGTGAGGTGATCTTTTATGTCATTTTCCCAGAGGTCAACCCAATGAAAAGGTTGCAGGAATTTTTTTCCCCAAAAACTGATAAGGGTCTTTTTTGCTGTTGGGGAAATGAAATCCAACAAAATCGCCTCTTTTGCAGCAAAAGCAGCAAAACATATCAATCATAAATCCAGTTTGGGGGGTCATAATTGGGGTTTGGGGTGAAAACCATGGAGACAAACTTTGCACAATAAAATTCAAAAAAAAATCAGGGGTAGCAGAGGCTCATTTTTCCCCTTGTTCTTTCCCTTCACCTTCCTATTTGAGGCCCCCAACAGTCCTAAATGGGCTGATAATGTTAGATTTTTGCGTGTGTGCGTGTGTGCGTGTGTGGTGCGTGGGTGCGTGTGTGGGTTTTTTAACCCCCGGGTTCTGGACCCCAGCTCCCAGGGTCCCTGAGATAAAAACCCCTGGCTGTGATAACTGGGGGACCCCCATCACGGGGGACCCCACAGGGGTTGGAATCTCAAATGAAAAAGTGAAAAATTTGACTAAACCCCAGGAATAAATGGGGTTCTTGTTAATAGTATAATGGTCCTCACGGTTGGAGAACCCTCACGGGGCCCCCCTTGGGTTTCCCCCTGAGCACCCCGCGGCCCCCCCTTAAAACAATGACCTGGTCCACCCCACATTGGTCGACATTCCCCTCCATTGGTCAAAATTGTCAAGCCCTTCCCACTGTAGTTAATTCCAATACTTGTTTTATTGTCCTCTTTCGATTTTTAGAGGTCAGCAACCCCTGGAAAACAGAAGAAGGGGGGATGGGGGACATTCTGCTGCTGTGCGCCCAAAGCCAAAGATGTAGTGAAGTTCTTATGAAGGTTTTTTTAGCCAAAAAACTGAGAAAAAAATTTTCACCCATGTGATCGAAAACAGAAAAATTTTCGATGTAAAATAACATTGAATGAAGTGGTAGCAGCTGCACTTAAACTTGCATTGGCAGAAAAAATTGAATCTGCCACTGCAATTTCAGTGGCGTTTGGGCATCCCCAAATGTTCAATCTGCACGTAAAATTGTTTTCAGGAAATTTGATGCCAAAGTGATTTGTAGTCCGCGACTTCAAACCAAATTATATTCAAGAAATAAAAAAATCTGAGCAAAAATATTTCAAGTGTGCAGCTGCTTCTCTGACTTATTAAGAACAGGGTGGGTGAATATTTTCCGAGTGAAAAAACCATCATCAGTTCTGGTTTTGGCTAGCAAAACCCTTATAGGTTCCCCGTGGGCGGGGACGGTGGCCCCGTGGTTAGCCCTGGGGCTCACAGCAAGAGGAAACCCCCGGGTTTCCCCTCTGTGTGGATCTGATGTTCTCCCCGTTTGGCGTGGGTTTTTCCCCCGGGTCCTCCCGGGTTTCCCCCCCACAGTCCAAAGACATGCAGGTAGGGGATTGGAGACTCTAAAAATTTCCCTTAAAGTGATTTTACATCGATCTGGTTTGGGTTGTGTGGATTGGGACCTGTCCAGGGCTTTCCTGTCTTTCATAAAATTTCGGAATGAGCACAAATAAATCCAGTCGCTCCAAAAAAAAAAAATTTACTGTTGTCAGTGTGGTTTTGATTTTGTATATATTCATTTTTTCTTTGCTTTTTTTTGATGTAGCTAGTAGAAGTGGAATTTTCTTTCCAACAGCAAAGATATAGAGACAAAACCCCTCACCATCAAATATGGAAGTTAGTTAACTTAATCCCAAAGTTAAAAAGAACATGAAGATGCAATCCAATAGCATTTGAATTTTCCACTTTTGCATGCTCATTTTTAGTAATGAGTCAATATTCATTCGAAATGACTGACAGGTTGGTAGACCTGGAAATGCTAATGCCCGCAAAAGGGGGGGGCTTCTTTTTTTTCACATTTGAATTAACATTTGAAGTTTTTAAAAAAGGGCATGGGGAAAAAAAAAAATAAACAAAACCAAAAAAAAATTTTTAAAAAAAAGAAAAAAAAAAAAAAAATAAAAGGAAAAGAAAAAAAAAAAAAAAAAAAAAAAAAAGAAAAAATAACGAAAAAAGAAAAAAAAAAAAAAAAGAAAAGGGTAAAACAAGGGAAAAAAAAAAAAAAAAAAAAAAATTTTTAAAAAAAGGAAAAGGGGAAAAAAAAAAAAAAAAATGGAGAAAAAAAAAAAAAAACAAAAAAAAAAAAAAACCCAGGGGAAGAAACCAAAAAGGGGAAAAAAAAGAAAAAAAAAGAAAAAACCAAGAAAAAAAAAAAAAAAAAAAAAAAAAAAAAAAAAAAATTTTTAAAAAAAATGTTCACATATAATAATGAAAGCCCCAAAGTTTTTAAATAACTAGGTAACAATTTTTAATACAAAGCCATATAAATTTTTGTGGTGTTCAACTTGACCCGAATGTGAAAAACTAACGTAATGTAAAAGTTACTAATGTTAGCTTGTGTCCAAATTTTAAGATAAAAATTTAGTTTTTTTCTAGCTAACAGTTTAAACAATCCCCGTGCCTGTACGTTAACAGGAATTTGGACGGATCATTTAGGTTAACGTTAATGGACAAACAGGTGGGTTTGTGTTTAATAAGTTTGGGGTTTTTAAAAGTATTGATTTATTGAATATGTCACGTGCCATGCACGACCCCAAATGATCTCACCCCTCAATGAGTTTGGTTGTAACTTAGCCTATATTTTAAATTTTTTTTTTTTTTAGATGCATCCAACAATAACAGATGCCTCATCAAATCTGTAGCACCATCTCCTTCACCACCTCCATCACCAATCCCTGGACTCCCAACCCCACTGTAAATTTGTAATTTATTAGGTGCAATAAATTCTTTGACACACTCTATTTAAGTTCTTTTACATTTATTCTACATTTATTCCTCCAAGGAGTGGAGGAGGGCAGAAGAGGGGTAGCTGTTATAAAAACATACATAAAAACATATTCATTATTTAGTTAGCTCCAACTGTGTGATGCTATGAATATATTTGTATTATTCAGTTTATATAAATGCTCTATATTTCTCTTAAAAGTGATAAATAAATATGATCATTCTATAAATTGATGCAAGTCAATTCACCAGTTACCCGGCCGTGGATGAGCCAGGAATCGTAGCAGTCAACACAACATGGTATTAATCGCATCAGTATATGATTTATAGTATATATTTGTGGTATCTAGAGTCACAAGTCAAGTCAGCTGTTACGACAAAAATGAATTTAAGCTCTGCTCTCATCTGTGAAGAGAATGGGGCACCAATGGCGAACCTGCCAATTCTGGTGTTCTCTGGAAAATGCCAATCGAGCTGCACGGTGGTGGGCTGTGAGCACAGGTCCCACTACAGGATGTCGGCCCTAATGCCACCCTCATGGAGTCTGTTTCTGACAGTTTGGTCAGAAACATGCATACGAGGGAGGTCATTTTGTAGGGCTCTGGCTCTCTCCTGTTCCTCCTCGCACAAAGGAGCAGATACCGGTCGTGCCGCTGGGTTGTTGCCCTTCTACGGCCCTGTCCAGCTCTCCTCGTGTAATGGCCCGTCTCCCTGTATCTCCTCCACGCTCTTGAGACTGTGCTGGGAGACACAGCAAACCTTCTTGCGACGGCACGTATGGATGTGCCTTCCTGGAGGAGCTGGACTACCTGTGCAACCTGAATGGGCTGCAGGTACCGCCTCATGCTACCAGTAGTGACAAGGGCACTAGCAAAATGCAAAACTAGAGAAAAATCAGTCAGGAAGGATAAGGAGAGAGAAATGGTCTGTGGCCATCACCTGCAAAACCATTTCCTTTTTGGGGGTTGTCTTGCTGTTGCCTCTCCTGTACACCTGTTGTTGTGAAATTGATTCAAAACTGTTTCCGCTTCCTAACTGGACAGATCGATATCCCAGCAGTTTAATTGACTTGGTGTTGTACTGTGATGATTAAGTGTTTCCTTCATTTCTTTGAGCAGTTTATATATGTCTATGCTTGCCATCCAGTGTAAAACTACTGAAAGCGCATTTTCAATACGTCATCAACAATGCGCCGAACTGCTTTCACGCATGCGTAAGAAATTTCATGCTGACAGATTCAAACTGGACGGCGGGTAGTTGACTACTAGACGGAAAAAACAATAAAGATTGACTGAAGAAGTAAACTGAACATTTCAGGAAAATGACTAGCACGTTGAAAGGCATTACGCTCAAAGGAAGCGCCGAGCTAGTAGCCGAGTTTTTCTGTAAGTATTCATTTTCATTGTACTTGTTTTTCACAGCCGTGTTTTAAACGTTTTCGAACATAAGACATGCATGGTTAATTCCGGCTAGTGGGCCTCAGACCCGTTTCGTTCTCTTGCACGCCAAACTCCATTAACTCCATTTTTAAAACTAATAACTAGAGTCTTCTGGTGCGTTCGGCTTATAGACGACCCACCAGGCAGCACTTTATTTCAATACAATCTCATTTTTTAGAATTGGTTCACCGCCCACCGCTGTGTATTTTAGCGAGGCGAAGCAGTTGCAAAAGTTAGAATTGTATTTAAATAAGTGCCTCTTGGTGTAATGAAGGTATTCCGAATTTAAGAGTGGACCTAAGGTGTTAGAGCCAGATCTATTATGCTTGTAACGTTTGCCAATAAGCAAGACATTATTAAAACTCTAGAATTTTGAACGGAGTTTGGCGTAAGGTTAAGACAACGGAACGCTATCGGCGCTAAACTATTCTCAGCTAAGGGATCCCTACGGTCATGATAGCGTTTCGCTGCCGTTAGCTTGTAGCTAACGTTAAACCGTTGAGTGGATGCACAATGGTACTATTGTTTTGAATCGCAACCCCAAATAAGTTGAACAAACGCAGACTTTCAAACAGCAAACGAGGCACGTGACCTAACGTTACTCTTTCCGCTGCAGCATTTGGCATCAACAGCATCCTGTACCAGCGAGGTATCTATCCCCCCGAGACATTCACCAGAGTCACCCAGTATGACATGAGCCTTCAACTCACCACTGACGTCAAGCTGAAGAACTACCTGACCAACGTGGTGTCTCAATTCAAAGGTAAGAGCCATTTACCCAGGATGCACCCCCTCACCAATGGACTCCAGAGGATTTTTGCCTGTCTACACTATAGGTGGCGAGTTAACAGTAGATAGTCATTCTTATACATTCTTTCATTGTGCTAATGGTGCTAACTGAGACCCCCTGGAACACCACAGTTTGTTCCAATTCCCAAATTGTTCCAATTTTCCCACAAGGTGGACAGACTGCTTTGCACATCGGTTATCAGACAAGGGTAGTGATTATTGTTAATAGTACTAATCGTCTCCTCACAGGATGGAGCTCCAGCAGCAAGCCCCACAGTGGTCTCTGCCACTGTGGCCACCCCTTCGGTTGCCCTGAGCGGCCCCTCTGTGGACTTTGCTATTGTGGCCACCACTTCGGTTCCCCTGAGCGGCCCCTCTGTGGATTGTACTATTGTGGCCACCCCTTCGGTTCCCTTGAGCAGCCCCGCTGTGGACTCTGCTGTTGTGGCCACCCCTTCGGTTCCCTTGAGCAGCTCTGTTGCTGACCCTGCCATTGCTGTGAACCAGACTGTGAACCAGTCATGGATAACAACAACCTGGGTGACACAAATGCTGCTCAGAAGAAGAAGAAGAAGAAGAAGAAGAAGAAGAAGAAGAAGAAGAAGAAGAAGAAGAAGAAGAAGAAGAAGAAGAGAGTCAGACTTCTTCTCCTGGTTGAGGAGGGCATTTTGCTGCTGCGGTGCGGCCACGGCCTCACCTGGGGAGTGAGACCTGTGGTGTCACCTGGGGCATGAGACCTGTGGTGTCACCTGGGGAGTGAGACCCTGTGGTCTCTATGTAGGTTTTTTTCTAGCAACACCTGAGAAGTACGCTCAGAAAATATTCACCTATTCATTCACTCACCTACAACAAATTTGAGGTAGCAGTATATGTTAACTGCATGTGCCCTCATTCACCAGCGCTAGGGGAACTTCCACTGAAGCACAGCCAGGTACCATCTTGGTTCACCCTAACTCAGACATGGCCCCCAATCTGAGCGATGAGGAACCTGAACAGGACAGGAACTGCCCCCAAATTAGGTAAGATTATTTCCTCCGGAGCTCCACTCCCCCCTCAGATGAGGGTGGAAGAGGAGGAAAATGGTCCAGTTAGGCCATAATTCAAGATTTCAAACAATTTCAAACAAAAACAATGGCGATACAAATACTGCTCTTAGAAACTTGAATTTAAAATGGTGTGTGTGTGTGTGTGTGTGTGTGTGTGTGTGTGGATAGACGCTTGATGGCTGGATGGATGATTGATTGAACAATTGACTGATTGATTGGCTGAAATAATTAATCATTAATGAATTGATTGATTCATTCCATCATTAATTGATTGTATTAATTAATTGATAGATTTGTTTACATTTTTAATTGATAGATAGATAGCTTGATTAATTGCTTCATTACATTATCCAGGGAGAAGGCCTCATTCTTGTTCACCTATACACTGGACAACTTTAGAGCGCCGTCCAGTCCCCTGTTTGACGGTAGTGATACGTCCACTGCCCAGTCTGACGGTAGTGATACTTCCACTGCCCGGTGTGACGGTAGCGCTACTTCCACTGCCCGGTCTGACGGTAGTGCTACTTCCACTGCCCGGTGTGACGGTAGTGATATGTCCACTGCCCGGTCTGACGGTAGTGCTACTTCCACTGCCTGGTCTGACGGTAGTACTACTTCCACTGCTTGGTCTGATGGAAGTACTTCCACTGCCTGGTCTGATGGTAGTGCTACTTCCACTGCTTGGTCTGACGGAAGTACTTCCACTGCCTGGTCTGACGGTAGTACTTCCACTGCCTGGTCTGACGGTAGTACTACTTCCACTGCCTGGTCTGACGGTAGTACTACTTCCACTGCTTGGTCTGATGGAAGTACTTCCACTGCCTGGTCTGATGGTAGTGCTACTTCCACTGCTTGGTCTGACGGAAGTACTTCCACTGCCTGGTCTGACGGAAGTACTTCCACTGCCTGGTCTGACGGTAGTACTTCCACTGCCTGGTCTGACGGTAGTGCTACGTCCATTGCCCGGTCTGACGGTAGTGCTATGTCCACTGCCTGGTCTGACACTGGAGCTACGTCCACTGCCCGGTCTGACGGTAATGCTCCATCCACTGCCCGGTCCACTGCCTGGTCTGACGGTAGTGCTACGTCCACTGCCCGATATGACATTGGAGCTACGTCCATTGATGACAGATCCTTGTCCACCACCGTCCCAGCAGCTCAAAAAAAGGAGAAAAGTAAGAAACAAAGCCAAACTTTATCTGTACAAGTGTATTATTTCTGCTTCATATCATAATTGTTCCTACTATTGAGTGAGCATGATCATTTTATGTCATTTTCAGAGGTCAACCCAATGAAAAGGTTGCAGGAATTTTTCTCCAAACTGATGAAGGGTCTATGTTGCTGTTGTGCTGTTGAGGAATGAAGATCCAACATCGACCAGACCCATAACCCTAACACCTAACCCAAATCCCTAACCCTAGATTTTATTTTTCCTAACTTTAAACCTAAGAATTTGTTTTGTGTTTTTTAGCTTAATCCCTTTTAACCTTCCATTACATAAATCCAACTCCCTAACCCTAATCCTAACCCTTTAGATGATTCCCCTACCCCTATAATCTAACCCTTACCTTAATCTGTCCCTACCCCTCACCTTAACCCTTCCTTGTTACTTAATGGATTAACCTTAAATTAGACTCCCTTCCCTTCATATCCTTTCCTCTCTACCCCTACCCCTCCCTTTTTTTTACAATAAAAAAATCAATTAAATGAATGATTATGGAATCTACTATATAATATAAATACTGTACTGCTGTGTGTGTGTGTGTGTGTGTGTGTGTGTGTGTGTGTGTGTGTGTGTGTGTGAGAGAGAGAGTGTGAGTGTGTATCACCATCACCATTGTTGGACAAACAGCATGCTTACTTTCAGGCAGAACCTGAATCTGAATCTAAAGGCTTCTTCTGCACAACAGAACAGAATCGCCTCTTGTTACAGCAAAGCAGCTAAACATCATCAGCATCATCATCCAGATTTGGGGTCATAATATAGGAAATAATACAAAATCTAGAGTAGGTGATAAACCATGGAGACAAACTTTGCACAATCAATCAATCAAAACAATCATGGTAGTCAGAGGCTCACTCTTGCCCTTGTTCTTTCTCTCACCCTCTCTCTATTTGAGGCCCCAACAGATCCTAAATAGGGCCTGACTGATGTTAGATTTTTGGCTCCGATACCATATTTGATATCTTAAGGTATTACGATGTTCATATTAATGTGCTGATGTGCTGAATGCGAAGAAAACTCAAAGAAGGACAGAGGGGTAGGAAGAAGGACAAAGGGTAGAGGAGGAGGAGTAGAAGGGGGAACAGGAGGAGATTGAGGGGGAAAAGGAGGGGAGAGGAAGAGGACACAGAGGAAAAGGAGAAGAGAGGAGGAAGAGAGGGAGGAAGAGGAGGAGGTGGCGAGGGAGGAAATCACACCATCACCACCCATACCCAGACTACCACTACCACCACCAGCATCACCACCACCTGTACTACCACCTATACTTTCAGAACCACCCTGCCATCATCATCATGAAAATGTATCAAAATGAATCCATTCACTTGTCAGTCTAAAGTCAGTTTAGTTACTGACCACTTTTTGACTTTACTTAACCCTCCTGTTGTCTTCACATTCTGTATACACTTCTTGTCCTCCGGGTCAAAATGACCCGCCTTCACTAAACCCCCAAAATAAAGCAGCTTAATTGAATTTTAAACACCAGATCTATTTTGCCTGAAGAAACAATTTGTCATTCATCACAAATTGTGTGAATACCTGAGTTTAACCTCTTCACATGGCAGAAAGACTGCATTTCTTCAGGAGACACCACTCGTTTCATTTTGACTGTTGGGTCATTTTGACCCGAAGACAATGTTAGTACATTTTTTTGTACAGCTTAGGAAATATGAATAAAGGCAACATTTCACTTTTTCTAATGTTGGGGTCAATCTAGGAAAAGTCATCAAATTTCAAGTTGAAAAAATTTATTTTAGGGGATTTTTCTCTGCTTTTAAACTCATTTTTGGGTCATTTTGACCCGAAGACAACAGGAGGGTTAATATAAATTTGATCTTAGATGTTTATATTTTTTGTTTTCTGCATTTGTGTTTTACATCACTGCTCTTTATAGATATTTAGAAACTTTTTATTTCATTGTTTTTGAAAGCATCTTTGCTTTCTGAACTTTTCTTTACATGAGCCTTACAAGACTTTTGCACAATACTGTATATATATATGTATATTGCTGTATATATTTTTGTTATTGTTGTATAAACTTAGATCGAGACAGAAGTTCTTTTTAGTACAATCATGAATTACATGAGCACATTTATTATAAAACAGAGAACAAGACAATACAGGACAATACAAGACAATACTGAGCTCAGGAGAGATGCGTCACATGGATGAGTGTACGGATCTCCGCTATAGAAGCATCAGGGCAAAGTTTATATAGCTAAAGGAAACAATAAAGGGGATGAATATGCAAAAGCGCTATCTACTAGGGGAAGGACTAAAAGCATTGACGCATCTAGTGAGGTCACAAGGCTAGACGAAACATATATCTGGGTACACTTTAGGCACATCCTGTCCTCCAAACTACGATACATGCACCCAAACACCTCGGCACCATGTGTGACCCAACAAGTGCATACACTAAGGCCTAATGAGCTTAAGCAACTATAAAACATAGGGGATAACAGTACTAAGGGATAAACAAGAATATCAAAGGTAACATACGTAAATTCTACCACAGTTATGTTTTGTCTGCATAACTGTCCTTTTTAACTGTATCAGTGTTGGGTTTCTCATGAGGCCTTAAATGACACTTGTATTTAATACTTTATTTGTAGCTTCGTTTATAAAGCTGCACTAGGCAGCTTTGTACGTTGGCGGCCCCATATGGCAGCGAGAGGTAACTGTTTGAATTCATAACCCGGAAAATCCTGTAAGGTGACGCCAGTGAACTGCACACAGCTCACTCACGTTCACCAAGCAGCCGGCCTGTGATGCTTCATGCCAAAGGAAACCAAAGAGATGCAAAAGATCGAACGCTGGTGAGTCCAGCTCTCTCTGGACGGAGCGCTCGCTTCGGAAATTTAGATCTGTCACTTCCTGTGGGCGGAGATTTCCTGTCAGAGACCATACCCGACAGAATTTCATTTGGGCAAATAGGATAAATCTACAGCGTCTCAATTAGTGGGGATGGGACAATATTCTCTGTTGCAGTCCCACTTATTATTATTACGGCTGATAAAATGTGTTTTATGTGATGATCCTGCCTAGTGCAGCTGTAACGTCATGCCCAGGGACTACAGCTGAAAACTATCTGACTTCTTAAATGGCATACTCACAGAAATGTTGATTGCTGTGCAGCGTCCCTGTAAATATGAACTCAATCAAGTGGCTAAAATGTAAAAATACAATTACTTGGGCTTAGAGGAGTGTTACATACCAGTCCATTCTCTCTCTTTCTCTCACTCACTCTTGTTCATACTTTTTCTTCTTCACTCTTTTGATTCCCATTTCACTTTTTAATTAATTTAAACTCTCTCTCTCTCTTTCTCTCTGTCCCTCCCTCATTCCCTTCCTTATTATACTGTTGGAGGGATATCACAGCATCATGCCCGCCACCTCCCTTCTCTTCCTTCTCTCTCCTGTTGCCGGATTTATTCTGGGATGGCACAAGGCTCTACAGGACGCCGAGGTTTAGGCAGTCCAGCTGAGACTGAGGGAATGAGGTGGGGAGGATGAGGAGTGGACGGATGGAGGGCGGACTGGATAATGGGATTGATGCCATGGGAAGAGGGTGCAGTAGGCGTAATGGGATGATGTAGAAGGAAAGAGGGAAAGAGGGCGAGCTAATGATGAGAAATGGTGTTAATTCAATCTGGATGGCGGAGGAGGAGACAAAACCTGTTCTTACATTATGTCTGTCTGTCTGTCTGTCTGTCTGTCTAGCTCTTCCTCTCTCTCACACACACACTCACACACACTCTCTTTATCATGTGGACTTCTCTGGTGCAGGATGTTTACAGCTGTTCATGCATCTGGGCATTACACAACCAAGAAGATCACAGGCAATATGAGAGCTAAAGCATAGACAGTGTGCTCAGTGGGATGGTCTAGAAGTTATTCATTAACTTTATGCTTTGAGTGAAGTATTTTACTTCATTCCATTTTAAATCACATCCATTATGGTGCCCAAGATGCCCCCAGGAGGTAAGATGTCCTCCCACTGTTATTTGTATCCTGACCACTAGATGAAGCCAATTTTCATCTGAACATATTTCCTGGATCGCCGTCTGTCCATCATTTCATAATTTTCAATGTCTCAGATAACGTACTCAGCAAAAATCACCAAGGACCTCAGCTGTTCCATATATTTGTACATATTAAGTCATTCCATCAATATCATTAGGGAGGCCATTGGAATTGTGAATTGTATATTTTATGAAGTATTTTGTATTTTAGTAAAGACAAATGTGAAATTGAAGCCTGTGGGGGAAGATGCCCCCCAGTGGATACCATCAGCCCCCAGCCAGGTAGAAATAGGTTTGTTACAAGCATAGATTGACGACATTATACACAAACTAGCTTAATTGTCTAAATATTTATTAAAAAGTTGCATCAAAATGTCTTAGCTGACAGAAGCTAACTCAAATTAGCAAATGATAATGCTAGCTAGCCTTTCAAATATAGTTTCAAATATTGAAAATGAGGTGAAGTGAAAATGAAAATGATACAGCGATGACAACAAAGGTATGGAAATGTGTGTGTGTGTCTGTGTGTGTCTGTGTGTGTGTGTGTGTGTGTGTGTGTGTGTGTGTTTGTGTGTGTGTGTGTGTGTGCGCGCGTGCGTGCGTGCGTGCGCGTGCGTGTGTGTGTGGCACATGGCCAATCTTTTGGCTCACATCAGAGTGTATGTCGCATCACCTTAATCATGCTGGGAGATTACGAGAGTCCACACAGAGCAGACTGTCTACTGCAATCACACACACACACACACACACACACACACACACACACACACACACTGAGGGGGGAGGAAAGGAAAGAATGCAGGAGAATGGATTCAGTGTTCCATGTATGAGTTGGCAACGAAGGTGTGGACTAATTAAGAATCACTGCAGCATCTCTCAATGGAGAATGTGTGTGTGTGTGTGTGTGCGTGTGCGTGTGCGTGTGCGTGTGTGTGTAATGCATTTTTGCTTGAACAAAATAACAAATGACATTTCGCTGGGCGGATGACACAACACAATTAATAATTTTAATGGAACATGCATGGCTTTCAGTCACGCTCCCTCCCGACTGTCAGTAACATTTTGAAGTTACTAGATTTACTCGTCGCTCTTCTGATATTAAAAAAAGATTGATTTTCATTTGTTTATTACATAGGTCATTTATTTACTGCTGTGACATATTGCATGACGTTTTACCTGCTGGTAGATTTTTACTCTGAATGAATGTGGAACCATTTGCATTTATGAAACCTCTCTGAATAATGAAGGTTCACATGAATTCCTGGAGAACGGGGCGAGACCAGGAAGTAGGTCCTCGCTGTCTTACAGGTTACTGCCAAAATAAACATGAGTGAATGAGAAAAACAAGCAGGCATCTCCACAGACAAGGAGTGGTAAGATACATGCCGAGGGTGCGTTCGCACGAAGCATGTTCAGAGCGGTTTATTTGGACTCTGCAGCGTTTCCTCCTTTAGATCGGGTCGTGAAGTGAGGGCAAACCTCAGTCCACACTGGATTCAGATGTGTCCCTTTTTTCTTCTACATGAAATTTCTATCTTCCTCATGACAAATGGAGGCAACAGTGGAAACAATAGAGGAACGTCTTGCTTTGCTAAATCAGGAACTAACAAATGATAAAATCTTGACCTTAAAGTCTTACACACTCCGTTTCAGGAACTGGTGTCCACATAATATTACTTTCACTTTCACTACGGCCTCTACTGTGCCTCAACCTACCGTCTCCTGGTAATTCAGGACATTATGAATTGCATAACCTTGTACATTTGTATCCATAGATTTCAACAGATTTCATCATCCCGTGGGGAAGCGTTTCACAGATGCTCCCACAGTAACATGAGGTGCCCAGACGATGTGAACAGGCGCAGGAAGGACTCTCCAACGGAAGAATGGTGGTAGAGCTACGTTGGCAGGACAGATGCCAAGGCAGGCTGCTCATGGGTCAATTAAGGTATTTGATGTTTCCTTTTTGGTAGTTTGTTGAATATCCTGATCACTTGCCCAACCCCCCCCGGCCCACCTCTTCCTGGCTGGCACAGAGATGGTGGTTGTTCATACCTCCCACCCAGGAAACCCTCAGTGGTGGTCCTGTTTTTCACCGTCTGTACGTCCCACTCAGAAACCACAGGGCAATTCGTCGCACAGCGCTGAGACCAGCCTCACTAGGTTGAGTAAGTATGAACCTTGGGGGGGCGGGGGGGTGGTCTTGAGCCGCTGATAGGTTGGGAGTTTTTCTTTGAAATACTGTACATCACAGGCTGGAAAGTGGCTGGACTGTCAGCAGCTGGCCAAGTAATCGAGTCATTGAGTATCGATCAATAATCCTATAAACCTCTCACAGATATATTATACTCATTTTGTGCTATGGGGTGATAAAAACCTTATTTATAGACCCTTTAAACATGAATTTAACCAAGTATTGAGTCTTGGATAAATGTTCAGTAATTTGTCTGACAACAGGACATCCTTCAGTCCAGGAGAGGTGTGAGGCAGGACAGACGACAGATATAGTGCACTCATTTTGTGCTGTGGGGCAGTAAAAACCTTAGTACCCCTTTAAAAATTCATCTGATCTAGTATTGAACCAGAATCAGAATAACTTTATTTGCCAAATGAAATGTGCCTGACAACAGGACCTCATTCAGGCCAAGGGAAGACAGAAGACAAACAAGTCAACATGTCTATCACCAGGTGCTTTGAGGTGGCGTGGCGTGCAGCAGGTTACAGCAGTAGATGTGAACTAGTTGGACAGAGTCGGACGGAAGTGCATGAAGTGGATAGCGTGCCTATTTCTGCATGTATTGCTCAAGATTGAAGCGAACAGCAATTTCCTGTATGTGAAATTGCTGCCGGCTATTTGTCCATGAACTGAAGAAAAGCTTCACCCCGACAAAACAAACCTCACATTTATATGTAAATCCACTTCCGTAATTGAAATTGGATCAGTGGCTTATTGGACACTCTGGAGTGCCATACAATCTATCATATCCACGACCTGCAGTGACATCCGTGTTTTGTTGAAGCCGCCATATTGACCCGAACATCGTTCCATTACAACCACAGACTGTACAAGCAGACGTCTCATCTAGTTTGGGGAGAAAAGATATTTAAAAAAACATTGAAGTCCTTGCAGGATGGGAGCCTCTCTCTCTCTCTCTCTGCTGATAACCTCCTTTCCTTCCAGGACATAAACATAAATCTTAGTCACAGCCCGTCTCTGTGTCGTGGTGCTGCAGAGGTACCGACGCATTTCCACTTCAGATTGCGTGCACTTTACAAAAGTTCCTCATCTTCTAGAGGAGAAGTTGCTGCTGATCACCAGGCGGGTCAGATAACGGGACGTCTCTGTTTTAGCGATGACATTTCACCCTCCCCGTCCCAACACGATTATTACAACATGTGGCAGATTGTAAATGGTACTTGGAAAAGTACGTTAAAAAAAAAACAGGTGTGATGAGCTGGAGTCAGTATGTCATCAATACTGTACATTTACATTACACAACCTGAGGCTCTTATGGGGGGGGCTTTTGATGACAACAGTAGAACAAGACTGCTGACATCTCAGAACACCACTAGCCCGGTGTGTACGGGTTTAGCCATCTGGTGATTCATCTATATGTTTAGTGTAGTTCAGGTGTTCAGTGGGAGACGGATGCTTGCTGCTCACTGTCCGGTGCTATTCCTGGATATAATCATCCTATTACTGAATTAGTGTTTCTGGGAACAGACTCCTGGGAAGGGCCCACTCACTGTCCTGTTGTGTAAGATTATTAATTGGTGTTTTCCCTGACATGTCCCCCCCCATCCCATCAATTTTCTGCAAGTTCTGCGTTCACATGAAGCATGTTTGGACTCTGCAGCGTTTCCTCCTTTAGTTCGGTTCGTTTGTCCAGGTGAGAACAACGCCATTCGAACTCTAACCAACCGAGACGTCTGAAAACGTCTCGGTCCTCTAACAAGAGAACTGTGGTGGTTCGTTAGGAGAGAGAACGGGATCCAACCAGCTACAGGAAACCACCCCAGAACACAAAGCATTATGGGTAGAAGAGAACTGTGGTGGTTCGTTGGGAGAGAGAACGGAATCCAACCAGCTACAGGAAACCACCCCAAAACACAAGGCATTATGGGTAGAAGGAGACTTGGTCAGTCTGGACTGATGGTCATGTTCAGATGTTTCTTCATGTGTTCTTAACTGGTATGAACACCAGAGAAGAGCAGACAAGTCCATCATGGTAGATCAAGTTACAGACTGGAACCAGGTTGGTTTGGACTGGTGGGATGACAGGTTACCAAAACTCAACCAATCAACCAGCTGCTGGGGAGTCATGGGGCTTCTGGTTGGCTTGTGATTGGTCAGTGTGAACCTGAACGCACCAACTAGAAAAATGCCAGCAGATTAAACTTTCCTTCTCTGGTTCAGACCAAAGGAAACCAACTGTTGGTGTGATCGCCCCTTTATTCCACTGTTGCGCTGAGACGTCACTCTGGGTGAGGCCTGTCAGCTAAAACACAAATGCAGCAGATAATGAAAAACTGGCGGCATAGACAAATTCATTTCGAGGCGGAGGGGCAGCGAGCATAAACCAAGGAGAACGACGGCAAAGTGGGAAACGGGAATGTAAAGAGACAAAGTGACAGGGTGAGGATGAAGAGAAAGAATGGCCTCTGGGGATGGATTTAATCCACACACTACGCAGTAAGCAGAGCAATACATCACACACGACGCTGGGTGTCTGCCCGCCTGAGCGCCGGGCTGAGGGATATTGTGAAGATGTAAATGTGGCCCCATTTACCGAGCTGCAGAAACTCTGATTGAAATGTTGCACGTGTGTGGTGGATACATACCCATACAATCAGACACACACACACACACACGCAAGCTCTCACATACACACTCATCCTGCTGATTACGAATGAATGAATGGTGGTAAACACACACACACACACACACCTGATTCAGCACACTGTACATAGATCATCCCTCCTAAATTCAGAGGCTTGGGGCTTTAGCTCTCTGCAACCATACCAAGCCTTAAGTCCAGACAGGCATCCTCACCCTGCAGGGGTAAAAGCAAAAGAAGAAAACGTGCTCCGGAGAACAACATCTTCCCCCACAGGAGAACTGCTTTTAGAAGTGTTTCCCATATTTTCGAGGTCCACTCGCCCACCGGGCCGTCGTCACAATAATCTTTTATTAAACGGTTTCAGACAAATTGTGCAATTTCAGCCGCGCTGGAAATGAGAGGGGATTGAAAAACAATCCTGTCACCTTTTCCGGCGTTGCAGTCCCTTGTATTTGTTGATTGCTAAGCAAGTATGAAATGATGGGAATCAGAAATGCCAACTTGTTCTACTGTGGTAGTTTTTGCTGGAGTGTCAGATAAATGCCTCCGTTGTGATTACAATCCTCTCAAGTGTCTCGGGGCTTTTGGACTCTATCCAGATCCTAAATTAATGGGATTTTTGCATTTTTCAGATGGGTGAAATAATGAAATAACATGTGACGGAGATATTACATATTTTAGAGCTTTGCTGAATTCAAAATATAAGCTAAGTGTGCTAAGCTAAGTGTGGCTAGCAATTTTTTTTATTGTTTCATTGCAGCTTCAAAACCTTGAGAATCACCTCAACAAATAAAGCAAAAAATAGTCAATCTTAGTGCTGGACGTAGTTAAAGGCAATCATTTTGCACCCCTATTTTGACATTAGACTGAAAGGGGGCGGGGTCTGTAATCCCTTATTTGGGTCAAAAAATGACATCACACTTGAGAGGCCTATTAGTGAAAGAGCCCCCCTTCCCCCCTCTCCCTTCCATCTTTAAAGCCTAAAAATGTCTAAAATAATAATGTGCTAATAACAAGCTGAAGCTCCTTCGGTCTGACCCGGGCTGCGAGTCGTCTCAGACATCCGGAGCTTTTCAAACATGTTTGATTTTGTCTGCGAAGCTCTTGTTGTGTTAGAAAACAAGCTCTGACCAGCATCCTCCAAACAGCTCCCAGGCGGAAGAGGTGGAAACTAAACACTAAACACATCATCTTCATCATGAGCAGTCTAGCCAGCTTGGACTGGATTTCCTTATTTGGGCTTCATAATCCTCCAAGCCTCCAACGCTCGCTGCAGAACAGACAGCCCACGCTGCATCAGGAGCTCCCCAGCCTTCCTCTCCTGGCGTCTCGCCCTCTTCTTTTCTTTTCTTTTTCAGCATAAGCGCTGCACACGGCTCGTCCTGCTCCAGCTCTATTTTAGCACAAGTCACGTTTCGTGTTTGTTTTTAGGGTATCGAGACGGGTACCTCATGACCTTATCAGTAGTGGGGGGAGTACAGGTACTGACTAACCACGGCCCCAGAATGTGGGAGGGCCCCTAAAAGTGTCGGGACTAAAATGTCTTTTGTGGTCCTCAAGTTTATATTTCTAAATAGTCTATACTTTTATTTCACACTGCTCTGCTTTGGAAACTGGATAGACAGAGATGCTTGTCATAGATAGAATACAGGTGTGGGCATGAGAGGAAAGAGAAAGGGGGCCCAGAGTCACCCCATGATTCCTAGCTCCACCCCTTCCTCCACTACGTCGGCCAGACACGAAACTACAGGAAGGTTGTTTAATGTGAGCGGTACAGAGATGTTACAGTAGCTTTATGACAGTGGTATGGTAGATTGTCATCATTTTGTCATCATCTCTGCTCCAGTATCACCAAGATTGAAAGTCATTTTTGAAACACTTCCGGCAGAAGCCTTTTTTAATCATGATTTATGCCCTGAGATGGCTCGGTGGTGAATATCCCTCATGTGTCCCGCTGGTTTAGACTGAACCAGACCTACGCTGTGCAGCAGGGCAGGCAGCCAAGTCTCAACACAGCGAGGGAATGGCTCGACCCAACACACATTAATGAAGATCTAATGCAGGTAAAGCACATAGTCACTTAATCACCTCAGTAATACCTCAGGAGTAGATTTGATCCTATTTTGGGGTTTTATGTTTCATTGTCTCAATTAAATAATGAATATTTAAAATACAGGCACTAGACCATAATTCCCTAGTTTCTGCTGGCGCAGCGCCATCTTGGACCGAGCCAGCTGAACCGGGATTGATCATCTGATTTTAATACATTAATTCTGATTGGCTACGGTGAGACCCAATACATCTGATATGAGCCTTTCATTAAATATCAGATATATCATGTCGTCTTTGATACGATGGAGGTTCCTATTGACCACAGCGACATAAAAACATTCTGTAAAACCTGCACTGTAGTTTTGTTTTCTTTTCACATTTTATTAATAAATAAAATAATAATTCATATTTAATTAATAAAATAATACATTCTAAATTAATTACTATTTCATTAACAAAAAATGAGTAATATGTAATTAATAAAATAATTAATTAACATGTAATCAATACACATATTTAATTCATGAATTATGTGAATTGAATATTAAGTCTTCATTTAAAGGTCTAATGTTTCCCAGAGTTTCCCTACAAATTAATAGAATTTCATTAGTCTGGATTTTAGTGTCCCATGATGGTCTAAATGCTGTTTCAGAGGCTTTTCCATGCAGAACAAATTCTCAGGGAAACACTGAATATGGAGTTTTATGTATTTTGAACCCTACTAGGTTAGTGGGTTAGTGTTTCATGACTTCTGATTGGTGGAGCTACAGGCTCTTGGGACATACCTAAAAAAAAAACAAAGATGTGTCAGAAACAAGCTGCTGCAAAAACATGGAAGTAGTAACAATAAATGTCCCCAGGCTACAAACTGCAGCGGCTGCATCTATTTTTATGTAACATGGTGACATTTTCCCTCGCAGCTCGCCCCGCTGTCTGAACGCAGAACAAATACAAAGGGGAGTTGACAGACCGCTCTATTCTTAACAAGACAAAAAAATAACACTGTATATCCTCAGCAGCTCTGCAGACCAGGGCTAATGCCGCGCACTTGCCTTGCCTTCACAGCCTGTGTTGCATAATACCCCCCCCCCCCCAGACGCTTCCTGTTTTCCCTGCTACTGCCCACTGTAATAATAATGATAACCAGAATAATCATCAGCACGTAAAATTTGCAATGTGCTTTACAAAAATGCATCAAAACAAGAATTGTAAAATACGTAAATACAAAATAGGTTCAAATAAATAAATATGTAAACAGAAATGAATGTTTTCTAATGAATGAAATGTTTACTGTCTAATAAAACAGACTTTCTTTAAAGCACAATATACACAACTAAATGTGAAGTTGGTATGAAGAAGCCTATGGAGTAAATTCATTACCAGGTGCAAAAATAGTTTTCATTTTGTTCCATCCATAAGAGTAGGTGATGAAACTTAAATGATGCATCTGCAAACAGAACCATCTATATCCATTTCCATACTCTTTGTATTATATGTGTTATTTTTCTGTCACGGCTGTTCAGCCTTCACCCTCACTTTCCCCTGAATTCTAGTCCTGTCTTGTTGTTGTGATGTGTGTCTCTCTCCCTATGTCTCTCTCCCTCTGTCTCTCTCCATACCTGCTCGGCTGTTCCCAATCACCTATCACCTGTGTATATACGCTGCCCTCACCATGCGCTCTGCTTGTTTGTCAGTTTTGCCTACAGCCACTACGGCTGCTGTCTAGCCTCCGTGCGTCTGCAGTGTGTAGCCCTCGCTTTTGCCTGTTTTGTACCTCGTTCGCTACTACTACCAGTAAAGCCTGCTCCAGCCTGCTCCCTGCCTCCTGTTCTCGTCTGGGTCCGCTAGTACTGGCCTTACAGACTCGGCAGAGTAAAACTAGCAGTCGTCGTGTTGACACGCTGAACGTCTGAAGACGCGACAACCCACTGGTGCAACATACATCAACCCCCCCCGAGGCGTGGCGTGGCGAGGCGTGTTCTAGCCGTGTCCCTTAAGACAACCCTTAAGACAAATATGAACTATTATCCTCACTGACTCAAAACCAAAGCGTGCGCACACACACACACACACACATACACACACACACACACACACACACACACACACACACACACACACACACACACGGAGGCAATCACAGAGACTTTGGAGAATCTCTCTCTGCTATTTTTGGTGGCAATTAATTCATGAAGGATGCTGTGTTCTGTGTCTCTTAGTGAAGGCCTCTGGTCATGTGACCTGTCGGCACAGACAGGAAGTGTTGTGCACAGAGACACTGGACAGCTGGCCACTCTGCGGGGTGTGCGTGTGTGTGTGTGTGTGTGTGTGTGTGTGTGTGTGTGTGTGTGTTAGCCACTGGGGAGGTAAATGAGCTTAGCCAACACATGTGGTTCACTTACGTAAGACCAGAGAGAGATGTTGCTTGACACTTGAGGATGGAGACAGAGAGGGGGGAGGAAGAGGAGGAGGGAGTGAGGAGGATGATGGAGAGAGCGAGAGAGAGCGAGGAGGTGGGATAGGAGGTGAAGTAACACTGCAAAAAAGTGTCCATCTTAAAGCTACACGGGGCAGCTAAATGGCAGCGAGCATCACCAAATATATCAATATATATATATAAAGCCAACCGGACAGTCGGTGATGTCCTAAGTAGGACCAGGTCTGACTAAAATCTCATTTGTCTTACATAAACTAGTTTGAAGGCAATTTATTTATTAGAATTGCCTTCAAACAAGTGGAATAACCTGCTTTGATTCAAGAGAGCATCATAACGAGAACATTCTTGAAACACATGTAGTTGCACAACAATAAATTCTATTCTCTCCCACTGAGTTTTACTGGGTAAACGAGATACGGGACTCTACGAGTGAATAAACGACTGAAACTCCTTCAGATTAAAAATAGAACTAGGACGAAATGGTAATTCAATCTGTGTAACACATTACTGCAGTCTTCAACACTAGGAAACTAGGTTAGTCTTCCTGGTTATGTAACCCAGTCTGTCTGTCTGTCTGTCTGTCTGTCTGCCGGCCTTCCTGTCTGTCTGTCTCTCTCTTCATTTCTTTCTCTTTTTAATTCAAAACTCTCTCTCTCTCTCTCTCTCTCTCTCTCTCCCGCTAATTCTTTGCCTCCATCTCTCATTTTCTCACAAGCACTTAAGCCCCCACCTGCTTCTACCAACAGTAGAAGTCTGGTCAGACTGGAGGGGTGGAGCTGAATGTGAACTAGGGTGTCGCTGGAAAAAAACACGGAGCTCGGTCAAATTTTCAAGTTCAGATGCATACAGAAACACAGTGTAAGTGTGTTTCGTTTACATTTTTCTTTATTTTTTGTTCACCTTGATCTGATGAGTGGTGATGCATCCAGCAAGCGTCTCATAAAATATTCTTTCATTAAAGAATGAAAATCTGAAGGACCATTTTCCCAGAGTGAAAGAGAGAAATATAAATATAGAAAGAGACGGCTTGTTGAGAGAGAGAGAAGAAAGATGAGAGACTAAGAGTCAGACAGACAGACAGTCAGACAGACAGACAGACAGACAGACAGACAGAAAAGCTGTTCAGACTACAAGGCCAGGACCAAAAAAGACTTTTCAGTGAAGCTTTTATATTCTGGAAATAGGATCTCCTTCTTTTTCAAGGAGAAACCAAGTTCAGAGAGATATATTAGGACAAAGAATCCAGAATTTCACGCTCCACAAATCCCATCGTTCATCAGATAGTTCTGCTCCAGAATCTGTCTCTTCAGCCGCCCGACATGTTCGGCCCGGCCCGGCGCAATCACGTCTCTCCGCGGTAATCACAATCACCACGACCCGGACTCTCCTCCGAATATCGTCACTAATGAGCGAACGAGAGCTACAGGAGGAAAAGATGAAAAGATGAAAAGATGGTCATTACTACCTTCTCCTCCGCACAGATCTGTTTGGAGTAACGTACCCTGGTGCCGGGGCAGGTAATCAGAGATGATTTGTTTAGAGATGTTTGCAGGCCCGTTTCTTATGTGAATGAAGATGAAGAAAATTCTGGTGTAGCAGAACCACATGAAACTGAGCCAAGTTGAAATGTAGAATGAAGCAGCGGTTCTCAGCCAGGGGTTCGGCCCTGGGTGGTTTCCAGGGGATGATAGATGAGAAAAATGAGAAAATGTGAAAAATGTTTCTTCTAATTTACAAATGATATAAACTTTGTGAAAATGTATTTTCCTTGTGAAATAATGATCAAATAATTAATCAATTAAAATCACCTGAAAGGGGGAAATTAAATAATTAATAGTAAAAATAATGAAAACTAATTTACTTTAAAACAAAACCGATTCAAATAAAATAAAAGTTTTTTCCAGCCGGTTCATGAAAGCTTCCATCTGCTGTTCTAAACAGCTGAGAAATCCTCTAGAGACAGGAAGTGATGCGTCTGGTTTGTTAGGAATCAACAGAAGAAGAACAGGGTAGTTAGCATGAGCAGCGATAGCCACCGTGGCTGAACAGACAAAGAAAAGAGCGCCACCTACAGGAACTCAAACTCCATCAACAGGAAATCCAAGGAGAAAGACGTCACAGTAGTGGACACACTGTTTGATTGACAGGTGATCTCTGGGAAGAGCAGTGAGGAACACCACAGTGAGGAACACCACAGTGAGGAACACCACAGTGAGGAACACCACAGTGAAGAACACCACAGTGAGGAACACCACGGTGAGGCTGGGAGACAAAGATGGAGACTAAAAAATGACCAAGACCCTTCGTCATCAGGGCATCCTGTTGGCTCAGTGGACGAGCCACTGTACATACCTGCAATGCCGTGGGTTTGAGTCCGGCCTGGGACGTTTGTCGTGTGACTCCCCACCACTCTTTCCTGTCTCTCTCCTTCATTATCAGCCTAACGCACCATGAGAAACCAGCTCTTTGATCTCTACACCGTTTCATGAAGCAGGAGCAGAAAACATGAAAGGAGTTTGACTTTCAGCTTCAGTAATTTTGGCAGTTTGAAGATCCCTGCTGTTTCATAAGCAGTGTAATATTCCACAAGGCCCTGACCAAAGGCATGTTTACTTGGGGTTCTTCTTCATGTCAAATACTAATACTCCTCAGCCTCCCTGCTCAAAACTCTCAGAGGCAAAACGCTAGACGCTGCTCTAATTGGACCTAAGCTGTTTTTCTTTTTCTTTTTTTTGCCCCTTTTCATATTTTTGACTTTTGATATTTTTGGAGTGTGAGAGAAATGATGACACCAGCAATCACGACGGCACCGGCTTCCCACCTACAGTTCAGTATAGTACGTCTTAAAAGAGAATGACGACTCCTTCCTGGTGTTTTTCAGGCCCAGCAGTTAAAGGGATTATCCACCATATCATTCCTCTAACAGAGTCCTCTGTGCTCAGTGTACTACTTCCGCTGCCGCCACCACCTGTGATATGGCAGACAGATGAACACGTTGTTGAAATGAGTCACAGATGTAAAAAGAAATCTATCACTTTTATACTTTACAGTGACTTAGAAACATGAAGAAAGAGATAGTATGCCACTGTGCCTGAATGAAAGAAAGAGATACTGAATAGTTTCAGTGGCAAGGGAAAAAAGAGAGATGAGGGATTGAGTGAAAGAAAGAAATGTATAGAGAAAGATGGAGAGGGAGCAACAGAAGTTGTGAATGAGAAAGAATAAAACAGATGGAGGCAAGAAAACAGCCAGAGAAAGAGATAGTAAGTGTGAATGAAAGAATAAGATAGAGATGGAAACAGAAGAGAGAAGGAATGGAGTGTGAATGAGGAAGCAAATAAGAAGCAGAGAAAGAGAAAGACAGCAGGAGATGAGGAGAAAGAAATGCAGAGAAAGATAGCGAGCGATGGAGCTTGAGAATGAGAGAATGAGAGATGGAGGCAAAGAATGATAGCGGGAGAGAGAGAGAGTGTTGAATTAAAAAGAGAAAGAGATGGAGAGAGAATGCAAAGAGAGAATATATGAACAAAGAGAAAGTGAGATGAAATGTGTGAACAGGAGATTTACATGAGCGAAAGAGAGAGAAAGATAACAGAGGAGGAGAGGTGAAATCTGAAGGAGAGACAAACGACGATAGAGAAGATCTGAATGAAAAAGAGAGAGAGAAATGATGGTGAGAAATAAGGTGTGAATGAGAGAAACCACCCACAACATTTTGGCTCACACTTTTTTTTCATGGTGAAGATGTGGTGAGTGATCAGTGTTGGGAAGCAGCTGTGTGGTGAGCTTGGTTAGTACTTCTATGGATACAAGTAGAAGTATTTCTATTCTAGTACAAGTACTTCTATGGATGAGCTTTGAGCTTTGATGCAGAACTTACTATCAAGAGACTAGAACGTGTTACTAGAAGGTCTACTGGGTTTCAGGTGATACAATAGTGTGAACAGTCAATAGATACCCAGTGTCTGGGTTCAATTTAGGATTGGGTTAGGTTAGGCTAGGTGGTTCTAGAGATGCAGCAAACAGGCATCTGCTAATGGGACCATACAAATAAAGTGTTACCATATTTTGAAAAAAGATCAATAGATAGATAAAAAATAGCACCAAAATGTATCATTTTGTGAAATCAGGACTTAAGAAATCAGTTCAACAGTTCCCAAAACTGTTTTAAAAGAATAATAAAAAAATAAAAAATATAGTTTCAATTTGAATCAAATGTGTACCATGCCATAATATCATGTTTTGAATATTTTGAGCTTGATACCACCTCTTGACCGCCTTCCATTAAATGCAGCAACATCTGTTCAACGTCAAAATGTTTAGTGGGAGGAGAAAGAGAAAACAAGATAGAATAGAGAGAGATAAAAGACAGAAAGAGATGGATAGAGATAGATGGTGAGAGAAAGAAAAAGTGTGTGAATGAGATAAAGAGTTGAGTAAGAGAGAGAGAAATATAGAAGTTTATTGAATGGGTTTATGAGGTAGAGAGAGAGAGAGAGACTGTCTTTTACCACATTTAAAGCTCAGACAGCAATTTAAAAAACCCGCTTTGAACACATGAAAATGAAGCTTCTGCATTATTCTTCTTCATGTACTACGGATCTAATGAAGAGCAGCAATATTATGTACTCCATTCTGTACGTAAAGGAGCTAGCTAATATTATGAAGCCTAGCGCTCTAAAATTCTACCTATGGAGGTTAGCTAGTTAGCCTAGCTGACCTTCCAAGTTCAAACTAGCCACACTAGCTAATAGCTATCTAGGTAAGCTAGTTAGCTAGCCTGCTGACCTTCATGAAGTTCGTGAATGCCATGGTTCATTCATTCGTTCTTTTGCTTTTTAAGTTCGCCAGTTAGCTAACTTGCAAAAACAGTGGTTCTTTAGCTCCGCCCACTCAGCTTTAACTAAACCAATAGAATTAATTCTGCCTGTGAGACATGAGCTAAAACAGCAGCAGACCGTGACCAGGGTGGGTGAGAGGAACCATGTGATTGTGTGGCAGCACATGTGGATTCAGGACCCTGACCTCCCTGCTGTCACAGGCTTAAGGACATCATCAGTATGATGGCCGTCCCCATGAGGTCACCGCCGTTTGCCTCCCGCCTCCCTCCCTCCCCCCCGCCTCCCGCCTCCCGCCTCCTCACACGCTGACTCATCATGATCAACATGGCTTTGACTCATCACATTAACATGACTAGTTGGCTGGCGTCATGGTAATAACACTAAAACCAATGATTCAGTGTTAAGTGAATATGACAGCTTTCTCCCTCCTCCCTCCTCCCTCCTCACCCACCACCACATTTTCCTGTTCGTCTCTCTCCCTCTCTCTCTCTTGCCCTTTTCTCTTCCTCTCCTTCATTCTTCTCTGTCTCTTCCAATCTCAATCTCTCTCCTAATCTCTTTCCCTCCCCTTTTCTCATCCTCTCCCTCTCTTCCCATCTCTTTCCCTCTCACCCTCCTTTTCTCTTCCTTCCTCCCTCCTCTCCTTCTCCTCCTCTCCTCCACTTTCTCTTCCTCCCTCTCTCCTCCTCTCGCCCACTTTCTCTTCCTCCCTCCTCCTCTCTCCACTTTTTCTTCCTCCCTCTCACCCTATTCCTTCTCTCTCCTCCTCTCTTTCTTGCTCTTCCTCCATCCTCTCCTCCTCCTCTCTGCCAACTATCTGTTCCTCTATCTCACCTTCTTCTTTTTCTCTCCCTCTCTCTCACCCCTTCCAACTCTCGGCTTCTCTCTTTCTCTTTCTTCCTCCCTCCTCCTCTCTCTCCACTTTCTTTTCATCCCTCTCCTCTTTCTCTTCCTCCCTCTCACCCTCTCTCTCTTCCCCTCTTTCACCCTCCTCCAACTCTCCCTTTTCTCTTTCTTCCTCCCTCCTCTCTCCGCTTTCTCTTCCTCCCTCTCACCTTCTCTCTCCTCCTCTTTCTTGGTCTTCATCCATCCTCCTCCTCCTCTACGCCCACTTTCTCTTCCTCTCTCATCCTCTCTTCTCTCTCTTCCCCTCTTTCATCCTCCTCCAACTCTCTCTCTTCTCTTTCTTCCTCCCTCCTCTCCTCCTCCTCTTCTCCCCCACTTTCTCTTCCTCCCTCTCACCCTCTTCCTTCTCTCTCCTCCTCTTTCTTGCTCTTCATCAATCCTCTCCTCCTCCTCTACGCCCACTTTCTCTTCCTCTCTCATCCTCTTGTCTCTCTTCATCTCTCACCCTCTTCCAACTCTCTCTTTCTTCCTCCCTCCTCCTCTCTCTCCACTTTCTTTTTATCCCTCTCCTCTTTCTCTTCCTCCCTCTCACCCTCTCTCTCTTCCCCTCTTTCACCCTCCTTCAACTCTCCCTTTTCTCTTTCTTCCTCCCTCGTCCTCCTCTCCCCCCATTTTCTCTTTCTCCCTCTCTCCTCTCTCTTTCTTCCTCCCTCCTCCTCTACGCCCACTTTCTCTTCCTCTCTCATCCTCTCTCCTCTCTCCTCTCTCTTCCCCTCTTTCATCCTCCTCCAACTCTCCCTCTTCTCTTTCTTCCTCCCTCCTCTCCTCCTCCTCCTCTCCCCCACTTTCTCTTCCTCCCTCTCACCCTCTTCCTTCTCTCTCCTCCTCTTTCTTGCTCTTCATCCATCCTCTCCTCCTCCTCTATGCCCACTTTCTCTTCCTCTCTCATCCTCTCTTCTCTCTTCATCTCTCACCCTCCTCCAACTCTCTCCTTCTTCCTCCCTCCTCGTCTTCACTTTCTCTTCCTCTCTCTCATCCTCTCTTCTCTCTTCATCTCTCACCCTCCTCCAACTCTCTCCTTCTTCCTCCCTCCTCTCTCTCTCTCATGCAACACCAGGCATGCAACACTCCTCACTTTTGACTCGGGGAAAACAAAACTTCTCACTCTGTAACAACACAAAGCTTTGCTGGCAGCAGAACAAGTGTAAACAAAGTCCGGTGAGTTTGTTGTGCTGGTGTGAGTAAGTGCAGTTGGCGTGGCGTTCCCCCGGCGGTTCAGCCTCTCTCCTGCTGGCCGCGGCGTTTTTTTCAAGAACGCAGCATTCATCGTTCGTGATGTTTCCCAGTGTGAACATGGGAAGGCAGAATCAATCGGGGGCCGCTCATGTAAGTGTGGCTCTGGGCAGCGACATAAATGAGTTGGACAACAACCCGCGATGCCACGGACATCAATCACAACAGTCTCTGATCAATAAGAGCAGGAAGTCGATGCAACTGTATAGATCATTACTCACGAAGCCGGGATGTATTTTTAGTAACTGCTGTTGATTATGATGTGATGTCTTCTGCACCACATTTACTTTTATTATATCTTCGGGCCGACGGGGCAGTCTGGTTGTTACAGTGAAAGTCCTTAAGCAAGAGGCTGTGCTGTATCCAGAATGTTGCAGGTTCGAACCCCAAAATAGCACATAGTATAAGGTAACTGCAGGAGAATGTAAGAAATAGTTCAAATGTAGTAAAAATGTTTTTAAAAATCCATCTAAATGGCTCAAAAATGTAGTAAGCAATTAATGTAATAATTTGCTAGAAAATAAAATAATATCACATTTTAACTTTACCCGGCCATAATGACATCATAAGGGGTGTTAACATTATTGACTAACAACTTATTACATTCTTATATTTATGATTTATTATATTATTAGTCAATAGAAATGTATTAATCAATTTTTTACATTAAGAGGTTTTATGTATTTTAACCACCTTAGCGGGAGATTTTCTAATATTATGACCCAGTGATTACATTATCACATGATACATGGGCATCACTGACAAAACAAACTTTCTTCTCTTTATTCCTGAAGAGCTTGTTTTTTTGTAGATATGTGATTTATGTGTGACAACAGCACTATGGGATAACCTTTAGCAGATTATCATGGTGTGGGTGTAAAGTGGGATGAAAATGAGAAGTTCTGTTCTAAAATGCTATGTCTTCATTTCCTCATCCCCTGAAGTCAACCACTCAATGTCTTTTTGGCAGATCAGTAGTTGTTGTCTCATGGCAAAACACAGTATGAAGGGACAATAACATGAAGGAGGAAAAACAGTCCTGCCATTTTGGAAAGTTGATGAAGACACTTGAAGGAAACTCAATTATATATCATGATTATTGGACACGATGCTGTCTGGTAGAGCGCTGTGGAGCAGAGTGGCAGCTAATTACTGAAAATGTAAAATACAATGAGTGGAACACACAGCAGTCAGTCACCGTCTGCCTCTCTGTCTTTTGATTAACATGTTTTGTCTCTAATCCTAACGCTAATTACATTTGTACACATTTTGAATCTAATCTCATTTGATAATAATAACTCAATAATAACTCAGAATTAGATCAGCTAAGTCATTTTTTCACATTCGTACATCACAGAGGTGACTCATCAATCTCTTCCCTTACAGAGATGCTTGGGTGAAAGTCTGTTGCCTGTTTCAAATCTTGTCTAATCTTTGCAGGAATTAAAATTACTCAGACTCCCAATCACCGCTGATGGAGCAGCTCCAAGACTGGAGTCTTGGCTCGCCTGTTTCTCGGAAAGATTTGAAGAGTCTTGAATTTGAAAAAAGTGACACCTGCTCTTATAGAATGATTGAGAACATCCAATTACAACAAATGCTGGTATTTTTTAAAGGATATTAGATAACTTACATCCTTGGTTGGCAAAATTAGAACATCTTTACAGACTGGATCCTCTGTATTTTAGAGATGTTGAATGATGACTCTTTTCCTAAAATGGAAAACTAACTCTTCACTTGTTCATGTTAGGTCTTAACCTTCCATGTTTCCAGCACTAACACTACTGCAGCATAAGGTTAGGTTTTCACAAATGAAGAAAAGACTCATTTTCATTGACGCACAGGTACAGTATTTTAGGTAGGTTTCAAGGGCCAAACAATACTGAAACTCCCTCAACACATAATAACAACAACAACAAGAATAATAATAATTGATTTTATTTCATTCATTTTTTAAAGCTGACATATGACCATGTAAACATTTAATTCAAATTAAAAAGAGAAAACACACCAAATTTGCAGTTACATACTTTTTCAGTTATCCTATTTTGGGGGTTTTCCTTTAAACCCGAACAACTTTCCTCTTCGCCAAGAACATATATTGAGCCATTTGGGACAATGAAATATGATTGTCCTGTCAGTTTACTATTCAATATCAGGAGGCAAAGGCTGAAGAATGGTATTGATTTATTTGCTAAAGACAGGAAATTCATTGTCCTGTCTTGTATTTATAATTGCTGAGGAACGTGTCAACTCACACGTACATACTCACACTCGCACATGTGTGAGCACAAACACACAAGTAAACACTCTGCACACGCCATGACAGGTTTCATAACAGGAATCTGTTTTAATGGGTAGATTTACAAGACAGCAGAAATAATGAGTAAGAAAAATAAATACTAATAAAAGAGTAATAAATAAAGTGTCATAAGCTTCAAGCAGATTGGAGTTTTAGTTTTACAAACATTGTCTTGCCTAATGGGTAATTTAGCTGGTTACGTAGCCTAACGTTAGAGCCCAATGAAAAGGCGAGGGGTGAGAGAGGAGCTAATATTATAAAGCCTAGTGCTCGACTAACTGAAAGTTAAAAGCAGCCATGCTATAAGCCATAGGCAGAGTATACAGGCGAAGCGATAGGTGTCACTTCCATCTTCACTGAAAATACTGTTTGGCAGACTAGACTGCTTCTTCTTTGGCTGGGGCTCAAAGACCGATATCTTTTTTTATGAGAGGCGTATTTGATTTAGGCACGACAATGTGATGTTCAAGGTCCTGGTAAGAGAGTATGGTGAAATGTGATATTAGTAAGGAATATTCAATAAAATTGTAATTTTAGTCAGTTGTACACTTGTGTGAAATGGGGACCCTTAGTATGGGTAGATCGCATTTTTTTCCCCACCCATACGCATTTCCTTTAGTGGAAGGGTTTAGCATGTAAAGTATCCAACTAGATCTAACTAGCTAGTTAACTAGCTTGCTGACCTTCCAACATCATGAATGCCATGGTCATGAATGGTTGAGAAGAAGCAGTCATCATTGTTAATATTTAGTAATTTATATTTAGCTGCACCTACAACACTGCTTAAAATGACTTTCAGGCTAATTCACTGTGTAGGCTAATATTAGCCATTTAGCCTGACTGACTGTGAAAAGTGGTTCTTTGGCTCCACTCACTGAGGTTTAGGTTAGTCCATTAAGTATTAGTTATAATTTATAACTGAGAGCCTCTGAAAAATGTTTGTATAACCAAAACCCCAATCTGCAATATTCAAACATCATAACATCTGTCACTGTGTCCTGCAAAAACCTCATATCTGAAACAAAAAAGTAATTTAGTCAGAATGGTTAAATTTTCCAATTTACTCCTATGGACGTTTTTGGCCTGGTCCCACAGGTACAACACATTTTTCATTACAGTGGTAGCTTAGTGATTCGAGAAACTGTCCTGTAACTGTAAGCTCCCAGGGTCTATTCCCCCATGAACCCAAGTGTCCACCTGAATGTCCTTGAGCAAGGTTCAGTGCAGTGATGTTGGTTGCTGAAATCGAAAAAAATGCCTTGTTCACTTTCAAGTGCTATTTTATGTGTGAATTGTCTTGTTTTGATGAAAAAAATACATTTACATTTTCAAAAAGGTTTTAAGGTTTTCAAAAAATCACTGTCCCTTTGAAAGTCAGTGATGTTTTCATCTCTGTTGAAGGTTTGGGTAAGGTATAAGGTCTTCTGTGATGTTAAGGTTACGCTAACATTGAGGTAAAAATTGTGACAAGCTCTGGCTCTGCAGCTTGGCCAGAGAGTTATTTACTTCTGTACAGTTGTAAATGTCAGGATCTTGTGGATCTTGTGTTTTCTATTAATTGTAGCCTATTAATTGTTACCTGTAGGTTTTGTGGACAGCATTACTCTCCTCCTCAGGAAGTCTACACACCAGATATTCAGCACACTGAAAGGAGCCAAACCTGTTTCATATTGAAGTATATTTCATGCACCTACAGCAGCATCAGGATTGAGCAAACAACACATTTCGCTATCAGACATCATCAGATTCATTACTCATTATTCTGATGCTGATGTAGGCCTATAGACATATTAAATATACAGTGGTGGCCAAAATTATTAGAACACCTGACAGATCTGAAAATATTGACCTTTTCTTGCCTCCAAAACATGATTTCATTTCATAATGTTCATGAAACATGCAGATGGTTGCTCTGAGCACAACAAATATCAGATGAAGTGAGTCCTACTGTTTTTATCCACTTTTAACTTTAATATTTGGTATGTCCACCTTTTGCAGCAATTACAGCAGCACATCTCTCTGGCATAGTGTCAATATATTTCCTGAGAACTTGAACACTAATGTTATCCCACCTTCTGCAACTCAAGCCAAAGGCTTTCCTTTGAATGGAACATGATTGTGTGACATTGACAGTGAAATAGGCCTAGCTTGTTTTTTGTAAGGAAAATGACGTAAATCTCCTTATGATGGCTCTATTCTATGGTTTATAGAGCATAATGATGACTTTGTATATATTTCATTCATTTTATGGGTATTTTAATGGCCAATTGAACAAAAACAACTGAAACCTCTTAAATATGCCAAGTGTTCTAATAATTTTGGCCACCACTGTATTTATAATTGAAACAGGTCTGAAGCCTTCTCAGTGTGTGGAAGAATAATTTCATCGTTATGTGGCCCATTAATTGTTAATTGTTGCCACAGTGTTAATGGGAGAACATAAAGAAACTGCAAATGTAGAAAAGCAAGGTGAAACGTCTTAACATTACACCTATATCACACACTGTGGCGGGACATTGTTTCTGACCTTTTTTTTAAAGTATTTAAGTAGAAGTATTTTTAATCTCATGACAATAAACTATCCTAAACTCATAGATAACAGCCCTGCCATCAGGTTAATACATTTCTTTAAATTATTCCAAGAATTTAGGCAAAACAGTATTTTCAGATTGACCATGTCTTTTTTTCTAACATTTTGTAACAGGTTTCATGGAACACAAAACTTACTCTACATATAAAAGACCATGACAAACTTTAATTGATGCTGCTGGCAGTAGCCTACAAAGCCTAGTTGGATCAATGGTGTGCCCATAATCACAAAAGAACATTTCCTTGGGTACTATTGTGATATAAATGGTGATTAAATGCTAAACGGGGATTAAAATAGGCTGCTCTGGTAGAAAACAGAGTTCATGATTAGGGCATCTTCAATTGGCTGAGGAATTATTGGCACAGAAATTGAATCTGTTTTGGCACATTTTTTTCATGAATGTCTAACCAAGGACACATCTATCATATGAACAGTGATATTTCAAAAGGCGATATGTCAATTCTGTTAAAACAAGCATTATCTGAAGTTCACCAATGAAGTTCTCTAAAATATAGAGGATCCTGTTTGTAAAAGTGTTGGCATTTTGTCAACCAAGGAGTTCATTATTCATTATCCCTCATAAATAGTTGATAATTTTGTCAACTAACAACATAACAGTACCATCATTTAAATGTTGTGATATCAGTCATTTTGAAAGAGCTTGTATGGAGGACATTTCATTTCGGAAGAAAACTTTTCATATGGTTTCTGTTTTTTAGACTCACAGAAACCAACTGTCATCAAGCTGGCAATAATTATGTTAAGGTGCCTGTTCTCTATTGATTTGCATTGTGTACCTGCTGTATTTGTGTGATTTGTGCCAGCTTGAAAGTTTTGAATCCACCATGTCCCGGCTTATAACTATATAAGCTGGGCCCCCAGCGGTCCACACTCACAGGTTGAGAACCACTGATGTCAATTAGCCCCTATTCAAATTCAAGCTAGTGAAGAAAACATTGCACTAGCCCAGACTGAAAAGTACTAGCCACGTACTGGTAGAAAACTCCATTCTTGAAGTAGAAAAAAAACAATATGGCAGTCTAATGAGGAATAAGCACTTTGCTTGGTGAGTATTCTGGATACTAGTTCATTTCCTAGTTATGATCATATTTAATATGATCATATTGGATATTCATATTTGGATAACTAACATCCCTGTATACATGGATGTTACATAACTGTAAGGAACCAACAGGAATCAACAAGATATGGTCTTTACATCCCTCAGTATCCTGGCTAATGTCAGCATATCCCAGCTGTTATTGTAAAGAGTAAGTAACATTAAGGGCCCCTGAACTGAACCTGTGCTTTACAACAATGAAACTCTAAGCTGAATCTCTATTGTTGAAAAAAATCCATAACGCCACGTCCAAAACTCAAGGTGCATAGTTTGGACAACAAACAAATTCAAAAAAAGCTTTCCTCTCATCACCTACTAGATATCTTCCCAACGCTTTTCTTCCCTCAGAAGACCTGTTTCTAGTTTGTTAATGTAAAGTTGTTCATAATTATGCTGCCTGAAAAAATAAAAGTTCAAGGTTTGAATTGAATAAATATGTACCCTCTTGTTCTTCTCCAAATGAGAGGAAATATCTTTTTCATGAAAGCACTGATCACAAGTTAAGTAGAAGGAAAAAGAGATTGCAGAAATAAGTTAGCCTGTTCAGCTAATTTTTGTTCATTTACAGTAATGTTGACAAAAAAGCATTTTCCAAATGACGTTAACTCAAAATCCAAATGATAAAGACAGAATAATGTTTGTTCAAAACCGTGTGGCTATTGACTTGTGTTAGTTGTTGATATTTTTTACATTTCAGGTTTTCACCTTGGTTGTCCACTGAAATGCAAACACCAGTCTTGAAAGCATTGAAAGAATGATTAGCCTGGTGGGGCAATTTGGCTGCTATTCCAGAAAGTCCTCCACTAGTCCCAATTCAACTATTTGTCTAGTTAGGACAAGTTCCCGTGGTCCAAGGCAATGGCTAGTAAGATTTCCATTCCTGGTGGTAACTGAGGAGGTGGCCAGTGTGCAACTCCATCACTGTAATATCCATTTGCTGTAATATGAATCATGCAGAGGAGGCTCATTCAATCTGTATAACAGGGAAAGTTTTGAATCCACCAAGGTAGCAAGCACCGTTGAGAGGCTTTGAATCCACTAGGTAGCAACCATTCTTCAGATGATGTGAATACATGAGGATAGCAACCACCATTCAGAAGTTTGGGATACATTGCCATTGAACAAAACTTTCCCACCCTGATGAGATGTGATCGTTAAAAAAGCTAATACTCATTAACACTAGGACCGCCAGGATTATAGCATACCTTCAAGCGCCACAGCGGTCTGCCAGACCGCTAGGTGTTACGGCATTGATGGCATTCACAGTTGCAATAAAAATGCATTTGTTTGATTAAGTTGGGTGTTAATTATCAAAAATAAATATTTTTAATTGTTAATTTTTAATTTATTTTAAAAATACAATACGAAATAAGCTATAGGGTCTCGGTATATGACACTCGACAGCCGCTATAGCCGATGCAAGTGTGGAATTCAAGCTATATTTCTTAAACCAATAAACAAGAAATAATAATGTATGACTCTGATGTATTTAGATATATGCATCCAAGGAAAAAACACATGCAAAGTAAACTAAAGTGTTAGTATCGCTGTAGGCGATATTGACGCTTTGCTCTAGGCTTTTTTTTACACTGCGCAGTAGCCTTTCACGGCACGGGCCAAAGCTGAACAGTTTATAGTATTGACAATGCTAAAATAAAATAATTTACAGTATTCTATCAGATAGGACAACTATGCATATCAATACAGGAATGACACAATAAACGAAATAATAACATTTATTGGCTGCAGGAATCAGTGTCCCACACAAAATAGCAGGCCAAAAACACATAATACAAATCACACAATATTCAGAAAAAAAGAATGATTATTAGAAAATAACAAACAATAATAATGATATAGACTACATAGAGTAAACAAAATATTTATTAATTATTATTATACATTTTTGACATTAATAATGAATTATTATGAACAATATAACAGAACAAATAATCAGAATATTTTAACAGGTCAGGTGAAACGAAACAAGACGATGTGTCGCAAGATGTGTGTATTGATGGCAGCCAGGTCCAGGATGAGTACAGGCGAGCCATCGGATCCACCACGTCAACTCCGACCTGAGATAGAAATAAGCGCCAAGTGTCATAATTGTTGGTGGTAAAAATTGAATGAAATTAAATTGTCCAATGGAAATATTTTTTAAAACATCGGTGTGTTTTTATCTGTCTCTACAATACTACAATTTACAAAACTCACCTTGGGAACATTGTAGAAGGATTAGGAACAAAATATAACGAACAAATAATCACAATATTTTAACGAAACAAGACTAATAATGTGTCGCAAGATGTGCGCGTTGATGGCAGCCAAGTCCAGGAAGTTGCAGAGCAGAATACAGCCGAGCCATCGGATCCACCACGTCAACTCCGACCTGAGATAGAAATTAGCGCAAACTGTAATCATTGTCCAACGCAAATATTTGTCACAACATCAGTGTGTTTTTATCTGTCTCTACTACCATTTGCACAGCTCACCTTGGAAACGTTGTAGAAGTTGACAGTCTCTGGCTTCTTCTTCAATCACTACCAATATCCAGGCGTTGGTGTGCTGTGATAAGGATAATTGTAATATTAATAATCCGTTAGTAATAATTATGAACAATTATGAACAATATAACGAACAAATACTCACAGAATATTTTGACAGGTCAGAGGAAACAAAATAGAACATAATAGATGATTTTGAACAAACCTGAGGTCCAATAGGCAGTCCAGCTGCCTAATTTGCTTTACGCACTGCAGCCGGGGCAAAAGCTCTGCACCCTTGCAGTGCACTTCCCGCAAACAGGTCGCTTGCATCCTTCACATGCAATCAGGGTCTTATTCTGTTTGCAGTGACTGTTGATCTGGCATTGCTTCCGTGTTGCGGGCTGTTGCTGGTGTGGCTCTCTCGGAACATGCGCAGGCAGACTGGCCTTGACGCGCATGTGGTCTTCTCTCAGCTCCTTGGCCAGCTGGAGGATGAAGACTCTTCTTGCGATGCTGTTCCCTGTGCACGTCTTGTACAAGATGTGCGCGTTGATGGCAGCCAGGTCCAGGATGTTGCAGAACACTGCCACCGGCCATCTGCGGGTAGCCCCTTTCACAGAGTACAGCCGAGCCATCTGATCCACCACGTCAACTCCGACCTGAGATAGAAATTAGCGCAAACTGTAATCATTGTGCAACGCAAATATTTGTTACAACAATGTGTTTTTATTTGTCTCTATAATTTATACCATACTCAGCCCACCTTGGTGACGTTGTAGAAGCTAACAGTCTCTGGCTTTTTCTTCCGATCCCCTCCGATGTCCACGCTCTGGTGCACTGTGCTGAGGATAGCGACGTTCTTCCTCAGCTTTCCCTGGTAAATGGTCAGAGAGGCTCGTTCGTGTTTCAGCACCTTGGAGGAAAACAGTTCCGCTCTCTGACACTGAACGGAACAAGGGAGCTCCCGTCTAGCCTTGTTGACAGTCCCCACCAGGCTGGTGTTCTTGCACAGGAGGTTCTTGGCTAGACTGAGAGAGGTGAAGAAATTGTCTGTGGTCACATTTCTCCCCTTTCCCAAGTATGGCTCCATCAGCTTCATCACCACGTTCTCCCCCAGACGCTGGTGTGCAGGTCGGCTGTCGTCTTTGCCGAGGTATGGGAAGCCGTTCACCACATATTTGCTGTCGACATCCGCAGCCAGCCAGAATTTGATGCCGAACTTATCTGGCTTGTTTGGCATGTACTGGGTGAAGCGGCATCGTGCTTTTGTGGGGAAAAGCTGTTCGTCGACCGTGATGTTGGCCCCAGGCTTATAGCAGGCGATGCTGTTGTGGATGAATTTCTGCCATACCTCAGACATCAACGCAAACTTGTCCGTGGAGAGACGCATGCACCTACTCGCTTTCTTGTCAAAGCGCAGGTAGCGCATGATCTCCCTGTACCTGTTCCTGGACATGGTAGCGTTGAAGAACGGCATCCCCCATTCCTCTGACCAAAAGCTCTCCATCTTGATGTTCTTGTTATAGGTCCCTCTAACAAATAACAGCGCAATGAATGCCTTCAGCTCCGCTACAGACATATCCCACGAGTTGTCCTCCTCTACTCGGTGTGCCTCATCCACCGTGCAATCGCGTATGTGTTGCAGCATACATCTGTCCAGTATACAGAGGAACGCACTCAGTGGATCGTCTATGTTGCGCTTGGCGTGCGCTGTTGGCCCCGCGGACTCGGTCAACACATTTTGGGATTGCTGTCTCCCCGGGTGTCCTCCAGGCTGCATGACTTTCCATAAGGTCCCGTCTCTCCCACTCTCCTCCTGCCCTGGGCTCGGGACTGCAAAATATGGATAATAGAATAAAGCTCAAAAACACTGTTTTTGAATATGCTGAGTCTACACATGGTTGTGAAAATTGAATGAAATTAATTTTAAAATTAGACAGAATAGCCAGCACATCTGCAATAGGCCTACCTGCATCTGGAGAAGAGCGAGCTGTCTCTGGCACGGACCCGGGCCCGGCCACCGGCGTGGGTGTCGATGGCACAGCTACCTGCTGTCCCACTGTTGACGTTTATAACAGTGTTATTCGTTATTCTATATTTATTCTATATTTATATTTATTATATGTTTATATCCTTATTGATTTTACAACTTTGCACTTTGAAGCAACTGCGCTTTCATGAATGTATAGAACTAATTCAAGCTAGCTCTATGCCCGAAATAATATAGACCTATGAAGAAATAATAACCTATGCCTACCTGGCACCAATGGAGTGGATGTCGGAGTGGATGTCGAAGTAGATGGCTCAGCTGGCAGAACTGGGGCAGCGTTGTTAGGCTTGGGTTTTTTACGCCGGGGTTCCTCTGGCTGGTAGTCGGAATCAGACGAACACTCCTCCTCGCTCAAGTCCACATCGCTCAAGTCTGAAACTTCTCCACCATCAGATTCCCCTTCACCCAGTTGGTGAAATAATGCCAAAGCCTCCTCGACATTCAGTCTTCTGTTTGCTCTCTTCATCTTCTCTCTCTTCGTCCTCTTGATTATCAAATAGCGGGCAATAGACAATACTGACTCAACTCAAATATGCTACTGCTCTGTGTTTTGGATTGAGATCTTACTATATATAGACAACGGGTATTATTGAAGAAAAACAAGAAACATTGCTTAGCAACCAAAGAAGCGCGAAATGAAACCCGCGAAATTTGAAAAAAAATACATTGTAATGTAGGAATGTATGGACATACAGTATGCCGTCAATCTGACGGCTATGGCATTCCTAGGTGTAAATGCTCAGAAATCCTTTGTCTTTTGATGTAGAAACTTCAAACTTTGTGAAAATAAAGTTAACACATATTTAGGAAAAGTCATGGACTGGGGGGCTCATACTCTTTATTTTAACAGAGATATTTGCAACAGAAAACCCCAAACGGTCTGTGAGACCGCTGTGGCGCTTCTAGTGCTAAAACACGCTCTGTATCCCTAGAGAAAGAGGTGTACATCTTCTCTGTGCCTGCATGTATAGTTCCAACCATTTGAATTACTGCATCATCCTGCCTCAACCAACATCATAGAAATCTGGGGAAATAACCCGTCTGGCAGTACGGTGATCCGTGCCGTCTAACCACTGCACTGTGCATTTTAACAGACAGCATCTCTATTGTTCTGTGCAGCAGCACTGTTTGGCAAACCTAGAACTCTATATAACATTGATTGGCTTCTCCACCAGTTTGAGAGCTTCATGCATGCCAGCTGCCGACAGCTTCCGATTGATGTTCCTGTAGCGGCACCGCAGCAGATTGCTGTAGGTGGTCCTCAGATCGCGGTTGAAAAAAGCATAGATGAATGGGTTAATGAGGGAGTTGGCATACCCGAGCCACAACAGAGTTCTCTCCAACCAGAGTGGCACGCAGCTGCACTCCACGCCACAGACAAATGGCCGGGCAGTGGACACCAAGAAGAAGGGCAGCCAGCAGAAGGTGAACGCGCCGACCACGATTCCCAGAGTGGCCGCCGCTTTCTGCTCCCGTTTGAAGATGGACTGGTTCTTCCTCCTCCTGCGCTGGTGGTGGTCGCCGGTCTTCAGGAGGCGGGAGACACGTGTGCTGCACTCCTCTTCCACCTCGCGATGGAGCTTCAGCGCCGCCGACACACAGTCCAAGCTCTCCTCTTCTTCCTCCTCCTCTTGACCCACCTCCATCCCTTCTCCACTTCCTGCTCCTCCAGGCTGCTGTGCCTCCTGCCCTCCTCTTCCTCCTCCTCCTCCTCCTCCTCGTGAAGCCACCCCTGCCCCCTCTACCCTGGGGAAGCCGGTGATGGTGTGCTTGGCCGCGCTGAGTTTGGCCGCTCGGTAGATCCTGTGGTACATGATCAACATCACTGACATGGGGATGTAGAACGCCACTGCTGTAGAGTAGACGGTGTAGCCAAAGTCCTGACTGATGAGGCAGACTCTGCCGTCGTTGACGTTCTGCGCCCAGCCGAACAGAGGGGGGAGGGTGATGGAGGCAGAGAGGAGCCACACCGACAGGATCATCTTGGCCATGCAGCAACCGTTTTGACGGACAGGATATGTCAGGGGGTTGGTGATGCCCAAGTACCTACAGAGAGAGATACACCCAAATTAAAGATTTCATCAGCAGCCTGACAACAGCAATCAAATCTAGTCTGATCATTCCTAATTGTGTCTAGCTCAATACAATCAATCATTTTTTCAATTCACCCCAGTGAAAGAGTGACACTCTCCATTCCTCAACAGCCACCATCAAGGTGCCCTTGAGCAAAGTGCTTGATCCAGTTGATCCTGTGGTTGTACTGGGCAACTCCCAGGTGGGAAAGTATGTAATTTTATGAATGTGAAGCAGCAAGGTGCTGAAAAAGAGCATATGTGCTCAGCAAACCTTTCCTTGTTAAATAAAGGTTAAAATGCGGGTTGCTTGACATACACAAAACATTTATTTTTGTCTGCAATACGGGTTAAGAAATAAAATGTGATATGGGATTTTCCACAGCAGTCTTAAAGGCACTGGATCTAACAAAAGAGCATGATGGTTTAAAATAAGTTTCATCAGCACAACGATTCCCCTCCAGTCTATCGAACCCAACACACCACAATATAAAATAGATGTAAAGTATATATCACACCTCTCCTTCAGACACTTCATACTGACGCAATGTAAACGGGACTATATTAGAGCAGGGACGGGCAGTTATAGGTTAGAGGACCTAAGAAAAGATTCACAGGTTCGATCCCCCTGACAATGTGTTCCTGGTCGAAGAGTCCCTGGGCAAGACCCTGAACCCCTGCCGCGCTCTCCCATCTCCCATGTACTGTATGTCTTAGAGGGATACGGGATGATACATTATTACAGCGCATAAAATAGTTCTGGGATGTGGATAAAAAATGTGTTGGATTTAAAGAAATAGGTTGTTACTGCTGGCAAAACAGGCATCTACATTTGTAGAGTTTGATTACAAAATCGAGATTTGTAGATAAAAAAGCAAAACTTTCTTTAGTTGATGTCAGTAGCTGTCCTGGACATGCTTTTGTTTTAGGTGATGTTATCATCTGTGTTTACTAATTGATTAATGAACTTCAGATTACATTTTTTCCGAAAAGGGAATTGAAGGAATTCAAACTTTCATTTCATTTAAAAGGTTTCCACGAGGCGTCAAACCTCCACCCAGGTGAGACGTTTGTCTGGACACTCACCTGTCAATGCTGATTACGCACAGTGTCATGATAGACGCGGTGCAGCACATCACATCCATGGCGATGAACACGTTACAGAAGAACTGACCGAATATCCACTGACCACCGATCAGGTCCGTGATGCTGACGAACGGCATCACGGCCAGAGCCACTGACAGGTCCGCCATGGCCAGCGAGACGATCAGGTAGTTGGAAGGCTGGCGCAGTTTCTTGACAAAACACACAGAAATGACAACCAACAAGTTCCCGCAGATCGTGGACAGCGTGAGCATGGTGAGGACCCCGCCGATCAGGACTTTCTCCACCCGTCCGTAGCTCAGGATCTGCTCGCCGCACCGGGTCCCGTTCGTCTCCATGACCCTCAGCTGACTGGAGGTGGTTGGAGAAGTCGCTGCTGCCGCCGCTGCTACTGCAGCCTCTGCGGCGTCCTGCGCAATCTTCAGCAGCCGGGGCGCAAGAGCCTCCGAGATCATCATGTTGGTGGAGCCCCCGGGATCTCCACCACCGGCTCTCTCCTCTATCATGAACGGCCTCATGTTGCCAGCACCGAAGGTTCCGTTATTTGCTCCCACAACAACCATTCTGCTGCCGCCGGTTCCTTTTTATCCATGGACTTGGGGATCCGTCCGGTGGTGACATAGACGCACAGATGTGCTGGTGTTGGTGTGAAAAATGATTAATCCCCTCCACCGTCTCCCCTCAGCTCACACTACTCTGACATGCTCTGCTTCCCTTCATAAAGCCTTAACGCGTTAATTATTTCATTTTAGATGCGCATTCGTCATTACGCACGTGGCGCGCCACAGGCATATTCCCAAAATACCTGACCTACAAAATATATTTTATTTTCTCTTTTTTTTGTGGCCACTCTGGTTAACATCCCGCACATCTGCTTCATGTGCACCCTCAATAGAAGACTAAAAACCGCAGTGCGCGCAAATCCATCATAAAGTTGACGCATGACGTCAAAAGTATCTAGGCTGTGGGTACAAATCGTAGGTTAAATGCATCAATCAGTCATGTGGGCCTGTTTGGAGTTCACTGAAGGTGCATTCAGTTAAAATGTTTTGGAAATGTTTTGATATTTTCTGGATATAAAATTGTATCCAAGAATGGGCGTGCGTAATTACGCAAAATGAATGATTCTAATGTCGATTCCAAAGGTATTTTACATCACCTGACTGTGTTTTAGCGCACATTCCCCCTCCACACGCACGCACAAGCACACGCGCGGGCACACAAGGGCACATACTCACAGACAAAGAGGGAGAGAGAGAGAGAGCGATGGTAATGGCCATAAAAAGTGGGGTGATGGTGGAAGAAAACGAGTACTGTATAATAACCAAGATGAACTAAAGATCATCGTTCTGTCATATTCAAACGTTTATAATAGTAGTAGTAATATAAATTAGGCTGGAGTTACGGTTTGTTCCAAAGCCTTCCTTCATCATTATCTTATCCAGTTTCAAAATAAACTATTGTGTCTTTTATTATAACCTTTATTATAACGTTCAATTGGTTTAAATAACCTTCATCCTATTGCTACTTACTGTATAAGCGCAGGCATTAACTTGTTAGTGTTGAAACCAGGAATACCATCCACTTCGTCTTCCTTAAATAAGTGCTTATTATTAGTTTTGTGTCACTGGCTGCAGTAGCTTCAGCTATTCCTGAATCCTTTTTATCATTTCCTAATCTGAGAGCAATCCTGTTAATTAACTCAATACGTGGTTATGCCTCTGGTTAGCTTTTGACAAGCGCCACCAAGCGTCCACAAGGCTTTACTGCAAGGTGGTGAGACGCGCCCAATTCTCCGGTTCTATCAGTGGGAGGTAATGCGTTTCAGCCGCTCCTCACAGGTTTTGTGTTTTAGACTGAAGGGGTTCCAGGGGCCTCCAGGGGCGATACGAACAATAGTTGAATTCACTATATTTGCATTCACTAGAAACTGTCCCACTCATGAAAGTGAAACCTATGATAAGACTAACCATTCTTAATCATCCTATATCACCACTCCACTGTGTAGACGGTCATATGGGTTCAACAACAAAAATCTTCTCATATGGGTTCCTCAGACAAAATCTTATAAAATAGGGGTCTATGTCCTAATGTGGGTCTAGTTGAGAGTCTGTTGCATGAAAACGTTGAAGAAACCCCGTCTTAGATGGACAATAGTGCCTAAAGTCAAAATTTAAAAAAAAAGCCCTTTACACAATATATACAATACCAGATGACATATTCCTATACAGGGCTGCCAAAGAGAAAGACTCAATCACAAAACATACTAGAAAACTACCATCAAAAGCCTATTTTAACCCATAGCAGTGACACAATTGTTCCTGAAGGCTTTAGATTGGCAGTTCCAGTATCTGGAGTCAGTATTGTGGCTGACTTGACACCAGGTACTGGAGCTCTCATCCTATGAGAAAAAAAATGCCACTGCTATGGGTTAAAATTGACATTTTTAGGTTGCAAACGTCCTTCCAACAGGGGCGTCAATCCAGTAAACCCTCTGCGACGGCAAAGACTCAGCAATGATATCAGACGCATCTGATATCATTTGCCAGCAAAACGTCCAAAACCGCTTATATCAGCAAAAATTCTGGGGACAAAGTGTGACGAAGTCTGACGAGAGGAAAGATATTATGGTTTGGTAATGTGATTTAATTAGAGGTTATCAAACAGCTTGGCGGGCGACCTGAATGCGTCCCTCATGAGATTTTCTTAAACGGGGTTTACAATTTAATCGCAGGAGATGTTTGGTCGATCTTGGCTCTCTTCCTACGGCACGGAGAAAGAATTATCCTGCTTCAGAATGGTTTTAACTAATGAGTTCCCTGTGGTAGAGGATTACAACATTTCATTCTTAAATACAACAGCATATGTAGTTACTGACTAATTACTGCCAGCTGGCCCTGGGTCAGTTTTATCTACCCGACTATCTTCCATGTCAATGTCCAGTGGCCCTATACGTTTCTGTTCACTTTTTCCTAGAAAACGTTCTGGATGCTTCCTGAACGTCGGTAGACTCCAGAGCTGTCCGTGGTGCTGAAAGTAGCAGCCGACCAATGGGGAACTGGGAGGAAACACAGTGATCTGTAAAATCAGCTTGTGTTCACGTCAAAATCGTAATGTGTGTGTGTGTGTGTGTGTGTGTGTGTGTGTGTGTGTGTGTGTGTGTGTGTGTGTGTGTGTGTGTGTGTGTGTGTGTGTGTGTGTGTGTGTGTGTGTGTGTGTGTGTCAGTTTGCAGCTGAATCGCTAAATTGACTGGCTCATGGCTTTGAATGCCAGTGTCAGAAGCGTCTTATGCGCAACTCTCCTTTTATTGATTAGAAACCAAACATCTGCCTCAGAGCAGCTCGTCCTGTAGTCCTGCTACGTACTAGCACAGAAAGGAATGTTGTAATGTTTTTAAAAATAATTATTATGTGGGGAAAATGTGTTAATGTTAGGAATTCAATTCAGTTCAATTCAAAGCTTTATTGTCTCATGAGGAAAATCTAGTTTGCAGATAGGGTTTAAGAATACACATACTAAAAACATGTAATAAAAACACATACCATACAGACAAATACTAACTGGGAGGAGCAGGCAGGGTATTCATCGCTCACATGAGTGTAAAAAGTTGCTCATCAATGCATAATACGATATGTGTTGGACAAGAGGTTAAAAAATCAAATTGCCTTGGGGATGAATGAGTCCCTGGTTCTTTTACTCTCTAATTTCGGGGATCAGCACCAACTCCCCTCTAAGGAGACTAGGACAGCTGGGAATGGTACTGGGCTTCTTCACCACATGCTTCTCCATGATTTCAGTAACCTTTGCTGGTCCAGTCTATTTGTTTTTGCAATAGGGATCTTATAAAACTGAAGTAAAACATACAAATGAGTTTCTCAGCACAACTCTTAAGTAGCTTCCCACAGACATTATCTGGACCTGGGCTCTTAAAAACGTTTATCTGCTGGAATAATGTAATCAAATCAAATCAAATCAAATCAAATTACATTTTATTTGTACCACCCTTAATCACCATTCCAGTCTCGAAGGGCTTCACATTGCCCAACATGTGAAACAATAAATGGTTGGACCCTCACAGAGGACAAGGAAAAACTCCCAAAAAACCTTTTAAGAAAAAATGGAAGAAACCTTGGGAGGGGCCACTCAGAGAGGGAGGAGCTACTCAGAGGGATCCCCCTACCAGGACCGTTTACATGCAATAGATCCCGAGTTTGGGCAAGCAGCGTATTCACAATGCATAACAGTTTATTGTGGTGGGACATCGAGATCTGATGGGGCATCACAGCAAACATCTGCTCAGTCAGCATCATCCTAGGAGTGGGGGACCACGCAGACACCAACTCTGCCGAGCTGCAGCCTGGAACAGATAGGAGACACACCCACACACACCCTGACAGCCTGGAACAGATAGGAGACACACCCACACACACACCCACACACACACTCTCACTCACACAGACAAACATGACCAGCGTCAGTGGACAGGAGCTAGGTAGACCAGGAGAATAGGGCATGCAGGCAGGATGCTAGTAACCATCAGGACCCTGAGCTAGGATGAGCTAACTGGTCTAGCCTTACTCTGAGAAGAGACTGAGCCACTCCCTCAAGGCTAGGTCAAATGATAAGTAATAATGGAGTAACCTCCTGCACAATGAAGACTATTTCAGGACCAGCTTCTGTCTTCGTAAGGATCACATTCATTTCAAATGCAAAATCATGATGCTCAAAGCTTGACTTTGTAGTCGGCTATTTCCACCTCCATCAAATGGCTCGGACTGCTCCACCTCTCCTCTTTTCTCTCCCTTTTGATTTTGTCCTCCTCTGCTTGGAGCTGACCCAGGAGCTTAGTCAGCCTCTCCACTTTGCTTTACAGCTGGGAAACATCAGCTCAGGTCATTCTGAGAGACCCTTCTTCACCCTCTGCTCATCCTCTCCTCTCCTGTTGCTGGGCTCTCTGCTCTTGGACAGCACTGTGAATGTTTTTGGGTTCTTGCCCGTTGTTTCTTTGGCAGAAAACATAAACTGAAAACCACATACATTATGCATTGCTGATGTTTCAGTCACCAACGTTCCTCTTTTGGGGTTAAGAGTAACAATCTGTACAGTAGCAGCCTTTTCAGATCAGACATATTGGAATGCTTACCTGGTTCAAAATGCATCACCATCCTCTGTCACGCCACTCTATGGCAGAAGTTGCAAGTTTTATATCATGGAAAGAGGTATTGTTCAAAAATCTGTAATGGTGTTATTGGTTGGAATTTGTATGTACACATGCTGATACACCATGAAGAAACCGAAAAGTAAAAGTAATGGACTATAAAAATACGACACAATAAATGTTTTGTAATTTTTTTTTAGCAATTTGCAAGCAACAATCAATAAAAAGTAATTGAATGATGCAAAGTCACAAAGGTGATGTCAGTTGATGCATTTTATTTCATAGTAAGTCTCTGTATAGTAACGTTACATACTTGGCGTTTCTTGCAAATACCACTCATATTTTCCATAGGGCTTTTGGACTACATAACAAATGGCGGAAACTGTACAGCCTACAGAATTACGTCACACTGTCCCCGGCTGGTTTGACGTAGCTGTTCTGAGCTTCCACCTGTCGCCCTGCTCAAACAGAAAATCCTATTCCAGCCGCTCCGGTAAACTCCTCGCCACGGTTTCAAGCATCCCCACGGGGAAGTCGTGTAAATACAGTGTTGCCACGTTGGACAAAATCCGGTACAAACGGTATCTGATAGTGCGCAGGTAATTCCCTGAGAGCAGGCACCTTAACAAGGGGGATAAAATAAACCGGACATGGCCACCGCGAGGAACACAGTATCAGGTGGAACGGATTTCAAAACACGGTAGTGTTGAAAAATAACTGACAAACGACGAGGATGCCCGTTTCGTAATTCAGTTCAGTCTCCTCTGAATGAATGACAGTGTCAGATTATTATTTTTGACATCGCAATTCATAATCCCATTCTGACTGGAAGCCGTACGGGTGGATGTACGCAGAAATAGGCGCTTCCTCCTTCCATCTTCAGGGAATTGACGGCCGGCCTGACATTATTGGCTGGCCGGGGGAATGAATCATCGCCTTCGGGGGGATTCAGGGATGCTGTCGCTGTCACTTCGCCCCTAAAAACACTAACCAGCCCGTCCGTCGCTCTTTTTCATTCTAACACCGTTTATTATAAGGACCGAGCATGGAGGCGATTCTGCGGAAGCTTCAGAAAGACGCGTCCGGACACAAGCACAAAGCCATCCGTGATGCTTGCGTCTACGCCTGCGGTGAGTAGCCTGTCTCCGGCTAGAGGAGGAAAAGGAAAATAAGAGACAGTAAACACCCGCTGGCCCTCCGGAAAAAGAACTATAACCATCTCATAATGGATTTTCAAAGGATGCCATACAAATATCACAGCAAAACTATAAGTCCTCAAAGGAATAGGCCTATTATAGCAACATTCAAGTATTGCCATACTGGCCTCATTGTACTTAATGGTATTGTCTTATCTCTCACTTCAGTATAGGGACTTATAGTATATCAGTAGTGAGTTTATAGTGACCTAATTGTACATTATGGTGTATTTATCTTCTGTCGTATCACAATAAAGGTCTAAGGAGTATTATAAGGATACTCAAAACTCACTATTGAGTACCATAGACGCACTATAAGTCCCTATAGGAGTATTACAGTGATGTTGCGTTAAGGAGGGCCCTGTGATGTTAAGCTGCCAGTGACAGCTGTTTCACAGGCAGGTACATAGTATATTTGAATAGTAATACATAATGCATGCCAGTACATATTTCAGTTATATTTCAGTCTGTCAGTGTGTGTCTGTGTGTCTGTGTGTGTCTGTGTGTATGACTGTACCATGAATGCATGTGTGCAAAAATCACTATAATGTTCCTATAAAATTAGAGGCTGAAAGTGTGTTCATGGTGCTCACTGGAGAGTATCTATACTATTTCTTTAGGGGATCATACATATAGTTTGCTGGATCCCTCTAAAAGTTATTGTACAATGACTATAGATCTAGTTCGAAAGTGAGTTTGTGGAAGGGTGGTCTTCTGTGGCTCCTGTTGCGGGGCCCAAAATGTTCCCAATTTTAAGGATGTTAATGTCTATAGTTAATAAAGGCAATCCATTTCATAACTTATGCACATACACCTTCACCCTTCAAACAGTACGGTAAAGTATGGTATAGTGGCCGGAATACCTGGGAAACAGCCTGCCTGTCTTGCTTGCCTGTCTGACTCTATGTTGAACACTTCACTGCTTCCCCAGAAATGTAGAAAGGATGTGAAACTAGAAACCAAAACCAACAGCAAGGAAGTTCTCCAAAACAGCATTTAAACCATTTGAAAGCAGCACTTTCCCCTGAAGCTAATGCTGAGATTATTATTATTATTATTATTATATTATATTATATTATATTATATAGTGTTTATTATTATTATTATTATTATTATTATTATTATTATTAGGCAGGATGGACCACCCTGACTGTTCACTAGCGGGGAAAACTCTGTGAATAACAGTGAGACAGCAGGCAGAGCCTGGGTTTGGATTGTGCTGATGAAGGGAGAATCATGTAATCTTACACACACACACACACACACACACACACACTCCAAGTGCATATGAATAAACACAGGGCTAAAGTTACTGCCAACCTGGAAACGTAGACATGCAGACGGATGAAGAGCATAATGAATGAAGACAGGGCAAAGGTTAAAGGTTAAACTGCAAGCCTTGAAACATATGTACACACACACACAGGCATACACACACACACACACTGTCTGAACCACCAAATCTCGATGGCATCCATGTTTCTTCCCTGTTGGGAATTTCTGACTTCTGACTGAATGGAAACCAGCATCAGGCCACAGTTGTTTTTTTATCACAACGCTTTTGTCTTTGCTCCCTTTTTTCACAGAAACCCTCGGGTCTCAGAATGGATCAGCCAAGATTTCCCCATCGCAACTTCGGTAAGCTAAATGACCTTTCAGTTCAGTTCAATACAAAGGCGCTTTATTGGCATGAAATACAAAAGTATTTATTGCCAAAGCAGAAACAATAGATATCAACAGATTCAGTTGTAGCTGGAGAAGAGTCAGCTCAGTTAACCTGAACAAACTGGTAGCTAGCTAACGAGCCAGCAGGCTAGGGACTACTAGCCACTGCTACCACTAGCTTCTACTAGATATGTTAGCTACAAATGCACTTACAAATGCATCATTCATTTTGCAGTTGCAGGCTGCTGCAGCAAGAAAAGTGTAACCATTGCCAGAGAATATGAGAAATTAAATGGATGTTAGAACTAAGCCTTATAACCTAAGCTTGTAAATTGAAACCGTGTCTCTGAAAAGTAAAGACCAAGCGAAGATGGTGTTATTGTGGATTCTGATCTAAATTTGAACAGCCACATCAATAGCATTGCAAGATCAGCTTTTTACCATCTTAGAAATATAACAAAAATAAGAGATCTGATATCCAAACCTGACTTAGAAAACATGCTTTTATTACCAGTAGGCTTGACTACTGCAATGGTCTTTTTTTCCGGTGTCCCCAAAGAATCACTGGGGCAGCTACAGCTCATCCAGAAAGCTGCTGCCAGAGTTCTGACAAAGACCAAGAACACATTATTCCAGGTCTTAGATCACTGCTCTGGCTTCCAGGGTGCCACAGAATTGATTTGAAAATCCTGTTGCTCGTCTATAAAGCACAAAATGGCTTAGCTTCAAAGTACATCCACGACTCGCTTCGAGGACACGAGCCACCCAGACCTCTCAAGTCATCTGGGACTGGTCTGCTAGTCGTCCCCAAGGTGAAAACCAAGTCTGGTGAAGCTACTAGTTAGTTACTACGCCCCACGCTGTTGGAATAAACTTCCATAGGACCTGAGACGAGCCCCAACTCTCACTCTCTTTTAAAACTAGGCTCAAAACATTCTTATTCTTCATCATCCCTATTTATTTATTGCTTTTAGCCTGGTGTTTTTATACCATCTGTCTATTTGCACATGTATTTGAACATGTTTTTATGTGGAGCACATTGGGTGAGTCCCTCCCGTGCACTAGCTGAGTGGGTTGGAGTCCCACCGGGTACATGAGCTGTGACTCACTCAGTTGGGTTTCAGTCCCTCAGTGTGAAGCATTTCTTTCTTTAATCCTGTTTAAATCTGGTATTTACAAATGTCTTTTAACGTGTTTTTATGTGAAGCACATTGAATCTTCCTCGTGTATGAAATGTGCTATAGAAATAAAAGTTGCCTTGCCTAGCAATTTTCAGTTATGTCATAAATCTCCTAGTATTCACATCTGGTGCCTGATGGAGGTCCAGTGGAGAGTTGGGTGTGCACAAATAATGTGGAAATAAATAACATGGAGGCAATAAAAAGAGAGGTTGCTGTTGTGGCGTGCCTGTAGATCCATCCAGTAATGTTGTGATCGGGTAGATTTGTCTCCAAATGATACTGTGACTCAGTAAACCGTCTTTATGGAATAAATTCATTTCATGCCATTTTTGCCACTTTGGAATTAAACCGCAAAAAACTTCCTTCTCACACATCCAGCTGAAGATGTCCCGCCCTTGTCCCTAACTGACTGAATTCCTATTGGCCGGTCAGCCTGTTGTTTACAATCCAGAATGTATTCCTATCGGCTGGTGATTTTCTGTGGCATATCTCTTGACGGGAACCAACAACAAACATCTTTGAGGGTTCATTATCATCTGCTGAGAGGCTGTTTGTGGTGCGGCTGATCGCTTAGAGGAGGTTGACAAGTGGTAGGGACAGAAAAGTGATGGGGACGATGGGGGCGGTGAATGTAAATGACGCAAGGCATCTTTGTTGTCTTGTTTGTTGCATCTAATATCATGGCAATATGGCTCTGATCCTTACACTCCTTACTATTGGTTGCTTGAGATGCTGGTGATCTAAGAGTTGAAGCTAAGTCCTCTTGTTCTCATTGTAAGTGTCTCTGGATGAGAGATCAGAGTGCTTCAGTGTTTAAAGTGTAAGTGGAGAGTCTCTGTGAACAGCGAGCTGTTGCGTGGCGGCCCTCGGACCGTGGTGGGGCTCCATGAATCATAGATGCTGTTGCAGCTTCAACACTATATGAATTATTAATTCAATAACCTCTGTTGTTTTATTAGAGATTATTAGATTCATTATTGATGATAATGCCTTTGTAATGTAATGCTGATTCTCAGCCAGTGTGCTCCGCTTTCTCTTCCAAAGAAAAAGATTTGAAGAGACTTTGTTCCAACATGAGATCTCCAAAATTATTGACAGCAAAAAGTAAACAAATGATGGTTCTTTCTGAAGGACAGTAGGTAACAGAAGTCCCTGGTTGACAAAAATACTACAGATTTCTTTGCAGATTTTACAGATTCCTTTGTATGTTTCTTTTGAGGTGAGATGCACAATCTGTATATTCTTTTCTTCTTATCATTTTTACATGTACACAACTGTAATTGAAAATGCTGGATGCAGAGGGAAGGGTGGCAAATACTGTCTCCTCATAGTCCTGTTGAAACAATCTAGTTGTGACAGCTCAGAACAGCCTGAGAGCTTGTAGATGAAGTACAGTAGCGGCCAGACATGGTGACTCACTCAACTACAAATAATGAGAGAGATAGAGGGCAACTGTATGAGAGAGAAGGAAGGAAGGAAGGAAGGAAGGAAGGAAGGAGAGAAAAGGCCACCGTGGCTGGGCTACATAACAGACTCTGAGTTGAAACGTTATTTGTCCCCCTGAAGAAACATTTCCATAAGTGTGCCAGAGTTAGGCACAGTGCTCCTTTCCGTCTGTACTTCCTGGACAAATGTCATTGATTGATACCTGAATTAAAAGCAAATACTAGAATACACTTTCTGTTACACTTCTACTTTTCTGATTACCTGTTGATGGAGTTTGAGTTCCTGTAGGTGGCGCTCTTTTCTTTGTCTGTTCAGCCACGGTGGCTATTGCTGCTCATGCTAACTACCCAGTTCTTCTTCTGTTGATTCCAAATAAAACGCAATAAAACGGAAACGCGTCACTTTTGTTAGAACAGCAGATGGAGAAGCTTTTTCTCTATGAGGGTTGAGAGTGTCTTGAAATTCGAGTGAGTAGGAGGTTTAGCTTCAAAACGGAGAACGGGCCCGGAAGTGAGTTTTGACAGCCTGAAGCCTCGGCACCCGTGACCGAGTCATTGGTATTGATTCATAACCCTGCAAATATATTATGGTCATTTCGTGCTATGGGATAGATATTAAAAGACATAGGGATATAGGCTCACAGACACACAGACCACCATGTTATGCAATGAATAATGGTTCCAGCAGTGTGTGGTGTTGTTACTCACAGTCCACTGAGACTCTGTAAAACTGAGAATAGTTGGGGGAGCTTAGATGGTCTGCTAGCACCAGTGTAGCATGGAGAGCCACAGTATATCAGTTCTGTTCAGTATCAATTGCGTATATCGGCTATATTTAGTGTCTCATTGACATCAAAACCTAGGGAATGGATATGTGAGAGGGGGTGGGAGAGAGAGTCATAGAAAGACAGATAGAAAGAGAGAGGGAGATGAGGGACAGGGAAAAAGATGGAGACAGAGGGAGAGAAAAGTGACCGAGAGAGAGAGTGATGGAGAGAGAGACGAGCAACAGTGGAGCAACAACTAGGGAAAAGGAAAGAGAATAAATGTGAAAGAAGAAGGGGGGCATAAGAGAAAGAAGAAGAGAGAGACAGATTCTGTCACCGGTGGAGAATTACAATACAGACGACAGCTCTGTGTGCCTCGGTGGCCGATGAAGCGCCGAACAGAAAAGATCACGCAACGTTTTCCCATCAGTTGACATCCTGCCTCCAGCCTCCATCTTCTCTTCTGTTCTTTGGGTACAACTGAGCACTCAAATGACCCCGTTGAGCCCAGAAGACAAAAACTGGTACCCTGAGTGTGGTGGAGTTCTGTGAGCTGGACTGGAAACAAAATCATCTGAAAATGTGAAAAAGGTGGAAAGGAAAGTCACCATACCTGAAGCTGAGCTTTACCAGAGAGCAAAGCACTCTTGTATGGTGTCTACATGGTTGAAATGCATCGGTGGCTAGTTTGACTTCCACACACTTGATTTAACTTAATAAAACTCTGACTATAAAACTATAGCTTCTTTCTTATCCACGTTTTTCACTAGAAGAGGAGATTTTAAAAGTTTTGTTCCAAAACATTATAGATTATTTCATTTTTTCCCCCTGTGTTCATTGCTCAGTATTTAAGAAACATAGATAATATCCTCTTGTGTTACTATTTTGGAATACAGAGAAGTTGTATTATATTAATCCTGATAATAAACCACAGTGAGGTTGTTGTGGTATGTTCATGTTCATCATTTTGTCACGGTGTCTCATTTTGGCATGAAAATTTACATTTTTAGTCAGAACTTGTGGCAGGTCAGGAAAGCCTCAGAGTTCATGACGTTCTCATATTCTGCTGATCTGATCTTCCCATTAAATATTGAAGTGGTGGGATGATGGTAATTTCCAAGGATTTAAACTGCAAAAAGAAACTTAATGGTTGCAATTTGTTCTTGGGAGCTGCCAAAAAATCACAGCTTTAAGCTAACTGACAAACTTGAATGGCAAATTCATTCATTCATGACCATGGCAATTCAATTGGGAGGTCAGCAGGCTAGTTAACTAGCTTACCTAGATAGTTATAGGCTAGTATGGATAGTTGGAACTTGCAAAGTCAGTTAGGCTAACTAGCAAGAGCCCTAGGCTTCATAATACTAGCTAGCTCCTCTCTTACCCCTTGCCTTTCTCTCTGGGCGTCAGTCTAACATAACATAGCCAGAGAAACTGTGGTTCTTTGGCTCCACCCACTGAGGTTTAACTCAACCAATGAGATTATTTCTGCCTCCCGAGAAACAAACTAACTAAAACTCCAATCTGCGTTCAAACTAAGTAGAATTCCCATCACAAAGCGAGCCTGACTAACCCTAACCCTAATCCTTTCTGCTCTGATAGCAGTCGGAGGAAAATACGCTTTGTCCTACCGTGATTGGATGATGGAAGTTGCACTGAATGGTTGGTAGCAGAAGTTTCCTCTAACCAGTCTGGGATTTTGTGCTTTTGTGTTTCCAGAGAGCGCTGTCTGCTGCCGCTACAGATGGCTCTGGAGTCCAAAAACACCAAACTGGGACAGACGGCGCTTACTGGCATGCAGGTAGGACTGTACAAATGATTGCTATTCCCACTATAATAATAATAATAATAATAAAAGATAAAAGATATATAATAAAAGATTTGGACTATTGGACTGTAATTACTTCTGTACACTTTCAGAGGGAAACTTCTCATTTTAAAAGTTCAGGAGATGTGTGGATGTATTCAACTTTTTGATGTAAGACTTTTGGAAATGATTAGAATTCTGTTGTCCAGAAACAAATCCAAAAACGGAAGAATCGCATTATCCATTTGCGATAAATGGAAAATGAAACTCTGACTAGGCAATTCCCTTTCTCTCCCTTCGCCCCACCAGAAGCTCCTGTGCGAGGACCGGTTTGTGGGCGGGGTGGAGGTGGAGGTCCTGGAGAAACAACTGCTCAGCCAGATGTTGGAGGCCATCAGAGTCACCCCGATGCTTCACGAAGACCTGCAGGTTGAAGTCATGAAGGTAAGCGGTGTGTCAGCCTGTGTATGTGGGATGCAGAACACAAAGGAAACCCAAAGGTTGCCTGATCGGTGTTAATCAAAAGGTGCTGCAGGTCAGGTTGAGGTGATTCTCCTCTCAACTGAGATCAACACCATATTTCAGGTATTATGAGGACAATAAAGGAAGAAGCTTTTGCTCAAACAAAGGTAGTTAATTATTAGGTCTTCTAACGTTGGTGAGTCCAGCGTCTCTTGTCTCTTTGGTTTCCTTTGGACAGACTGGCCGGGTAAACATGTGCAGTTCACTGACGTCACCTTACAGGATTTCTGGGTATTGAAGTCCTCAAAATACAAACAGTTACCACTTGCTTCCATTTGGAACCGCCAACCTACCTTTTATAAGAAAAAGGAAAGTGTGAAAACAGGTGATGGAAAACAAGCACAGTTGCACTAGTAATTAAGTAATTCCATTGCTACATATACAAGCTAGCCACGCTGAGGAAGTTAGCTGGTCTTATCTAAGGTGTTGCTGTCTCCTGTGTCCAGGTCCTGCTGTGCATCACCTACTCCCCGACCTTTGACATCAACGGAGACTCTATCCTCAGGATTGCTGAGGTAGGGTAGCCTGAATCTGTTTAACATTGACCTTGTGCTCCTGCAGATATTTGCTATGTAACATCTCTCTCTATCTAACACCTCTCATATTTAGTTGTGATGATGAACTGTCTCATGCTCTCCCAGTCACCAACACCCAGTTTCTCAATTCGTCATCTGTGGAGCAGCTGATTTTTAGTTCTCTGGTTTCTGGCTTTGGGAGAAAGTTGTTCACAAGTATTGATTGGGCTGTCGTAGACCATAGGAATGACAGATAGGAATTCTTAATTGAGTGGTGTGCCCCTTTAAGAAGTGGAAGGGTTAGCATGGGAAGCAGTTCCGGAGCTCAGTCCATTTTGGAGGTGAAGCGTTGGTCGGTCGCTGTGCTCCAGCCCTGCTGTAATCTCATGACTTATTCAAAGACGAGATGATTGGTCTGATACACACACACACACACACACACACACACACACACACACACACACACACACACACTCATGAAGGCCATGGAAACTAGCTGATTAGGGAATATAAAGTACAGGCAAGACTAAGATAGACTTTAACATCATGCAGCCGGTTCTCCATAGTATGACCTACATGGCCTACTGGGTTCAAGATGATATCTCTGGTTGCAAACTGTAATAAAACAGGAATAGTTTTATGGGAATTATCAACTAGTTTTTGACTAATCAGATTGTTTGAATGAAACTATCCATTGTGTAAAATTCATTATGTAGTGATAAACTTAAAAAACGAGTATTAAACAATAAATCATATATAACTGTATATTCAATTTCAGCTTTCACAGTTAATAATCGTAGTATTGAATAAATGAAAAAAAAAATATTAAATACATATATATTTAACTGTTTATACTGTATGTCACCTTTCTCACACCAGTACAAAGTGCTTCACACGTTAAAATAAATACATACAAACAATAAATAAGTACATTAAAGTCAGTCAACTGAAAAAAATCTGCATCATTAAGACTAATAGAGATGACCGCCCTCCACTCCCAAACAGCTAAACTCCCACACACTATTTTCCTGACTGCAGTGTGATCTGTAGAGTACCGCTGTAGCATCAATCCCACCAGCAGTGAGCAGGAGCTACCAAGGTGATGCACGACTCCTAGTTGTCCATTAACAGGTCGTAAAAAACCTGGCCAACATGTTGTGTTAATGGGCTCAGTCCCTTCAGGGCTGGCCATCTGGGCTCTGTGTGTGTGTGTGTGTGTGTGTGTGGTCATGACTCAGGTTGTCAGCACCACCCTGTTATCAGTTGCATCCCATACAAACCAGTGTGGTCCACTACAGTCTATATGCTGCACCAGATCAGAAAAATCACATGAAGACGTTGTTGTTTGCTCGAAGTTTATCGACTCCTTTTGGTTGCTGGGTTGGACTTTCTGCCGCTGTCCTTAATTGGTTCAGATCCTACCGAAAAGAGAGGAATTATTTTGTCTCAATTGGCAACTTTTTCACTGCAAAAGTTCAAATGACATGCGGCGTCCCCCAAGGATCAGTTCTCGGCCCCCTATCGTTGTTCAATCTTCACATCTTCACGACACAGCCTTGGGCCAAACAATAATATAACATACCACTATGTGGACGAAACCCAAATGTCTATGGTCCCATCAACTCACTGTGTCAATGCATCGCTCAAATCAATGATTGGGTGCAAGGACTAACTAAGACATATGAACACATTACACAGTTCTTAGGTCTCTGCATTAACTCCCAATAGGGCAAAAAATTGACTTTGCCCACATGTCCTGCCAGGCCTAATGATGCAGGATATATTGATCATCCATTGATCAGCCACAGATGGTGTAAAACATCCCTGGCGTAGTCTTTAAATCTTAATGCTGTTAGCGGTGATTGTCTTTATTAGGCTGTTGGCCTGTTTTAACCGGCCTGGAGCACCAGCTGGGTGGCTAGTCTTGATAAACACAAGATACAGTCATTCAGTATATACCTTCATATTCCAGTTCACAGTGATATAAACAGGACATACTGCACAGACGGATGGTTTCAATAATAGCAAGTTGCTGTTATTATATTACAAGCATGTTCTAGAGCGCTGAAACATTTCTGATATCAAATTCCGTCGTAGCTGCTGAAAATATCTCAAAGTGGCCGAGAGAAATACACCAAACAATAAAATGGGTCCCAAGATGCAGGGAGCATCACCGACAGGGTTTTATCTTCCTTGTTCTGAGTCCCTTCTGTCTGTTCCTGCTGTCTGCCTCAACAAAGACGAACTCAGGGGTTTAACAGCCTGCTGTAGTTTTGGCTTCGGTGTCGGTCGGTCGTCTTACTGCTGACGTGTCCCTCCACCCCCTCCTCAGTCAGTCTAATGAAGTGAACCTGATGTCCACGCTCTGTGTGTGTGTGTGTGTGTGTGTGTGTGTGTGTGTGTGTGTGACCTTCTAATCTTGCCTGAAGATGAGACGAACACTGAACCCCCCCCCATCCCACTCCCCCTCCTGTCTACAGTCTGGTCACCATGGTAACCTGTGACGCCATGGAAACCTCCCATCATGTGCTCTGATAATTCATTGTCTATGGTGCTCTGATAGGACTGTGCGTCAGGACTTGCTTTCATGACTCAGAAATAAGTGTGTGTGTGTGTGTGTGTGTGTGTGTGTGTGTGTGTGTGTGTGTTTAGGTGTGTATTGAGACCTACATGTCCAGCTGTCACCAGCGCAGCATCAATACGGCAGTCAGAGCCACGCTGAGCCAGATACTGGGAGACCTGAGTCTACAGCTCCGCCACAGACAGGAGGTCACGCACGCACACACACACACACACACACACACACACACACACACACACACACACACACACACTCAGTGTATCGCGCTTTACTAAAACCTGCTTCCTCCTCAGGGTGTCGATGGAGATGAGGTGGCGGTTCCGCCGCTGCAGAGGAAAGGTGTGTTTCCTGTTAACCTGTTAACCTGTTTATCTTTACTCCTCACATAAGAAGACATAGTGACAGTAAAGTTTGCAAGACGTCATGTTTTTGAGGCATTATTTCCTGGAGGAGACTTCCAGAGACTTCTTCCTGTGGGTGTCAGGTGATTGACAGGAAGCAGGGCGGAACATAATGCACAGACTGATACGAAACCCAATGAAATAACAAGAAAGCAGATTCAGACATGTGTTTGCACTTAGCCGGTTGAAATGTGTGCGAGAGACAGAATGAACATACCAAAGAGGAATGACTACCCCACGCAGAGAAATCTTTAAATTTGACCATTTTCATACCAAAAACTTCCAACCAACCTCACAACTATATTCTAAAAATGGCGTGAAAGCCCCTGAAGCATTTCAACTATTTAAACACCACAGCAGGATAACCCCAACCCATAATAGTAACAGTAATAATATATATTCATCCATAAATGTATGAAATCTAATCAATATATAGAATCAATGTAGGTTAAGGCTTCATTCTGACAACCAGTGTAGTATTGATCAATTGTATAATAAATATGTAACCAAAAAACCAAACTGGATCATATCAGAGGAGGACGGGACCAGATCTGATAAAACACTAAGATCCACCCGATCAATCAGCAACGCGACGTATCAGTCTAACCCTTCTCTGTGTGTGCGTGTGCGTGTGCGTGTGCGTGTGCGTGTGCGTGTGCGTGTGCGTGTGTGTTGCAGACGTCTCTCCCACCAGCCAGGCTCTGTGTGAGGACGTGGTGATGGTGCTGACAGTGTTCTGTGAGCGGCTGGAGTCGGTGGACAGGTAACTGCTCTGGTTCTGAGTGATGTCATCAGCCGGTTAAAGGAGTTTCTAGAAGAACCAAGCACCGTGTTGCACGTTCATTTAGCATTAGCCAAAGCTTTATGTTTTGTTCGTATGCAGTTGCGACATAAATCTCTTATCAGTCATATCTGGCTCCAACATGGAGGTCCAGGGGAGAACTGTCTGTTACTGTCTGCTAGTCAGTAATGTGTCAGTAGAACCAGTTGACTGTCTGAACAAGGTTGTTGTGGTGTGTCTGTAGATCATCCAGTAACGTTCTCAGTAAAAGTGATCAGTGTGATCAGGTAGATTTGTCTCCAAATGTAGGTTACTGTGACTCAGTAAACTGTCTTGTCTTTAGCCCTAGTCTCTACTCCAAAACACTCTGAGTTGGAGCTGGAGAAGAGTCAGCTAGTTCACCTGAACTAACAAGCACACAGAAAATAATTCGTTCTAAATGTTCTAATTTCACTGGTTTCTTGGATCTCTGTTACTGTTGAATAACAGGGAACAGTAGCACAATGCTACTCTCACGATGCTGAAATCATGTCAATCGTGTGTGTGTGTGTGTGTGTGTCCAGTGATAACCAGCTCCTCCAGCTCCTCTACCTGGAGTGCATCCTCTCCATGCTCAGCAGCTGTCCTCCCACAATGCACCTGTCCAGAGGTTTCGCCGACCTCATATGGTAAGACCCGTCAGTGACAATGGAACATCTTTACTCTCTTTGCTTACTAACCCTGTACAGGTAACCACCGAAATAAAACAACGCTATTTCAGAAAAACTTAAATTAGCACCGATGTTGACTGAAAATGTCATCGGTCCAGGTCTGTGGTTCCCAAAGTCTGTGGACCCCCCAAGGGTCCTTGAGGGGTTTCCAGGAGGAGTTATGAGATGTGGAAGGTAATCTGTATGTTGAGGGACTTTCTATTGCTATCGTACTGATCAGTGGAGAAGAGCTTCCAGGATAACAGTTTCCACAACATTTGAAATCACTTTTGTTTTTATTCCCTGAATTGGATTCATCCCTTGTAATCTGTAATCTATTAATCCATTGATTAAGCCAATAAACCAGTAATGTTTTGCTCCTCCCAGGAAGCAGCTGTGTCCGTCCCTGGTGGTGATTATGGGAAACCCCGTCAACGACAAAACCATAACCTCCCACCACGGCCACATGGGGGCGCCAGAGCGAGACCGACTCTCAGATAGACTCAGTCAAGGTAATTGGACGAGGAAGCTATTAGCACAACACAAACTAGGAGGAAGGAAAGGAGACATACTTTCCTCCTTGTTTTCTCCTGCTAGGGATCAGCCAGGAGATGGACTCTTCCGTCGGAGGGGTGTCCGACCAGGGCAGAGGGTCTGGCTGCTCCTCCAGCGCCCCCGCCAGGATTGCGCCGGTAGTGCGGACGGTGTGCTACATCGCGGCGGAGCTGGTTCGCTTGGTGGGCTGTGTTGAGTCGATGAAACCGGTGCTGCAGTCGCTCTACCACAGGATCCTGCTGTACCCCCCTCCCCAGCACCGCACCGAGGCCATCCGCATCATGAAGGAGGTAGGAGGTGGAGGTGGACAGAGACAGAGATAGCCAGAGATGGACAGAATTGGACAGAGATAGATGGAGATGGACAGAGATGGACAGATAGACAGATAGAGATGGGCAGAGATAAAGATAGCCAGAGATGGACAAAGATGGATAGAGATAGATATAGATACTGTAGATTGAGATGGACAGAGATGGACAGAGATAGAGATAGCCAGAGATGGACAGAATTGGACAGAGATAGATGGAGATGGACAGAGATAGACAGGTAGAGATGGACAGAGATAGATGGAGATGGACAGAGATAGATGGAGATGGACAGAGATAGACAAGTAGAGATGGATAGAGATAGGTGGAGATGGACAGAGATAGATGGAGATGGATAGAGATAGATGGATGAACAGAGTTTCCTAGATCTATAAGTGTAGATTTGGGGGGCGTGTCCTCCTCAACTCTCCTCAACTCTTAAGTGTTTCTGTATTTCGAAGCGTATAAGTTGATCTCATTTTCTCATGTACATTTCTAAGTGAGGGAAAGTGCAGTTGCAGTCAGGCTGGTGCTATTCTCACAGTGTGTCAGTGTGATCTGCTGCCCAGGGTTTGATCCCCTGAAGCTGAACTTGAAACCTACTCTGTTGCCAAGACCACAACAATGTCCATGTTTTAATGAATGGAAAGCTTTAGAAAAGCATCTAGCAT
>JAXDDW010000020.1:1007500-1200000 GCA_034670385.1 Hoplostethus mediterraneus | reverse complement strand
CACACACACACACTGGAGGAAATAGTGGACAGACAGTGTGGTACTGGCCTGTTTTGAATTGGGATTTCTGAGTGTTGCCATATTGAATTGTGGGCGGAGCCTGCCCTCATTGCCTTATATGGTCATAAGCACACCTGTAGCCAGAGTCCTTGTCAACGCCAAGAACAGGATCATACAGACTCAATCTAACCCATCTCCCCCCCCACAGGTGGTATCCATTCCCCTGGGTTCGAGGCCGGGGACAGTCTGAGCTGTCAGGCTCTGATGAACGCCGACGGCCTCTACCTGGTGTCCTTCTACGCTCTGCTGCTCAACCTCAAGCTCTGCTGCTGCGACTACTACCGCCGGAGAACACTAGCCCCCGTCCTCAGCCTGGTGGGTGAAGGAGAGTCGATTTTCTCTACTGTACTCTACCTTATTCTACTCTACTCTACTTCTAGTCTAGTCCAGTAGTAGACTAGGAGCAGAGTAGGGCGGGTGAGTGTGTTGTAAAGAGGTTCTTGGAGCGTCTTGACCCAGTCTGCCCATCCTCCTCCGACCTCTGACCTCTCGTCAACAAGGTGTTTCTGGTCCTCCGCCATAGAGACTGTAGTGGTGAAAACCCCCAGGAGGGTTCAGCTGGTTCTGAGATGCTGAACCAACAACCACACCACGGTCAAAGTCTCTTAGATCAGCATCTTGACGTTCTGCTGTTTGGTCCAACAAGAAACTAAAACCACGTCACCGTGTCTGGAGGGTTCATATGTTGAAGTGCAGCCACGTGATTGGCTTGTTTGGAGGAGCAGGAGGACCTAGTAAAGTGTCCGATGTAACAGGGTAGGATGGTGTGGACCAGTGTGTGTGACTGGGGCTGTGTTCCCTGCAGAGGGAGTTTGTGCGTCTGATCCAGAGCAGCGGGGTCCTGGTGGTCCTGTCCCAGGCCTGGATCGAGGAGCTCTACCACCAGGTGCTGGAGCGCAACCTGCTGGCCGAGGCCGGCTACTGGGGCTCGCCAGAGCACCACACCCTGCCTTTCATTACCATGCTAACAGGTAGACGCACACACACACACACACACACACACACACTATTCTATACCTCATTCTAACCTCTCTTTCTCCTTTCCTTCTTCTTCTCTTTGTCCCTCTACCTCCGCCTCCCTCCCCTCTCAGATATTGATGGTCTGGGTAGCAGTGCTATTGGAGGCCAGCTGATCAGGAAAGCTTCCAGCCAATCACCATTCAGCTGTGACAAGGCGGGCAGTGACAGTGTCATGGCAGGTCAGTACCTCACTGTTCCCCCGACCCTCAGACTTCTGATGGGTTGATTGATTGATTGATTGATTGATTGATTGATTGATTGATTGATTTACTGGATGGTCAAATGATGGTTGGTTGATTGATCCATTTATTCATTTATTCATTCATTCATTGACGAGGAGGTTTTGCATTTAGAGGATAGATGTACAATTAACTTCCAATGAGAAAGCACGAGAATGAGGTACTCCACAAAACGTTCTTTAAAGAAAATATGACGTAACCTCGATTCTTGTTCAACATCAGGCCAATGATGCTCTGAGGCCAACCGGGAGGAGATACGAGGAGGTGCTACTCGGGGGGGATAACTAGTTAAAGTGAATTCCAAAGCGTCATAAATCCACAGTTGTGGGATGTGACTGAATGTTATGAAAGTACTAGTTGTTGAGTGGAGCGACACAGAGAGAGGAAAGGTTGAGGTTGAGGTTCAGCAGGGAGAACCGAGCATGAGGGGAAAGGGCTGCGAATCAGGAAGCGCCGGCTCTCTCTTCCTCCATCACCCCGGAGAACAAAACAGTGGCTGGCATCGCCACGGTAACCGCCGCTGAGTCACCCCCCCCGATGACAGCAATGCTCGTCGTGTGTTGTTTTGCATCCTGAATGTCGACAGTGAAACAAAGTTGCCTTGTTGTTGACATTTTATTTCCTCGTTTTATTTCCTTGTATTCAACTGGAATAACTGTGTGCGTGTGCGTGTGCGTGTGCGTGTGCGTGTGCGCTCGTTCCAGGAGCCCTGTTCTCCCGCTACATCCTCACGGGCGTGTGGAAGAACCTGATCGACGTGCTGTCCACCCCGCTGACCGGCCGCATGGCGGGAAGCTCCAAGGGCCTGGCCTTCATCCTGGGGGCCGAGGGGGTCAAGGAGCAGAGCCAGAGGGAGAGGGACACCATCTGTCTGAGTCTGGACGGCCTGCGCAAAGCCGCCGCCCTCAGCTGTGCCCTGGGTAGGTGGACTCTGGGAACTCGACTGATGATGATACTAATAATGGCTTTGTTCATGTGTCACTTCATGGATCCACAGGGGGCTTGAACCCTGATCTCCCTCCACACTACAGCATCCTGGCACCCGTTAGTGGTTAACTTAGTGCATCATGATGATAACATCTGTATCGAGGCGGTGGAAGAGTAGAGAGAGAAACATGAGATAGACGAGTTTATGGACTGTGGTGTTCCTCACTGTGGTGTTCCTCACTGTGGTGTTCCTCACTGTGGTGTTCCTCACTGTGGTGTTCCTCACTGTGGTGTTCCTCACTGTGGTGTTCCTCACTGTGGTGTTCCTCACTGTGGTGTTCCTCACTGCTCTCCCCAGAGATCACCTGTCAATCAAACAGTGTGTCCAGTACTGTGACGTCTTTCTCCTCTGGTTTCCTGTTGATGGAGTTTGAGTTCCTGTAGGTGGCGCTCTTTTTTTTGTCTGTTCAGCCACGGTGGCTATCGCTGCTCACGCTAACTACCCAGTTCTTCTTCTGTTGATTCCAAACAAACTGGAAACGTAAAACGCATCACCTGTCTCCAGAGGGTTTCCCCCAGTAAAGACCTACCTGACGCCGGTGTTGAGAGCAGCAGATGGAGAAGCTTCCTGACCTGGTCAACCAGGATTAAAAATGAGAGAAGTTACAGGCACAGCACTAATGAATATGAATGAACACATGGTGTGTGACCTTGACTGAGTGTGTGTGTGTGTGTGTGTGTGTGTGTGTGTGTGTGTGTGTGTGTGTGTGTGTGTGTGTGTGTGTGTGCGTGCGTGTGTGTGTACTGTCAGGTGTTGCTGCCAACTGTGCATCCGCTCTAGCCCAGATGGCTGCAGCCTCCTGTGTGCAGGAGGAGAAGGAGGAGAAGGAGGTGGGAGAGACAGGAGACGCCATCACACAAGGTACTTACCCATCACACACACACATGCATGCACACACACACATGCACGTGCACATACACACACATGCACACGCGTGAATGAAATAATCATAGAGATCCAAACAATGAAGAAGCGCAGATCATTCACAAGGCCTGCCAGGAACTAAACTGTCAACATGACAAGAAACTCACACACACACACTCGCATGCACATGCACGCCCATGCACACACACACACACACACACACATTGGCTGTGCACAAATTATGCACTGTGTGTACAATGTAACTAAAACTTGACAAACCTGTGTGTGCGTGTGTGTGTGTGCGTGTGTCCAGTGAAGCAGCGTGTTGAGCAGCGTCTGGAGCAGATCAGTCGACCTCAGGGAGTTCGTCTCCATACAGCCCATGTGTTGTGTATGGACGCCATCCTGAACGTAGGACTGGAGATGGGCAGCCACAACCACGACTGCTGGCCACATGTCTTCAGGTACACACACACACACACACACACACACACATACGATACACACACTGCACAACACACAACCACAGCTTGTCCACATGTCTTCCGGTATACACAGGGTTCTTATGCCCTGTGGGGAGCACCCTGGGACCCAGCCACCCCCAGTCATCCATCCTGAATCTCTTTCTCATCCCATCCTCATCTTTCTCTCTCCATCTTTCCCTCCTCCTCCTCCTCCTCCTCATCCCTCCCGTCTCTCCCAGGGTGAGCGAGTATGTCAGCTCGCTGGAACACACCCACTTCAGCGACGGTACCTCCCAGCCTCCCACCCTAACCACCATCACACAGCAGAGCCAGCAGGCCCCGGGGGTGGACCTGGGCCTGGAGCTGAGCTGCGAGCCCAGCCCGGAGGCCTCGGAGCTGGGCCTGAGCCAGCCGGTCATCCAGCCTCTGTCCATCCAGGAGCTGCTGAGGGAGAGCAGCCGAGGAGGACGAGGGCTGGACCTGAAGAGTGGCAGCCTCATGACCGGGACCAGCGCTGCCAAAGCTGTGTGCACACTGTCCACGCAGGCCGACAGGTAGGGTGTGGGTGTGTGTGTGTGTGTGTGTGTGTGAAAGAGAGAGAGAGAGAGAGAGAATATAATGGTGAATTGATGTATGTCTGTACAACCACCAGATGGCAGTAGCAGTAAAGCGCTGTTAGTAACTGTAGAACTGCCACTGAAGAACTGCAGGAAAAGACTACATCCCCCAGCAGACAACAGCCAGTCGGCCATCTTGCCCCAGCTGAGGGGCGGTGCTAATCAGCTAGGTGGGATCTGATTGGCTCACCCTAAGGACTCGATATTTGATATAACGGTCCAAGAGGCAGACCAGGGGAGGCTGCTGAAGGTTCTCCTGAAACACTTTGAGGTTTGATTTGATTTAGGGTGAGATTTTGTTTGAATCCTCAGATTGGGCTTGTCACCCCCGGTTTTTCCCCCGAGGGTGCCACAACACACACACACACACACACACACACACACACACACACACATGGATGTGGTCCATGGATCATCTCTTATATAACTAGAGATCTGGGCGGCTTTCAGGAGCAAAGAATCTTTTGCAGCAGATGGACTGGATGCTTGTACAAGTTGGAAGTGGAGCCAGAACATAGTAAACACTCTCTTTCACATGGTTGTGCCACAAGATTAAAGGGCCGTACCACTCAAATGTTGTTCCTTTGTTTTGTTGAGGGTTTTGCTGAGCAGGTTTGTTCTTCTGCAGCAGTTCACATCCACACAGTCCCACTGGGAGCTGCTCAGTGACTCTGGTCGTACTGGGCAGCTCCCAGTGGGACTGTCTGGACTATACCAGCCCGTTGGTCAACTTAACATCATCCCTGTGTCCCTGGTAGATCATTCACTCCGGTGCGCCATGCTAACACTATAGCATGCACTATGTTGAGTGATAGTAGTGAGTGATAGTAGGCCACTAGCATCATCTCAAAAGTGAGAAAATGATTTAACCAGCTCACACGTCCATCTGTCTGTTTCACTTCATAAAATCAGCCTGCTGTTGATTATCTGTGTGTGTGTGTGTGTGTGTGTGTGTGTGTGTGTGTGTGTGTGTGTGTGTGTGTGTGTGTGTGTGTGTGTGTGTGTGTGTGTGTGTGTGTGTGTGTGTGTGTGCGTGCGTGTGTGTGTGTGTGTTCTTTACCAGGTTGTTTGAGGAGGCGGCCACTAAGCTGAACCTGGTGGGTCTAGTGGGCTTCCTGCAGCAGCTGAGGAAAGCCTCCCAGTCCCAGCTGTTTGACTCGGTCACTGAGACTGGAGACTACTCACTGGCCATGCCAGGTACACACACACACACACACACACGCACACGCCCTCACTAAATGATTGACCACATTAAAACTAGAATATGTAACTGTATTTTTAGTCCCGCCCTCCTCCCCCTAATTGGTCATGTTCCCGATCCACACCTGTCACTCAACAACGCAGTCAATCTGAAATCAATACTGACGTTCACCGTGTTTCAAACGTTTAGCTTCGCTGTTCTTTCTTCTCTTTCCTCCATCGTTGTTGTTGTTGCTGTGACTTCCTGCTCTGTGGCCGCTAGCCACACCCTCATAACCACAACCAGCTCCCCGCTGGCCACGCCCACACCAACTGGTACACGCCCCCAACATCACAGAAAAGCTGTGATGGATATTTAGGCGAGAACACACAGACAGACAGCAGCTGATGATGTCGAATAAATCTCATTTCTTCTACCTGTCTTCCTCCCTTCCTCCCTGTCTGTCTCTCTGGTGGTCTGTCTGTCTGTCTGTCTGTGTGTCTGTAGGTGAGGCCAAGTCGACGCTGGACAGACGCAGCGCTCTCCATCTCTTCCGTCTCGGCGAGGCCATGCTGCGGATCGTCAGGAACAGGAGTCGACCTCTCCTCCACATGATGAGGGCCTGGAGCGTGGTGGCGCCACACCTGGTGGAGGTGAGGAACTGCGGCCCGTACTCGTCACTCTCAGGGGCGTGGCTACAGATCGGTCTGGGGTCTTCGTTCGTTCGTTTGTTCGTTTGTTCTTTCGTCCCTCCATCACTCATGGTATTTCAGATGCGGCTGATCAGATTTTTGTTTGGTTTCCTACTTTCCTCTTCATCCTGTTTTTCTTCTTGTCTCTCTTTCTTCTTCTCTTGTTCTTCTTCCTCTTCCACTTTCTCCTCCTCCTCTTCCTCTGTGTCTCCCTGCTCTGCTCCTTATATTCCTCCTCATTTATGTACTCGTGCCCTTCTCCTCCTTTTTTCTACCTCTTTTCTTCTCCTCCTCCTTTTCTCCTCCTCCTCAGAGTTAGAGAGCATCCAGTCTAGATAGAATCAGTCCACTGACTCGACTCTCCCCTCTCCAGCCCACGCCTCGCCCACTCCCTCCCCCCAGTCCGCCCACAAATATGTTAAAAATAAGTCATGAGTCACTTCTTCTTCTTCTGCTGCTCCTCCTCTTCTTAGGCGGCGTGCCACAAGGAGCGCCACGTATCCCAGAAGGCCGTTTCCTTCATCCACGACGTTCTGACGGAGGTGCTAACGAGCTGGGCGGAGCTTCCCCACTTCCACTTTAACGAGGCGTTGTTCAGGCCCTTCGAGCACATCATGCAACTGGAGCTCTGTGACGAGGACGTCCAGGACCAGGTGAGACACGTGCACACACACACACACACACACACACACACACACACACACACACACACACACACACACACACACACACAAAGACCCACATGCACACAAACAGTCATTCTGTAACATGAGCAAGCATAGATTCCGTTTCATATCTTATTGTTTTTGTCTCCACATGTCACATGCTAACATGTTAGCATGTTAGCATGTTAGCATGTGACCAGGACAGGGAAATGCAAAGGAGACACAAGAGATGGTTTTGGTGGTTCTCCTATCCTAACATGGAAAAGGGAAGTTAACCAACGAGCCAACTCCTGCTTCCTGTAATGTAGTCCATCTCTCCACCCCTCTCTCCCTCCATCCCTCCACCCTCTCCCTCCACCCCTCCCTCCAGGTGATAACCTCCATCGGGGAGCTGGTAGAGATGTGTTCTCCACAGATCCTGTCAGGATGGAGGCCTCTGTTCAGCGCTCTGAGAACAGGTCCACAGCAACAAGACCGACACCAAGGACTACCTGCTGGGAGAATACTCCATGGGTACAACGGAGCTGTTCCTCCACCTCCAACACCATACACCCATCCAGTGTTTCTACATTTATTTTACTGCATTGTAATTTCTTTCTTGCTTGCTTGTTTTCATTCTTCCTTTCCTTCCTTCCTTCCTTCCACCCTCCTCTCCTCTCCTCTAGGGAAGTCCCAGGCTCCGGTGTTTGATGTTTTTGAGGCTTTCATCAACACAGACAACATCCAGGTTTTTGCCAACGCCGCCACCGACTACATCATGTGCCTCATGAAGTTCGTCAAAGGCTTGGGTACATATACCTCCTGTTGGGATTGTCCCTTCTGCTCCACTCTTACATCCTTGTCCTCTTTGGTATCTCACATAACGGCCCGGTGTCCTCGTGGGGGTCATGAAGGTGTGGTGTGATGGTTGACCAGGCTCTCTGTCTCCTAGGGGAGGTGGACTATAAGGAGATAGGAGACTGCGTCCATGTGTCGGGCTACAGCTCCACTGACCTCTGCCTGCCCGCCCTCGACTACCTCCACAAGTGTTCGCAGGTAGGAACCGTTCTGTTGGCGATGAGTGATGTGCTGCTCACAATGAGCGTCGCGCTTAAATCAGGTCCCCAGATTGCCGACATGCTTAGCTCACTGGAGGTTACAAGCTATTGGAACAGGAAGTAAGACTTGTCCTCTTTAGTGAAACGAGGATTTCAAAAGATTTGCTGTTGTTGAGGCGTTCATCTCACTACATTAAAATAACGACAGCAGCAAAACACACCAGTTCTTTGTGTGTGTGTGTGTGTGCTAATATTTGGCAAACCTGTACCCAGACAGAGAATACAATCTATAGTAAATACTCTGAGTTGACAAGTTGCATCACTTTTTGATTGAGCAGAACAAACCACTGCTATTGCATGAAAACTTTAAATTCCCACGCTGAGAAATGTTCTTGACCCCGGAACCTTTAAACCCTTTCACACCGCTGTATAGTTTCAACAGTGGCAGATATCTGACACAGATATCCTCATGTATGTTTTGTCGGAGCATCTAAAGTGAAAGCTCAGCTCCGTTACAGTACAGCGACGAGTGAAGCCGCGTTGTGTTTGACTGACAGCTGCTGGCCAAGATCTACAGGATGCCGTCCAAGCCGGTGTTCCTGGGGGCGCGGCTCGCCAGCCTGCCAATGAGAACGCAGGAGCGCTCCATCAGCAGCGAGGACGGGATGGACTGTGTTCTGCAGGAGTTTGACGATGACACAGGTAAACCACTCTGGATGTGAGGAAACTATACCGACTGTACGCTTCTGATTCTGAAATATGTCGTAGAATGAGGTGATTTTTACTCACTGATACACAATTCTGCACTCAAAACTTTCAACAAACAAGAAATGTGTATATAGAGAGTGCAGCTGGGTGCTTTTCAACAAAATCTTTTGCTTCGTTCAGTTGGTATAAGACCCCTGTGTCTATGGGAAATTGTGCTAGCCACCTAGCGGCTAGTAAACGAGCGGCTCTTGGTTAGCTGGGTCCCTTTGCTTTGCTTCTAGCTGGTTCCTCTCTCTTCAACTGTTGCCTTCACCTTCACTCAGTTCCTCTCCTCTCTCCTCTCCTCCTGTAATCCCCTTGCTCTCTCTGACCCGGTACTGTGTGGTATCGGTCCCAGGTCTGATCCAGGTGTGGATATTGTTACTGGAGCAGCTGACAGCGGCGGTGTCTAACTGTCCTCGCCAACACCAACCGCCAACCCTGGAGCTGCTGTTCACCCTGCTGAGAGAGGTCACTGCTGTACCAGGTAACACTCAGTACCTATATACAGTACCTACAGACCCTTTTATTTAGTAGAGCTGACAGTAGAGCTGACAGTAGAGCTGGCAGTAGAGCTGACAGTAGAGCTGGCAGTAGAGCTGGCAGTAGAGCTGGCAGTAGAGCTGGCAGTCTACCCCTCATACCAGCCTTCGCTTTCCCTTCCTCTTCCCTGCAGTCTTTCATTTACTCTCTACTCCTGCAGACGCTCTTATAGGCTTTTCACACTTGAATATGTTAGCCCAGGGTTAACTTTAACCCTGGGTTATAATAGCCCTGGGTTAATTTATCTCACGTATCACACTAGTTTTCTTTAACCCTGGGCTAACAATTGACCCCGGGTATTCAGTGTTCACGATTTCACACTGTAAGCTTGTAGACCCCGGGTTAACGTTTAATGCTAATGTTTAAGTCGCTGTTACATTCTAACCCTGTTACATTCTAACCCCTGTTACATTCTAACCCGTTACATTCTAAACCCTGTTACATTCCAACCCCCGTTACATTCTAACCCGTTACATTCTAACCTGTTACATTCTAACCCCTGTTACATTCTAACCCGTTACATTCTAAACCCTGTTACATTCTAACCCCTGTTACATTCTAACCCGTTACATTCTAAACCCTGTTACATTCTAACCCCCATTACATTCTAACCCCTGTTACATTCTAACCTGTTACATTCTAACCCATTACATTCTAACCCCTGTTACATTCTAAACCCTGTTACATTCTAACCCTGTTACATTCTAAACCCTGTTACATTCTAACCTGTTACATTCTAACCCATTACATTCTAACCCCTGTTACATTCTAGCCCCTGTAACATTCTAACCCCACAACGTTTCACACTATTGTTCTTAGTACCGCATTTCGGGGATAGCGCCACAAAAGTGGTGCTAACCCTGCTTTGTAGCAGGGTTTGTTAAACTAGGGTTAAAAGCGGTGTTAACCCTCTTTCAAAAAGTGTGAAATGCTGCTTAGCCCGGGGTTAAATGCGTCCTTAACCCATGGTTAAGAAAGACGTTAGCCCGGGGTTAAGTGTAGTGTGAAAAGCATATTATATCCTTATATGCAGGAGTATGAAAGGCAAGCATACACACGCACACACACACACACACACACACACACACACACACACACACACACACACACACACAGACGTTTACACTCTAATCCAGACTCCCCCTTTCCCTCCCCTCCAGGGCCGGGGTTTGCCATCTTCTCGGTCATCCAGCTGCTGCTTCCTGTGATGTCACTGTGGCTGCAGCGTAGCCATGGCGACCACTCCTACTGGGACGTGGCGGCGGCCAACTTCAAACACGCCATCGGCCTGTGCTGCGAGCTGGTGGTGGAGCACGTCAACAGCTTCATACACTCAGGTGACAGACGGCAGAAAGCGTGTTTGTGTGTGTGTGCGCGGGCGTGTGTGTGTGTGTGTGTGTGTGTTAGTGTGTGTGTGTGTGTGTGTATGTGACATTGAGTTGGAGTGAGCCTCGTCTTCCTTCCCTCCCGTTAGATATCGGCTACGAGTCTCTGATCAACCTGATGTTGAAAGATCTGTTTAAGCTGCTGGTGGCGTGTGTGTCTGAGCCTGCAGAGACCATCTCTAGAGTGGGCTGCTCCTGTATCAGGTGACACACACACACACACACACACACACACACACCTCCTCCCCCTTGGCACACCTGTCACTACAGTGATGGAGAAGTTGGGAGCTCAGGATTGAGATATATGCTATATATAATCTCTGTCTGTCTGTCTCTCTCTCTCTCTCTCTCTCTCTCTCTCTCTCTCTCCCTCTCTCTCTCTGTGTGTCTGTCTCTCTCCCTCTCTCCCTCTCTCTAGGTATGTGTTGGTGACGGTGGGTCCAGTGTTTACAGAGGAGATGTGGAGGTTGGCCTGCTGCGCCCTGCAAGATGCATTCTCTGCTACACTAGAACCTGTGAAGGTACACACACACACACACACACACACACACACACACACCCCCAGTGCACTCTCCTCCAGTCCCAGGTCAGCCCAGTTCAGTATAGTAAAGTGTATAATCTGTCGCACTCTGGGAGAGAAGTCCTCTAAAAGCATTTGCTGCTAATACTGTCAACATGCTGACGCTCCACGGTAAGCCTGGTGACCTTTGACCTCCAGCTGATGTGCATTATACCGGTCACCCCTTTCTCTCTCGGTGCATCAAGCTTCCCTTTTCTTTCTGTCTTTAATAGATCTCTGTTAGTGGTTGAGTTTTCCACAGCGACTCTCATGGAGCCTTTAAAGCGTTTATGAGGATGTAGCTTAAAGAAATCCAAACAAGCTTCTCTCTACGGTGCCTCTTTTGTTGTTGTGTTAGTTAGTCAGTTATTTCAAAATGCATTTATTGAGTATTTTAGTCTGCAAAGCATTTCCATGAGGGTGACCTGCTCTTTCCTTGAAGCAGGCTGACTATTGATTTCACCTGATCAGTCATGAAGGACCGATGGAGATGAAGGAGAGGAGACGTCAAAGAGGGTGAAGAGGGAAAAGTTGCTGATGAGTTAACGTCGCTAACTAGCAACTGCTAGTTAGGTAGCATTAATGGAAAATAATACAAAATAAACCGCAAAAAACTCAAAATGACTTCAGAGCTTTCAAATCAAACCCAATGATTGATGCAACCTTCCTGTCGAGAATCACTCGGCCGACAAGTGTGAACGTTGTGTTACCATGGGAACACACAGTTTTAGAAAGGGTGGCCCCAGTGAGAATCAAACCCATTCAGCTACTGTGTGTGCGTGTGTGCATGTGTGCGTGTGTGTGTGTGTGTCCTAGAGGTGGCAGCTGCCTGGCTGACTGGATCTAATCAGCTTTACAGCTTAGAGCACCAGCCTTTTACACACCACATCTGTGTGTGTGTGTGTGTGTGTGTGTGTGTGTGTGTGTGTGTGTGTGTGTGTGTGTGTGTGTGAGACCACCCCCGTTTTTGCTGATACAAATGCATGTATGGAAAACAGGATTCATGTATGCTGCGTGTTACTGTAAGTACTGTGACCTGCTCTGGATTACTGACTGCACTGTTCAGTATATGAAGCTCAGCTGAACACCAGAAGTGTTTCGGTCCTCAGAGCCTTAGAATTAGGACATTTCACCAGGGAGGTCAGAGGTCATGGGCGGGGGCGGGGCTCAGGGTCTTGCTCCAAGGCACTTCAGCAGGCGTGTGTGTTGAGCGTCCACACATCAGCAGGTTACAGCTATGAGGATTGTTTTTAACCTTCATGACCAACAGCAAAACAAAACCACAGCAGGGAAATACTTATACTGTATTGTACTGTATTCTCTCTCTCTCTCTCTCTCTCTCTCTCTCTCTCTCTCTCTCTCTCTCTCTCTCTCTCTCTCTCTCTCTAGAACCTTCTGGCATGTTTTCGTAGCGGTTCAGACAGTTTTTCTGGCGACGCCTGTGAGGTCAAGGTCGCGGCTCCATCCCATTCGCCCTCAGCTGAGGCCGAGTACTGGCGGATCAAGGCTATGGCCCAACAGGTCAGTATAGCCAGTGTACTCCATACAGGACCGCTGTACTGTGTGTACTGCATAGGGCCAGCTTTTAACTGCTTTTAACTGCTTGCTTGTTCTCTGCAGGCAGAAATGATCTCATTGGTTCAGTTAAAGCTCGGTGGGCGGGGCCAAACAACCATTTTTCAGAGCACAAGTTAGAGAACTGGCAAACCCGAGGAACTTTAGGTCCCTCCTCTCTTACCCCTCGTCTTTCTCACTTGTCGCTCTCTTACATGGTTCTTCAGACTCCGCCCACTGAGATTTAACTCAACCAATAAGATTATTCCTGCCTCCAGAGCAGCTCTGCCAAGAAATGTTTGTATAGCTACAACTAAAGCATGCCCTCTCCAATACTACTACTACTAGTGATAGTATTACTACTACTGCTAGTACTACAGAGCGTCTTCCTGCCCCAGGTCTTCATGTTGGACACACAGTGCTCTCCAAAGACCCCCAACAACAAGGAGGGCTTTGAGCACGCTCAGTCCTGCGTTCTTATCATTGAGCTGCCCTCCGACCAGCGGTCCAATGGACACACTCAGAAGAGGTGGGTCACACCATCTGACACACAAACACACACTTTTCACTCTACTCATGACAACATCCCATCGACATCCGTCCATTTTCTAACCTACACCCTAACCACTAGCACACAGCCTTAACCCAAACCCAAACCCCCAAAACTAAAGATGATATTTGTGAGGATTTCCAGGTCCACACAAAGGAAGAAGTGCAAGAAAACACACACAGAGCCAACATCGCATTAGACAAAGAAATACAGAGAAAATAACTGCTGTGAGAGAAAACCCCGAGGGGAATGTACGACCGTGCAGAAATGCAACTGAATTAACTTCTCTCTCTGTTTGTCTTTGTGCTGCTCTGACAGGAAAATTGGGTAAGGCTGTCTTCGGTCACATCAGTGCCATGATCATCGGTTTTACCAATGTGTAAAATACCCATATATGGCCCTGTACTATCTCCATTCTTACATGTCCACTTAGCTGCAAAATGTCCATTTTGGTGCATCAGTACTGGAGTTAGGGTTGGACTGAGTCTGGGCTGTCCTGAGGTCCACCTCTGGAAATCTGCACGGAAATGTGTTGTTTCTTTCTTGGTACATTTTATTAATTCATTTAATTGTTCATTTATGGTTTTTATGAATCGATTCTTCATTTAAAGGTAGTAGTCTGTTAGGTGTGCTGGGTTTTAATGTCCCAAGATGGTCTAGATGCTGTTTCAGAGGCTTTTCCATCCTGATAACATTATACTTGTAATTTTTGGCATGAAAATGGAAATATTTGAAGATATAAGATCGGCATAAAATATCAACTATTTGGAGCTTCAATACAAAAGTATTGGTATTGGTATCGGCCTTCAAAAGCCCATATCGGTTAAACCCTAGCTCCAATGTATGCAGCTATTGAGTGCTGTGTGTGTAGAGTGACGTGTGATCTCCTGTTCAGCGTATGTAACATTGTTCCTTTGTCCTGTATGTGAGGTGCTGTTGACTCTGTACCTGTATGTGTGTCAATATGTACTGATGGGGAGGGAGGGGAGTCAGACCACGTCAAACTACAGGCATGTTCAGGACACATCCGTGGCTTTACCGAGCGATGCGTGAACAGATCCTGGTCAAAAGCTTACCAGCCAGTTTTGTGCATGACACGTTGGACAACCTCACTGATATAAATCCCTCAAGCAGGAACAAATAAGGTGCAGAGAACAACACTGAAGAGAGTTTCAGTATCTACAGGAAGGGTTATTCTTCATAGAGGCTGATTGGTCAGCTAGGTGGTATCTTCTTCCTATTCAAGAAGACATCATGTACAACTGATACAAATCAATACACACACCATCACACCATTTGGTTTTCTCAGATATGAACACATGCATGCTCCGATTACGGTCCTCTGTGAGTTATTGTCACTACTGCTGGTGCTTTAACTTTGAAAGAGGACTTCTGCTGAAAAGCGTTTTTAATTATTAATTCAATTATTTTTTGAATTTAATCTTTGTCAAACAAGGAGCCGTGTAGCGAAACTTAAAAGACAAATGCTGAAACTTGGAGCGTAATTAGCGACTTGAGAAGAAAAATGACTAAAATTCAAAATGTCGAGGTTTCTCTTTTACACTGAGAAGGAACAGGCCAGATAGTTACCCAGGGCCCATTCCCAAAACATTCCTGCTCAGTTTCCTTCCCGGAAACTGACATTTCTTTGACGCTGCATTGTTGTTGCAGGACACAAAAAATGTTGACAGCTTCACCTGAGAGCTGCAGCCTTCCTTTGTGTTTCCTGGTCTGTCTGTGTAGTTTCCATTCTTTCCTTCCTTGTTCATTGTTCATTGTTATTCTGTTCATCCATCAACTCATTTACGTAGTTAGTTGTTCACCCCTCCTGTCTTAGTTCTGTCCCACTGTGTTCGATCAGAAAGTTCAAACAATGAAAACCTTTGGTATTGGAGGGTTTTCAACCAAACTATCAAGAAACGATTGAGAATCAATGCCGCTGTCATTTTGAAAGCTTGGAGCCAGAAGGGTGTCAGTGGTGTCGGTTCTGTTCAGCTAAAATGAGTCTTATAGAGTGTTAAACGTTCTAATAACCCTTCTGGCCTCAAGCTACGGTTTCATCAACCAATCAAAAACCTTGTGAGTGAAGGCTCAAACAGTTTTAAAGCCATATCACACACAGTGTTTTGTCCCTTATCCAACTGAGACTCTCATATATGTCATGAGAGACTGAACTGAAAGTGATTTGACCACAGTCCTGGTTTCTGATCCTTGCAGGATCCCTTTCCGGACCATAGTGGTGAGTCTGCTGTCCCACCAGGTCCTGCTCCAAAACCTCTACGACATCCTGCTGGAGGAATTCGTCAAGCAGCCTGAAGGTCAAGACAGGGTCACGCCTGTGACCTCTGACCCTGGCCGGCCCGTGGCGGGCTTCCTGCGCTACATCTCTATGACTAACTTAGCCATAATACTGGATCTGCTGCTGGACTCCTACAGGTTACTGCACTAGGACAGTTAGCTACATGGCTAGCCATTCTTTAACGACACTACACTGACACCACGCAACTCTGATCTGTTGTTCTGCAGGACGGCTCGTGACTTTGACACCCGGCCGGGCCTGAAGTACCTGCTGATGAAGGTGTCGGGGGTGTGTGGAGCCGCCAACCTCTACCGCCAGTCTGCCATGAGCTTCAACCTCTACTTCCAGGCCCTGCTGTGTGCCACGCTCAGCCACGCCGACAGCATGACCGCTCAGCAGGTGGGAACGGTTTCGCATGTTGGTCAGCTGATTTAATGCATGAACAACTGCTGCTGATGTGCCCTTGAGCAAGGCATTCAACCCCCAGTTGCACCAGGCAGCTCCCAGGTGTGAATGTGCTCATGAATGTGAAGCAAGAGATGATCCATGCTCTGCAGAACTCTGTCTGTCTGTCTGTCTGTCTGTCTGTCTGTCTGTCTGTCTGTCTGTCTGTCTGTCTGTCTACAGTATCTAGAAGTTGTTGTATGTATGTTTCCTGTAAACATAATATTTCATAACATTTTGTTAACCTTTCAATAGTTAACAATAGTTAACCATTTCAGTGTTGAAACTCTCATCGTTTGTTTTCTGGTAACATTTTATCGTAATATACCTTTCATTTTATTAGGTGAAGAGGATTCTCTATGAGGAAGATGAGGGGAGCTCTGACTCATCTCACCCTGGCTCTGCTTCCTCAGAGGACGAGGACATCTTTGAAGAAACGGCACAGGTGACACACACACACACACACCACAGTGAAGAACACCACAGTGAGGAACACCACAGTGAGGCTGGGAGACAAAGATGGAGACTAGATTCAAACAGTCCCTGGCGCTACCACTTCAACATTCCTCCTCTCTCCCATCATTATTAGTTAGGACGATCACGGGAAGGTTGCCTGACCTTTTCATCTTAATGTAACGAGGAAGACGTATTAATGGTTGTGGTAATATCCCGCCTCACGCGCTCCCTCTCCTCTCTCCACCTCCCTCTCCCCCCCCCCCCCCCCCCCGGGCAGGTCAGCCCTCCCCGAGGCCGGGATAAGCGCCAGCAGTGGCGAGCCCCGATCCCCTCGCTCAGCGTGCAGCCGCTGGGCAGCGCCGACTGGGCCTGGCTGGTCAAACGCCTCCACAAGCTCTGCGCGGACCTCTGCAACAGCTACATCCAGATGCACCTGGACCTGGAGAGCATGCTGGAGGAGATGCCGCTGCTGAGAGGAGGCGCCGGAGGAGCGGGGGGAGATCACATCTTCTTCCTCCCCCTCTTCCAGTCCGAGACATCCACCCCGTCGTCTGCGGGGGGGCTTTCGGGGAAGGGGACCCCCTCGGAGGAAGGGGGATTCAGGTGTCAGGCGGCGGAGACGAGCGGCGCTTCCCCGGGAGACATGCCCACGCCCAGCCCAGGACTCAGGTTGGACTTCAAGTCAGATCAAACTTATTTTACAGCTTTATTACAGAATGAATACAGACAAACAGGAGAGAACAAACATCACACATTTTAACACAATGAATATGAGACTTCATTGATTGACAGCCTGGTGTTCCTGGGGGAGGGAGTGTGTCCTCAGCAGCCGTGCAGGAAGTGCTATATCCACATGGCCCATGCTGTTGCTATTAGACCTGAAAACCTTTTGGAGTTTGTAGTGTATCAAACTATTTTGATATCGAAACTCTAAAAGCAACAAAAGCACTTCATGAAGAGGCTCTCATATTTGTACCTACCTCATCTTCAGCCCTCTGTGATTGGCTCTACCAGGGGAGGGTGATCATTTGATCCTTTTCCATGCATATTGGTCATTTCAGTCAGTCAAAGAAAATCACTAATTCACTGGACACGCCCCAGTACAACTGAACCTTCATCATCACCCCGTCTCACAGTAAAGACCCCGCCACTCATTACGGGGGCCTTTTGTAATCCAGATGCCATGCACACAAATCGGTAATTGTATGAAACACCAGCTGCTAATCTGAACAGGATTAACATTACTAACTGACTGTAGGTCATTTCAACTGGAATTTGGAGGTAGCTGGAGAAAATCCCTGACGTAAACCCTATAATCTAACCTCTAATCTAAACTAGTCCCTCAGACTATTGGCCAAATGTGGAGGTTTTGTTTGAAGCACGGTACATTGTTGATGTTAATAGAATAGACACCTCCCCCCATACGTCTGACTGATATAGAGATCTCTTACCCATTAACATTACAGATGTCCTAACTAGGGCTGTCAAACGATTAAAATTTTTAATCAGATTAATCACAGGGCCGCTGTGGATTAATTTAGATTAATCACGATTAATACCCATTCATTATTAATTGTGTTTCATTTTGTGGGGGCAAAAAGACTCATGACAGAAGGCGATATATACACTTAACATGTATTTTATTTAAACTATAGAACAGATATGGTGTCCAGATATCAAAATTAAAAAAAATAAAACATACCAACCACACCATATTTACCAACCACATTTTTTCTTTCTTTTTTTTTAATCAAACAAATATCCATATTAATGTGGCCCTCTTACTCATCTTTTAGCCAGCTGCTGAGACAGACTAACTTGAGTACATTACCGGAGAGTAGAGCTGACCACTTATGTACGTTACCTACGACTGAACAGTCTCTCACACGGAACGGTGGTTGCAGGAGTGGCGAGATATTTGCGAGCTAGCAGTGCTCGCAAATATCCTTCCTGCAGAGTGTGCAAACTACTTTATAATCCTAGTAATCAACGAAACCTTCTAGTCCTAACATGACTTCACACACATTGTCCTGAACATGTCTGAATAGGGCTGTAAAATAACTGAACTCCCTTGGTAATTATTAGAGCCGTCTGGAGAGGGAGGGCCAGCCGGTCTAGTCACCTGTCTAATCAATCAATCAATCCCTTAATCTATCTGTCTACCTAGTTGCACAGGCAGCCTGCCGCAACACATCCGCACCGGGGGTGAGAGGAGAGAGTCCGGTATAGGAGGAAGTGGCGCAGGAGGTGGTCCCATGGGCGCCGTCGGGGTCGGAGGCGCCGGACCCGGGAGGAGAAAGGAATGGTGGGAAAGCGCCGGGAACAAACTGTACACCATCGCGGCGGACAAAACCATCAGCAAGCTCATGATGGAGTACAAGCGCCGGAAGCAGCAGCAGCAGCCGCCGCAGCAGCAAAGCCACGTTAACCTCTTCATGAAGGAGCAGGGGAGGGCGGGGGCGGGGGCGGGGGGGAGCCGGGGGAGGAGTCGGCGACAGGAGGGGCCCCGCGGAGCCGCAGAGGCCCCCCCAGAGGCCCCAGCAGCTGGTGGACCAGCAGGGCCCCCCGCTGAGGCACTCCGTCAGCGCGGGGCCCGAGGTCCTGAGGCAGGAGAAGAGGCCGCGGTCGGGCTCCACGATCAGCTCGCACAGCATCTCTCTGAGGGACTCCGAGGCCCAGATACAGGTAGGGAATAGGTGTGTGTGTGTGTGTGTGTGTGTGTGTGTGTGTGTGTGTGTGTGGTGTACATATGTGTGTGCTTGTGTGAATTTAGCCAGGCTGTATTTTCATTCAAAGCATCCCATCAGTGGAATTCAATACCCCAGTCCATCAGAGAGTCTTCATCCTACTATTCATTCAAGCACAGTGTTAAAAAGTGGCTCATTGAGAACCAACAGTGTCAGCATTGATGTGTGTGTGTGTGTGTGAGAGAGTGTGCGTGCGTATTGTGAATGCACTTTTTAAATTATTATGATGAATTGCGCCTAAACCTGTATTCAGTGATGTTTGTCTATTGTACTGTAAATGTTTTCTTTTGTTTTGTCTTTGTTTTGTCTGTATAACAAAGTAGTTGTATTTGTATTCATGCTCTAGGATGCCTATCACCATCTGGCAAAAGGGACTATCGATGGAAACTAGCTTTTTGGCTAATTCGAGTACATTTACATGTTAAATAGGTCTTTTGATATGTTGATTAATGTACACTGTCCCTTGTTTAAATAAATAAATTCAAATTCAAATTCAGCTCTGTTGTATACATCTCTTACCCCCCCTCCTCCCCCTTCTCCTGCAGGCGTGGACCAACATGGTCTTGACTCTCCTCAATCAGGTCCTCCTCCTGTCTGACTCCTCCTTCCTGGCGCTCCTGCCGGCGCTCTACCCCTGCCTCAGCCAGCTCTCCTGCCACGTGACCGACGGCCGAGTCCGCCACGCGCTGCGCGAGTGGCTGGGCCGCGTCGGCAGGCTGTACGACATCATCGTGTGACATCGTCGCGAGGGAAAACGCGGATGCACCGGCGAAGGACGCTATTGGTCGGTGAGGCGCGCGAATGGATACGAGGGGAGTTTGACTGGTAGACTCGTTTGACAGCACCGCGCGACAGCGTTTGGTGGATTGGTGAAGGGTTTTGATTGGCTGATGAGGGGATGGGGAGGGAAACGATTGGACGATGACGTTGCCACATGACGGAGCAATGGATTGGTGAAACGGTGTTTGGGTTTGATTGGTAGATTTTGATTAAGAAATTGATTGACTGTGACATCGTCGTATGAGGTCATGATGGAGTGGTGGATTTGATTGGTTAGTGAGGGATGGGGGTGGATACTGATTGGACCTCCATTGGCATACTATGACGTTGTGACATCGTGGCGGATGATTAGATTGGCTGATAAGGGACTGGAAGAGGAATGAAGGATTTCATTGGCCTATGAAGGTTTCTGTGTATAATGAAAAGGATTTGATTGGTTGGGGGTGTGCTATGCCCGCCTCTTAGTCCTGGGTGGAAGTCTTTAATTTGCCTTACACAAATCCATACATACACACAAGAAAGCGCACGCACACACACACACACACACACGCACGCATACACATGTATGTCCACACCCAATACATACATACATATGCAGACAGCTGAACTAGAACCATTAGTGTGATGTTGTCACCATAGAAACCATGAAAGGCATCTGTTGGACATTTAGCATCCCACAGGATCAGAGGTCATGATGCCTCGTCTGGTTAAACTAGGAGAGAAACCAGGAAGGAAGGAAGGAAGGAAGGAGGGCAGGATGTGAGCAGGTGTTTCGAAGAGGTTGGATGTGTCCAAGTTGACTTTCTGACGGGATTTGAGCCACCAAAGAAGAGAGGCGCACTGGACGGACAGGTACAAGTTTCTTGCTGCACAGCGCTTCTATTGGCCAAATGCACCATTTTGCTCGGGGCTAAGCTTTAAACTAAGCTACCACCACTTCAGCTGTGGTGGTGATGCACACTATAATGTTTCAGGCAACGCAGATGCAACAGCAACAGGCAACGAAGTGAAAATGTATACAGGTGTTTCCTGGCAACAGGATGATGCTGTAGGATTAAAGCAGCAATGTTGAGGCGACTGCTGCACGTCATGATTACCCAGCAAGCCCTTAACGCCTAGTCTCCAGTAGCTATGCTCAGCCTGGCTTCAACAAGACAGAAAATGTCAGGATTTGAAAATCACGAACCACCTAGAACCATTTAGTTTCAGCATCACGGAGAGAGAACAGTGAGAAATGACATTGTTCTTCTTGTGCCATGTTTTAAAGTAGTAATATGAGACCTTTTATATGACTAAGTTTCCATCTTGCTACTCCATATTGTGGAGTAGTGATCAGTAGTGATCCAACCTGTAGCCAGTCCATGAAATTTTACATTTGCTGTTCTAAATTCTCTGGCGTACAGGAAGTGATGCGTCTCACGGCCACACTGTTTGATTGACAGATGATCTCTGGGAAGTGCAGTGCAGAAACACCACAGCAACGAGGCTGAGAGACAAACAGAGAGAATCTTAAAGTTTTGACTCACTATTGAACCAAAATGCTGTTATGGTTTTCCAAATACGTCTGAAACATTCCAGTCAGATCAATAACCGTTAGTCCTTTTATTCTGTAACCCAGCCAGGCCACAGCACGACCAGTGGAGACTTGGTGTCGCTTTACAAAGGGAAATAGGATGAGACGATGTGAGAGTCTGTTCAGTCTGACTATATTCAGCTTTAAGACCTGTTCCCCCTCGTTCACCTTCAAAACAGAACAATCATGTATTTATTTCCACCCAAATTCCATATATGTGTATTTCACTATACTTTGTGTATTATCTTTGCTGCTGATGTACTCTTGATGTAGATGTATTTATGCAAATGCGTTACCATTTTAAATATTTCATATATTTTTGGAAATTATTTTCTAATTTACCAAGTTATATGTGCTCATACGATCTGTTACCGTGCCACGTGGGTAACTGTTTGCTTTTTGAAGCCCTGAGATGTTTAATGTTGATCTGTTATTTGCCAGCACCAAGCGGTGTAGGAGCAAAGCACCGCTGTCAGGGTTTGGGGTTCGATTCCCACCGGGGGCCACCGATGCTGTAACACACATGCATGCGTGGTACTGACAGTGTCAGTACCACGTAAACATTGTAAACATACACGTACAACCTTGTAAACATTGTAATTGAAATATTGCCTCACCCAGTAATCCCAGTATTGAGGAGCTTTAGCACCACCGCTACCAACTAGGATGGTTACTGTTCCTAATACAAACCAACATGTAATACCAATAGTTATCAATGCTGTTTGCAGGCCATGAGTCTGAATCCCCCCCCCCCTCTCCCTCTCTCATCCAGGGTGAGAGAGTCACAGCGGCAGGTCAGTCCAAACATTTCACCAGTCAGTCTGATATTCTTGCTCACTGTATTGGATGTTTCATACGGTTGGGCCTCCATAAAACCTGCCAAAGCGACTGGTACAACCTCACAACCATCAGCCATCTTTTGGTTGGTGTCTGTCGTTACTTTTCTGACTATACCGTTACAAAAACCACTAACTTTGATGTTGGCAGGCATAAAGGGAGTGGCAGCGTCACCAGTGAGGTAGCTGTTAGTGAAGTGTGTTGGTCCTATTCTCTTCAACAACACAACAGTACAGTAACGTCCTGTTCCTGAATGGGCTGAATCTGGGCTGACCTCCATTCACGCTGCGGTGCCTTTTAGGAGAGATTATGATTGAATCAATGACAGTAGAAAGTCTTTAAGTGATGGTAGCTCTACCAGCCCCGGGGGCATCTGGAGGAGATTTACTCATCTCTTCATTTATCCAGCTCCACAGCTGCTGAGGGATTTTCCCTTTCATTTGCACTCCATCGTTTTCTCTTCGCTGGCTTGCTTTCTTTTCTTTTGCTTCATTCCTCTCACACTCCTCTTCTCCAGCTCTCCCTCAAATCTGTGCTTTCTGTGTTTAGTTCTCTCTCTCTCTCTCTCTCTCTCTCTCTCTCTCTCAAATATTGTTGCCAAAACTCAAACCATCAGTGGGAAAACAGCGTGCTTAGGCAATCACAAAATTCCAAGGCACGATTAATACTCTTCCTCAAATGTCACCGCAGAGCTAGCATCAACAAGCAAGAGGAGATAGTGAAGTGTAGTGAAGTGTAGGCCTGAGAAGCATTCCTGTTGACAGGGTAAACTATGCAGGTAGGGTCTGAAATCAACATCCCTGACCCCATCCCTGACCCCATCCCTGACTCCATCCCCCTGACTCCATCCCTGACTCCATCCCCCTGACTCCATCCCTGACTCCATCCCTGACTCCATCCCTGACTCCATCCCCCTGACTCCATCCCCCTGACTCCATCCCCCTGACTCCATCCCCCTGACTCCATCCCCCTGACTCCATCCCTCTGACTCCATCCCCCTGACTCCATCCCCCTGACTCCATCCCCCTGACTCCATCCCCCTGACTCCATCCCTGACTCCATCCCCCTGACTCCATCCCCCTGACTCCATCCCTGACTCCATCCCTCTGACTCCCTGACCCAAGAGGAAGTAACTTTGGCCAAGAGGAAGTAACTTTAGTGGTTCACAGGCTAATTTCAATGTTTTTCTTTCATATTTGAGCAAAGTCTGAAGGCACACCACTGAGATACCCGTTTAAAAGCACGACTGTCTTGTGTACCATGCTGTGCTTGATTTAAAGTTGGGAGTCTGAAATTCCCAGTTGGTCGGTCGGAAATGAAAGAAACATGGTCACCTATGAGATGAAGTGTATCTTTAGGATAATAAGCATAGCTAGCCTGTGCAGCATTTATCGAGTTTCCTACTTGGAATTCTGACTTGAAGGGCCGTTCCCTTTACCTTTTCCTAATAGGAAGTCAGGTTCGACTTTCCGACGTCTCTGAAAACAAGCATTAGTATCTGTCTCGCCGTGCTGTCCTGTCTGGTCTCCACTGTCTCGCCGTCCCGTCCATCAGCCTGCATCCCTGACCCATCCCCATTTGTCTTTATTCCCTTCTATGTGATGGCAAACGGATAGCAGACAGATGTCGTAGCCCATCAGAATGATCAGCACCCGAAAAGGATTTATTTGGTTTAATCCATGAGAGCGTTTCTCTTCTAAAAGCTATCAGCCATGTTAATGTGTCAGTGGCATGCGATGTTTTTTCTACCAACACTTTGGAGAAAGAGGTTTTCTACTTCTTGTTGCACTAACCTCTGCCTGGCTTTCATCGAGCCAAACTGATGACTATTATGCATTTACTCTGTTGGAGTTAGTGTACGTGTACATGTGAAGGTTTTGATATGATGGCCTCCAAAAATGAGATGAATCTCATGTTGTTGTGCTAATGCATACTATGCATTGAAGTAGGGAAGAGGTCAAGGGTTGAATTGAGAATGTAGGGATTTTCTAGAAGATCATCACGGGCACAGCATCTTCAGTTTCAGCAGATCGGATGCACCAGTGTCACGCGTTGCATCATCAGAAGGATCTTATGAGAAAATTGTGTTATATCTGTGCTCAACCAATGTTTTTCGGAGACGACGAGGTGATTCGCTCTTCTTCCATCTTCTACTTAGTGACAGTGTTTCTCTTATTAAGCAAAATCATCCACAGGTCAGTGTCTTAATGTGCGGTTGAGGGGATTATAGGGATTATTTGATTGGAGTGACAGTGGAGGGACTGACCTACTACTTGCTCGGCTCAGAGCTCCGAGGGATGCTGCTGTATCTTGTGGAGGAGAAGTTACCGAATACATGCTCAAAACTGCAAATGGGAAGTTCGACACTTTTGATCAAACATACTTTTCTCGACACACCTCTTGGCAGGCTTGCTTTCTTGCTGACTGAATGACTGACTGATCAGTTGATGGATGATCCCTGTCAGTCTGATTGATCGACCGACTGGTTTGATAAGTAACTGACCGCCTGTTTATGTCGCCGGGGGGCTCAGCAACTGACTGGCTGGCTGATTGAGAGCGTAGAGGTCAGCAAAGCAGCTTTGACATGAGGAAAAACATTACCTTGTCTAGTTAGTAGACGGAAGGAAAAACTATACATGACCTAGATATCAGACACAATTTAAACAGTGTTTAAAGATCACACGGTGGTGGGCTGGGTAAGAACAGGCTGAAATCACAAAGCAACTACCAATCAGCTGAAGGGGAATCTCTCCTGCCAAATGATCGGCTTACAGTCAATTAACCAATCAGTTATGTATCCTATTGACACATGACTGAGAAACAGAAGCAGTGGAGATCTCTGAAATAGGAGTTGTGTATTTGTTCAGGTGCACGACATGTGGTTATGAAACGGCTCAACTCCCTCTGAGTGGTCTTGTGTGGTTTATAGACTGTTTTCAGAAGACGGTGTGATGTTGACCCCGTGACTCTACTACTGCTGAACTGAACATAAAGCCGGCACTATAAACATTTAAGTCGTCTTCTGGCTGTTTGCTTCCTAGGCTGAGTTTTGGTGACGGGGGAATGTACCGGCTGCCCGGACCGACATCAGCCAGGTTAGCCGTTCGCTGATGTTGTGACTGCAATTTCTAAAAGTGTATTTTTTTCTGCTTTTGATATAAAAGGATCTGTATCATCATTCATGATGTTTCTAGTATGTGCTGGCTGTATATCTCTCACCTACTGTATGGGTTTATTCCTTGTATATTTCAAGGCGCTTTCTGCAGCAGGCCGCTCTGCTCTGTGTGTTGTAGAATAAAGCAATCTATCTCATATGTTTGTGTTGTTTTGTTATTTTACATCATCAAATCTACAATAATATCTGTTTTAAATGCCTCATCCAGTCACCTCACCACCACATTTACCACCAATTTTAGTTTGAATTTGCAGGAATCAGTTGTTATGCTGCATTCTGGCTAATGAAAACAATCAGGACTAGCCTGGCATGAGGAATAGGAGCTGTGCCTTGAGGAGGTTATGTATTGTGGACACGAGTTATGTGTATGTGTATGTTACTGGATGAGCTTTTACAGTCATCAGAATTTGTTGTAATTAAAATCAGACTTAAGATTTTTTGGTGTTTTCTTGCTTTGGTATGGATGCAAAGCTCTCTCTCTCTCTCTCTCTCTCTCTCTCTCTCTCTCTCTCTCTCTCTCTCTCTCTCTCACTCACTCACACATCCAGTCAGCCCTATCGTGATACTTCGTGTCACGATAACCCTTCAGCTGCTAAATCCTCAGCAGGCTGGACCCGGTGACGTCTGTCCTCTCAGCTGGACTGCCTACTGCCCTCATTTCTTCCTCACATTTATTTCAGTGTGATTATTTCAGCGTGGCAGTCAGTCTCCATCATCACCAGCATCTCTCTGACTTAACCTCATCGTATCCTCGTGCACTCTCAGCCCCGGTGCCCCGGGCCCCGGCTGGGCTTCGGTCTTCTCATCATGCGGTCTTTGCTGGATAGCAGCTGGATGAAGTTTGGACCAGCCGGGAGGGACTCTCTGGACTGGTCGCCTGGACCGTCGGCTCTCCCCTCCACTGACAGGCAGGCTCCGGTGAGTTGATCCGTTGGGTATGGCAACGTGAGTCCAGATTTTGTAGGTTTTAGTCATGGTTATTGAAAGCAAAACAGAAATGGAGCCCAACCATGTCACGTAAAAGAGAAGCAGCAAATTTCTGATATTTAAAAACAAACTGCTGCTCATCTACAAGGTTTTTCAAAGGGAAAAAACATTTAGAAAGTTTGTCCACAAAAGTAAGAAAGTAAATGAACCACAAATCTTCCATTTTTTCTTAATTTTATTTTGTTTTCATTAGGTTACATTTTCACTTAGAAATGGAAATCTGCAGAGGACATTTCACAAAGTGTCCTAGAGTTACATTTAATCACAAAACAAGATTTCCATGATTTGAAGATGAACAGTTTCTAACTAAAATAATTAATAAATTAAAAAAATACATTTTTTTTTTTGATAGTCTTATCTCTTTTTACATCCTTTTGAATGCAAGAACTCCTTAAAAGTATTTGGAAAGCACCTGCCCTATTGTGTTGTTCATGAAATTGGACTGGACCCACAATTCACAACACATTTTGTTAGTTTAGTCGTTGTGTTGAGTTGTGTGAGTTTGGCCATGGATGCCACTCAGCTCAGCTTTACATACTTTTCACTCATATCTCAACATATTTCTGAAATAATACACAGAACGTTAAAGTTGTCTGACAAGCAGAAAATAAATCAAGCAGAAAAAGTGGGAAAAAGCAGAAATGTCTTCTCTATCTCTATTACTGAAATGAATATGTTTTATCTTTATTCACACAATTCTGTAATATGTTAGGCAGGACTACATACTTTTATTATTTTGTGTGCTGAGGCAAACAGGTTTTAGTGACAGCTCCCTCTGTGGGCCAGATATTAACTGTGTGATAACTGACCCCCATCTCCCCTACGAGGCTACTGCCAGTTGTACTGATCTGAGTGCTGCTTTATTCTAGGGTTTGATCCTCTGGAGGTGTTGTGGCCTGATGCAACCAAATACCTATGATGCTATGATGTTCACTGTCCAGTTCACCCACCTCCTATCCTCTAACATCCAAGTGATTTTATTGAGACCATTTGGCATTTTAGGAAGTTGATTGGCCTCCAAATACATTTCTGCCAATCTTAACTTTAAAAACACAAGGAATTGTTCCTGTATAGTTACAGTAGGCCAGTTAACTTCTTAAAATGCAAAATTAAATTGATGAATGCGGATAAAAAGCGGAAGTATGATCATTTTATGTATTTGTGCCAACCAACCCCATTCTCTTCTACATTTCAGGATCACTCAGAGATTATAAGTTTTTGTTTAATTCCCAGGGCCACCAGAGGAGCGGTTCAGGGGAGGCCATCATCGGCACAGGATCCTACATCATCATCGCAACCATCTCTTTCCTCTTCCTCTTACTCAGCATCTTCAGCTTCCTGGCCTGGCGCCGGAGGTGGGGCTTCAGCTTCAATGGCAAGCTGGGATTGGCTAATGTGATCGCCCTGGAGGACCTGCAGGACCCGGAGAGGAACTCTGAGCTGCTGTCCTCCCTCCGACGCAGCAGGGGGCAGCACCAGCTCCCCAGCTCCAGCTCAGAGCAGGACATGACAGACGGCGTGTTCCTCATGGTCTACCTGCCGTCGCCGTACGAACAGACGCTCACCAGAATCGCCAGAGCCGCCAGCACCACGAGCTCCAAAGACATGGAGCTGCTGCCACCAAGCCGTGGACCAGAGATGGAGAACGAAGATGGAGATGGAGCAGAGATAAGGTCCGACAACGAGGAAGAGAGAGAAGAAGAGATCAAGGACTGAATCAAGGTTGAGTAACAAACGAGGAGAGGAGAGGAGAGGAGAGTAATGTGTATCTCCTGTTTGCCTGACTGGTTGATGTTTGGTTTAAAGACTTGAAAGCAGCCGAACACTGATGACCTGGAATAAATCGTTGTTGGTTGCGTTCAGTGTCTTGCTCAAGAACACTTTGACAAGGACGGACATATTGTCTACTGCGGGGATCAAACCTATGATATTCCAGTTACAGGACACACCCTTTAACCCCCAGGATCCCACTAGGACTCCCTGCTGCCCCTTTGCCATCCTGCAGCACAAAAAACTGAACGTAAGCTCAGAATCAACCTCTCGTTGGAAACCCTGTAGATGATATCGTATCACCGTCGGACACAGTGTACTCCATTCCTCTTAAGGATAAAAGTCAATGTTGCTCATTTTTTTACACCTAGGAATGTGAAAATGTGTATTTGGGTTGAACAATTTGTATTTTTTGTTCTTACAATTTGTATTTTATCTTTAACCCCAGATGTAGCTGCCCTTACCGAAGGCACAACTTTCTGAAAATGTAAGTATTTTCCTGACTGTGAGCGTAAAATCAAAGTTTCTAACAGTTATACCTGTTAGCTGTGGAAATGGAAAAATATTTATTTTGTAATAATAATATTTGTATTCATTTTCTGTGTCATGTTTGCAATATATGAATTTGTTGTCCCATTTAATGATCTCTGGATACAATGACTGGCAATAAAGTGGACAAGTCTAAACTGTGTGGTTCTCTTTGTGTTAGTTGTTGTTAGTTGCAGTGTTTCTCTAAATTCATTCAGTTGTAGTTTGTCAACACAGCAGGAGAACAACCACCACTGCTAGACAGCTAACAGCTAGCTAAATTTCCCTCTAAAACTCTTTGTCCTCTAAGACAAATTTATGTCCTAATGTGGCGAAACATGGGCAGCGACTCTGCTGTCCTGAGGTCAGCGGGGAGTTCATTCCACCAGTGTGGGACCAGGACAGAAAAGAGCCGTGACCGGGTAGATCGATCTCGGAGTGACGGGGCAACCAGTCGATATCTACAAGTATGTAATATAGCTATGAACAAAGTGGCACAGTGATCAGTATGTAATTATAGAAATATGTAATATTGAATATTGAAACTTTATTGTATGGCAGAAGATCATTTGTTGAGTTGGGTAGCTGTCCTGTCACGAACGCTACTAGCTAATGTTGGCAGTAGTTTGATCCCGTCCCTTCCTCATCCCCACATTTGGAATCCCTCCTGTGCTGATTGGGGCAGTGGCTGCATCAACAGGTAGACCGTGTCTGGTTTCTGCAATCTGACACTCCCCATAGACACCCAAAGTTGCCTTCCTCCATTCCACAACAACATAAGAAATGTCCTCTCTTCACAGGATGCCAAAACGTAGAGCACACCGTTGTTAGATCCACACTAGATTATTGCAACGCAGTTCTATCTGGACGCCGTAATTCCTCACTCAGAAATCTACAACTTATACAAAACTCTGTTGCTACAGTTCCCAGTGGAGTTGTGAAGTTAGAGAAGATCACTCTTGTTTCTCGCCTACAAGACATTACATGGTCTAGCTCCAGTCCGTTCGGCTTAATAATTCCCTACAACTGCCCAAGCCATCTGCTTCAGCAAGGCTGGACTCTTAGCCGTCCCCACTATCTCATAAAAGGCAACAATGGCAGGTCCTTCAGAGCTCCTACACTTTGGAACAGCTTGCCGAGCCACATCATGGAATCTCACAGGCTTTCAAGCAAAGTCTCAAAATCCCTCTTTAGACTTAACTTGACCATGACAATCACACACCTGCACTGTGACAATTAATTAATTATCAGTGAAACACCTAACATCACTTTGTCTGATATTTCCTGTACCTTGTCCATACCTCAGACTGGAACCTGACCTCGTATGGTTCTCCGTCTCCATTTGAACGAGGCGACACAGGGTCTGATCTTACCCATCGCCCTGCAATACCTCGCGCCACCCTACATCTCCGTCATCGGCATTGGAGCCGTGGCTGCCGCCGTGATGTCTTCAACTGACTCCGCCTTTCTGTCTGCAGCCTCCACCTTCACCTCCAACATCTACAAGAACATCCTGAGGACACAGGTGAGGAGGAGTGGGGGAAGAGATGGAGAAGAGGAGGCAGGAGATGAGAGGAGGTGGAGGAAAGGGGAAGATGTGGAAGGAAGAGATGGGAAGGAGAGGAAAACGCTGACAAGGGTGGGCAATGAAGTTAACATGGGTGGATGGGTGGATGGGTGGGTCTTTAGTGTCCCCGAGGGGAAATTGCAGTTTCCAGCAGTACAAGACAAGATATTGTATTAGCTAATAGTGCCACATTTGTGGTATTGTTAATTTGTAGTGACTTTTATCTGAATGCAGGGGTAGATATCGGTATATATGGTATATATGGTCAGAATAGCAGTGGAAGGAGATTTTGTGTGTATGAATTATGTGGCTAAGAGGTGCTCATGTTATCGTGTTAGCTTACAGTACGTTAAATGCCCGTAGGCAAGTAGCATTATCTAATGATGAGGTGGTATTACCTGTAAGATGAGTTGCCAATCCTCTCGTTAAATAAAAGGTAAGTTGACCAACAGGCCAATTTGTTCCATAATTGGTAACACAAGCACTCGGCCTGGAGCCGGGAAGGGTTCACTTTGTGGAGACGTCCAGATGTTATTGCATTATATTCATATCTCAAATTGGTTCCAGACGTTAGCCCGAGGCCAGTATATCATATATCATTTGGTGTACCCTATCCAAAGCACCTTAAGGTTCATGAGTGCAGCATCTTTTGCATGGTGGCCTCGGTAGGACTTAAACTCCTGATGCTGTAAGCCATGTTTCCTCTCTTCAGGCGAGAAAAACAAGCAGTTTTTGCAATCTTCCTCGTCCCCAAAATCCAGAGGGCAACCTGCTGTTTCCATTTGTAAATATGTTGGGAAACTGAGAGGGAGATGCGCGGAACATAGGAGATTCCAGGTGTAAATGACAAGCCGGACATTGGAGCTAGTAGTAGGAAGAGAGAAGAAATGAGACGAGTAGAGAGCAACATAACAGAGAATAAGTTTGGGAGGATGAGATAAACTCAATTGACTGCTGCTTACCTGGTGTTCCATTTCCTTTCCTTCTAGGCATCAGAGCGAGAGATCCGTTGGGTGATCCGTATTGCTGTGGTATTAGTGGGTCTGGCCGGTACATCATTCACCTTCCTGCATACCGGTGTCATGGCATTCTGGGTTCTTGGGGGAGAAATCTCCTACATTATGATGTTCCCTCAACTGCTCTGCGTCCTCTTTGTCAACATCTCCAATGGTTACGGAGCTAGTATGGGCTTTCTGGTGGGGTTGTTGTTAAGACTGCTGTGTGGAGAGCCATTACTAGGGCTACCACCCGTCCTCCACTTCCCAGGATGCACTTTTGAAAATGGTGTTTACGTTCAATATTCCCCAATCAGGTCCATCTGCATGCTGTCTACCTTTGCCACCATATTACTGGTCTCCTATTTGACTTCACTGCTCTTTAACAAAGGCTTAGTTCCTGAGGATTGGGATGTGTTTAAAGTGAAAGCCCAACACACGCCACAAACACTAACACCAGCAGGTGGCGCCAACAGAGATGAAGAAAATGAGAAGCCCAACAGTGGTGAAGTCGAGGTGTTAAGAAACACATGAGAAAAGGTTTGAACCCTTTTGAATTACCTGAAGTCATAACAACAGATGGACCTGCAAGTAAACCATGGCCAAAAAGGAACTTTGCAGAGTCCAAAATTGAAATTGATTGTAATTTGTTTGTGTCTTTAAAATGTGATTAATACAACTGTTGATTCACTGCTTGGGCAAACTTACATAAAAACTTTTATCTTAGTAGTTCATCCTCTTTCTGAGGAGACTAGCATCTCAAACGGGGACCACGCCTCTCCTAGGAGATGTAAAAATGAGACTAAATGAGAAATGAGACTAACTAAATGAGAAATTGTAAGGAATCAAAACGGCAAATCCATTTTCGGCACAAAAGGTTAAAAGCTTTGAGAAGCCTCGTCTCACCAACACCACATGGAGGAGGAGTGCAGGAAGGAGTCTGGGTGAGAGCTTTGGTGGTGCAAAGAGCACCATCTGCTGTTCAGCGTCAGTAACACAGGAAAGTCACCTACACCTGTGGAGATGATGCAGTCCGAGAATCACCAGGGGTGCATAACTACAAACAGAACTGAATCCATTGTTACCAGTGCACTGACAACCTGGAGGCAGTAGCAGAGGGGAGGTTGGGGACTAAACTGAACTCCATCTTAGACAAAACCTCTCACAGTCTCTGGTGAGCTGAGGCAGCTTCAGAGCACCTTAAGCCTTCACCTCACCTCCTTAACGTGCAACAAGGAGCATTTTGAGTCTCTTTTGTCTGATACTCATCAGACAATATAATGTTTTTCTCCTAACTGCTCCAGCCGCAACACACTAGGATGGCTTTTCTGACCTAGAAGATTGGTTATCATTTTCTTATCGAGACACTATAAAAAAGCACATTTTGAGATCTAAAGTTCTCAGGATACATGTGGAGTAGCCTTTGATCAAATACACTGACATTTGTATTTGTATATAATACTAATAGAACGCAGCACATTTACTATGGACTGTTTTCTGCTCATTTAGAACATAGTGATTGAGATTGTGCTTTTTAGTAGAAAGTAAGGTGTTGACAATATTAAGCACTGGGGGTCGTAATAATGGAAGGAATTCTTTAATCAAATTAGCAGGGAGAGGTGGTAGGTTTCCAGAAGGCTTCTAAGAGCGTTCCAGTGGATCAGACCCACGTTTGATGTAGGACTAGTGATCTCAACCTGAAGTAGTTCAACTTTCTGATTGAAGAAATGTTAGTAGCATTAGTAGCAAATGTGGAGCTGGGGAGGGGAGAGCTAATACTAATATACTAATACTAGCATACTAATGCTACTACTCGTACTGGTGCTACTACTGGTACTACCACTACTGTTGAGGGAGACCATATGTCTCCTGATATCTCTGCACAGGGTCACATAAAAAGACAAGCATCATTCTCTCGTCTGAACTTTAGCCAGACTAGATAAGTAAGACTGAAATGTTCCTAACAGTTCTTGTCCTTGAGCTCATCCTCACGTCAGCAGCTTTGCATTCAAACTGCTGTAACATGTATGTTCATGCTTCACCTTGTTGAGACTGGCTCACTCTAGCAGATGCTTTAGTCTGTTGCAGACTACTACTGCTACTGCTACTACTACTACTACTACTACTACTACTACTACTACTACTACTACTACTACTACTACTACTACTACTACTACTACTACTACTGCTGCTGCTGATACTACTGCTACTACTACTACTACTACTTCTTCCACTGCTGCTGATACTATTAGGCTACTACTACTATTAATACCGCTACTACTAATAATGATAATGCACATTGCTTGATTCTGATTGAAATATCCAATGGCAGGACACATTCTCGATACCAACTATTTTTATTGGTTACAATAAATAACAGACAGGGAACAAATCAGATTTTCATTCATTCATTTCATTCAGAAGTCAAAGTCTTTTGTGACTTCAGAAATCGGAATTAGGAGCCGATTTGGAGCACTTGAATGCATCATTACAGTTGAGAACGTTTACTGTAAAGAACAAACAACGAAATAAGAAGAAGAGAATCTACCGTGTACTCAGTGTATCTATCTACAGTCCAACACCATAAACATGTTGTCTTGATAGTAAAATGCATTTAGCCCAAAGTCGGGCTATCCGCAGAGTAGTCTGTTGTATTTCTAGCACGGAGCGCATCGGTTCTCCTGCAGTTAAATATTGGAATAACCCATTTATAATAATATAATAATATTACAATAATCATCTCGGGTGTGCAGTAGCTAACTGAATGACGGACTTCTCTTTCATGGGAATCAAGGTTACACGAGCCAGGAATAGACGCAGTCCATTTGTCGGTAGTCCAATTCATTCATTCTAACAGACGCATCTGGCGCGTTTCCAATAAAGTATCTGGCTCCATTTTAACTACATATAAGGAGAATAATAATATAATAATATAGCATAACGTCAGTTTTCCAATATGTCTCTAATTCACACGAATAGCAACCTCTCGGGTCTGCCCCCCACGCGCTCCAAGGCAGCACTAGTTGATTACTAGTTTATTAACCTTCACCATGTGCTCCACTTTATATCTATTCCTCTGGTCTTCTTCTCTTATTCCCCTGCTTTCAGTAATGAGTGTGTTTTTTCCCATGCAACACTCCTGCCGCCCGGAGAAACTACTGACAGACCAGCATCCTGGATAACAAACTACTGACAGACCAGCATCCTGGATAACAAACTACTGACAGACCAGCATCCTGGATAACAAACTACTGACAGACCAGCATCCTGGATAACAAACTACTGACAGACCAGCATCCTGGATAACAAACTACTGACACAACAGCTTGGAGCTTTTTTGATCACATCAGTGGACAAAAAAAGCTCCAGGTGATTGTTCAGGTGTAGACAAAACAACACATTTCAAGGTTCAAGGTTTTTTATTGTCATATGCACAACGTTCACAAAAAGCAAAAGTAGGCAATGAAATTCTTGTGTCTCTCCGACACCTTACGCTAATGCTAGGACAATATTGACAGACATAATTAAAAAAAACACAAGAGATATAATATAATATAAAAAATATAATATAATATAATATAAAAAAATTATATTCAGGCGAGACATAGACAAGAGCAGATATGAGACATGGGGACGCTGCGGTGTGAGATGGCACGTGAGTGCAGTTTTATATCAGCTGCAATATGAACCATGATTCAACCGTGACTCGGGTTGGCCTGTTGGATGTGTTCAAGTTTAAAGGCAGAGCGCGGAGTTCGCGAAGTCCACTATTGAAAGTCTGAGACGTCACGTGCACTCTTATATCACATTATGTTCTGACGTTATGAGACAGTCTCCTGATGAAAAAAGTAGAGACATTTCATAAGTGCAGTTCTAATACAAAATGATGATATATGTATAGCCTCTATAGCAGACTACGCCCACAATACGCGTCTGCAGTGACAGGCTCGTCTTCTGTGCAGTTTTTATACCATCATTAACTTCAGGCTGCACTTATTCAGATATTCGTCAGCGCTATCAACCTCTTGTAGCAGCACAATGACGCAACGTCGCAAATGGGAGGAGAGGGGAAGTAGGTTTGCATTTCTGTTACAGCTTGACTAGATACCCCATGAGGCGCAACGCCCCTACCTTACAGCCCGGGGGGCTCTCCGCATCTGGGGATACAACCGGTCATTCAGGTTGAGCCGGTCGGATTGACGAACTCTCTTTCAACATGGCCCTCAACGTCCCTGGACTGGTAGTCACCATCCTCTTCTACCTGCTGGTGCTTGGAATCGGCATCTGGGCTTCCATCAAATCCAAAAAGGATGAAGCCAGGACGCAGGCGGACCACGCAGACATGGCCCTCCTGGGCAACCGTAAAATCAGTTTGGCAGTGGGAATTTTCACTACAACTGGTGAGTACTGGTTGTGCGGTTGCGGCTGCAATGTCATTATGCTGCATTCACGTCCCGTGGGAACAACCGCCATAAACCCACCACTTGGTTCAACGAGTAGTTGTGTCCTCCTTGGAATTTTAAGACTTGTGCTTACAAAATGGCCAATGTGATGGAAATTGTTAATCTTGTACATTTTATTTGAAATGAACGTGGGCAGATATTGTCTTGTTGGTGTTCAGGTTCAATCACCAAAGTCTGAGTAAGTAGTATTTTCCACAAGAAAGCTGAGGCAAGTAGGAGACTCCTATCTACCATCTTTCCCAATTAATGCAGCCTTTACATGTGTGTGCTGAGTGTCTCATTTTAAATGGGGATTCCTTAATGGCAAGATTAAGGAAGTGAACCGTACAGAAATAGACCTTTGTCTTAACCCCAAACCTGTTTAACCTCTTCTTGCAACAACTCACCTCATCTTTCAGATTTCAGAGACTTCTCCTTGAGCGAGACTTCTGTTAAACAAAGGTCTATCTCTGTAGGATCATTTCCTAATGTTGTCAGACACTTCCAATAACAATCTGAGCCTGTCGGTAGACAAGATGTTGACATCTGATAGCCAGCAGTCCCTCTTGCTTGGAAAGCCTAGCATAACAAAAATAAGTCATACACCTTCTCAATATTTTAAATTGTGCCATAGAGTGTAGACAAATCCATCATGCCAACCTTGCAGGATTAGATTAGATTAGATTCAACTTTATTGTCATTGCACAGAGTACAAATACTGAGACAACGAAATGCAGTTTGGCATCTAACCAGAAGTGCAAATAGCAGTAAAGTGCAGAGTATGTACATATGTATAGTTCGAGATAAATATTAAATATAAAATAAACAGTAAGGGAAGATATGAATGTGCTATATACAGTATGGACAGTGAAATTAATACTCTCATACTGTCGATACTGTCCTTCATCCTTCATCCAAGCAACAATTTCCCAAGCCCTGGTTGTCTTGTAACTGGGCAGCATGAACCTGAAGGAACCAAATACAAAAACGCAACAAAGTCAACTTTTCCACTCTGGTTTGAACCAAAGAAAACAACTGTATGTGTGATCGCAGCCCTAGTCAATCTGTCAGCGTCCGTCTCTTGGATTGTATCATATAGAAGGCGTTCAGTTGTCAGTGCACTCATATTCATCACTGCATACACTCATTTTTCCTCATATTCACCTAGGCTTGTTTTTGTAACTGATGAGAATTTCAATTGCAAACACATGCAGAAAATTAAGTGTGTGTGTGTGTGTGTGTGTGTGTGTGTGTGTGTGTGTGTGTGGTGTGTGTGTGGTGTGTGTGTGCCATACAGCTACCTGGGTTGGAGGGAGCTTCATCATCGGCACAGCAGAGGCAGTGTACAATCCAACTTTCGGACTAATTTGGGCCGTCATGCCGTTAGCAGCAACCGTAGCATTCATCGTTGGTAAGATTCTCTTTTTAATGTAGTGGCTCTCAAAGTGGACGATTGCCTGAAACCACCTGAAACCACCTGAAACCACCTGAAACCACCTGAAACCACCTGAAACCCCTATTCACTATAATTTAATTCACTACAAATGTATCCCACTTATTGAATGAATACTCTTATCCTAGGTTTCCCTCTCACCACTATTTCCTCTGCATGTACAGACAGAGTTATGCAATACAGTAACTAAACAGTTGCCAAATGAAAGTCCCTGGAACAAAATCTTATTAGATGGGGGTCTAATGTGTGTCTGTCTGTGGGTCCAGGACATGAAACCATTTGAGGAACCTTCAGTGGTTTTGAATAAAGACATATAAGACATTTTCTTTTCTTTTTTTTCACCAAAAAGCAAATCTCAAAGTGCTACATGAAAACAAAATAATTAAAAGCAAGTAAAACACAACAAGAAGAAATAAAAGGAAAATGAAAAGTATTGAGGTAAAACCAGTGGTAAGCTTTTTAGATAAATAATAATAGGAATTCTCTTTATTAATATAACCCTTTTCAAAACACAGTTATAAAGCACTGTTCAAAGGAGTGTGTCCAGTACTGTGACATCGTTCTCCTTGGATTTTCTGTTGATGGAGTTTGAGTTCCTGTAGGTGGCGCTCTTTTCTTTGTCTGTTCAGACATGGTGGCTATCGCTGTCTCAATATCCAGAAAATATACGTTTTAGCTAAGTGTAGAACAGTAGGTTAAGCATGGTTTTTCAATGGATGAGTTAGTTTCACAATTCATAAACCGCTGTCGATAAATTAATCTAAATCTAAATAAACAGGATATAGATTATAAATATGGTGATAAGCAGTAATACATTCAGAAAAATATTTGCCTTCTTTATATTTTGATTGCGGGAGGTTGCTGGTGAATGAATGAATGCTGGATGAACGGATGAAAAAAGATGATCCAGAATGAAAGAGTGGATGGACAGAGCAGAAATGCAGTTGTCCTTCATTCTGCCTAAGGTGGCCTGTTCTTCGCCAAGCCGATGAGAGACAGAAAATATGTGACCATGATGGATCCCTTCCAGATCAAATATGGAAACGTACTGACCGGAATTCTGTCTGTGGCGCCGCTTATGTCAGAAATTATTTGGGTGACGTCAACGCTGATAAGCTTAGGTAAGAAAACGTCAATCTCCATCGTACTTGCGTATTCGTATTTGCTTGTGTGTGTGTTTGTGCATACATGTGTGCATACTCTTGCATGTGTTTCTGAGTGTGAACCATCAATGCATATGTGAGTGTGCATGTATAGAGGCGTGCATGTGCAGTGTCAGGGGATGCTTGTGTGCGCCTATGTATGTGACTGTGTGTGGATGTTTCTGCAGGTATGTGCTGCTGTAGGCATGTGTGTGTGTGTCCACATATGTGTGCATCATGAGTGTGTGTGTTTCCTAGGTGTTACCATGAGTGTAATTCTGGATTTATCCTACGCTGTAAGCATCTGGATCTCTGCTGCAGTGGCCATTACCTACACCCTGATGGGAGGTCTCTACTCTGTGGCTTACACAGACATCATACAGCTCATGCTCATATTCATCAGCCTGGTGAGTTATTCCACTTCATGAGATTGTCAACCAAACCTATGTCAGCAACTTGAATGACATGATCTCTGTATGTACACTATATTGCCAAAAGTATTCACTCACCCATCCAAATAATTGAAATCAGGTGTTCCAATCACTTCCATGGCCACGGGTGTATAAAATCAAGCACCAAGGCATGCAGACTGTTTCTACAAACATTTGTGAAAGAATGGGTCGCTCTCAGGAGCTCAGTGAATTCCAGCGTGGTACTGTGATAGGATGCCACCTGTGCAACAAGTCCAGTCGTGAAATTTCCTTGCTCATAAATATTCCACAGTCAACTGTCAGTGATATTATAACAAAGTGGAAGCGATTGGGAACGACAGCAACTCAGCCACGAAGTGGTAGGCCACGTAAAATGACGGAGCGGGGTCAGCGGATGCTGAGGCGCATAGTGCGCAGAGGTCGCCAACTTTCTGCAGAGTCAATCGCTACAGACCTCCAAACTTCGTGTGGCCTTCAGATTAGCTCAAGAACAGTGCGTAGAGAGCTTCATGGAATGGGTTTCCATGGCCGAGCAGCTGCATCCAAGCCATACATCACCAAGTGCAATGCAAAGCGTTCTCTGGAGTGACGAATCGCGCTTCACCATCTGGCGATCTGATGGACGAGTCTGGGTTTGGCGGTTGCCAGGAGAACGGTACTTGTCTGACTGCATTGTGCCAAGTGTAAAGTTTGGTGGAGGGGGGATTATGGTGTGGGGTTGTTTTTCAGGAGCTGGGCTTGGCCCCTTAGTTCCAGTGAAAGGAACTCTGAATGCTTCAGCATACCAAGTGATTTTAGACAATTCCATGCTCCCAACTTTGTGGGAACAGTTTGGGGATGGCCCCTTCCTGTTCCAACATGACTGTGCACCAGTGCACAAAGCAAGGTCCATAAAGACATGGATGGGAGAGTTTGGTGTGGATGAACTTGACTGGCCTGCACAGAGTCCTGACCTCAACCCGATAGAACACCTTTGGGATGAATTAGAGCGGAGACTGAGAGCCAGGCCTTCTCGTCCAACATCAGTGTGTGACCTCACAAATGCGCTTCTGGAAGAATGGTCAAAAATTCCCATAAATACACTCCTAAACCTTGTGGAAAGCCGTCCCAGAAGAGTTGAAGCTGTTATAGCTGCAAAGGGTGGACCGACGTCATATTAAACCCTTTGGATTAAGAATGGGATGTCACTTAAGTTCATATGCGAGTCAAGGCAGGTGAGCCAATACTTTTGGCAATATAGTGTATGTATGCATGTATGTAAGTATACATGCATTTAGTTTATTATTTTATAAAACATAACCCTAACAGAAATGCTGAAAATTATAAAATCTAATGATAAAAACAGAAAATGATAAAAATGATGACTTGAAAGGTTATAGAAAATGGAACATATGCATATAGTTTTGGAAATACCATGTACATTTGTTGATAATCTTCTTTTTTCAACCAGTGAAATATTGAATGTTCCAGCTTGGCTGCTTGTTGATCCACTTCCTTTTTGAGGAATAAAAACCCAGATCAGAAACGTCTTTATAGTATCAGACTGACAAATATGGGTCATGGGAATTGTGCTATATGTCGTGGAATAGTTTTTAGAAGTCATAGAATTTGATTCGCAAAAAGGTGGAAGAACCCTGTATCTCCGTACCTACCTATCTATGTACATCTGCTCATGAGTTGGATACTCCATATCTCTCCACAGTGGTTGTGCGTCCCCTTCGTCTTCATGAGCCCCGCCTCCTCTGACATCACCAAGACGTCATTCAACAACACCTTCCAGGCCCCCTGGGTCGGTACACTAGAGGCACACAGAGCCTGGAGGTGGATCGATCATTTTTTACTGCTGGTAAGGCAGTGAAAAGCACAGACTCCTACTCTGAAAAAAATAATTGGCAGCACAAATTTAAAACAGATGATGTACTGTTGAGAGAATAGGTAACATAAGTCCTTGGTTGAAAACTGATAGCACTTTTACAGAGTAGATCCTCTGTATTTTAGAGATATTGAATGGTGGAGTTTTGGTCCAAGACAACCAAGATAACTTGTATGTTTAAGTAAAAAATATGAGTGTATTCTGATATTTCCTTCTACATCTCTGAACTAGGATGTTGTGATTTCCAATAATCGGACCTCTCTTTTTTGATTTGAGTGTTCTTAAATATCTCATCCTAGGGGCCAGAATACAGCCAGCTCTCCACATATTCGTTGTTAGCATCACCCTGCTTCATATTCTTACAGTTCCACATATCCATATTATTGAGGGAGACCATATGTCTGCTGACACCTCTGTACAGGGTCACAGAAAAGACAAGAATCATTCTCTTGTCTTAACACTGAACATAATGCCCAATAAGTTAGACTAAATAAGACTAAAACATGCAGACATCTATTTTCCTAAATGTACATACCTTGAGATAATCCTCACATATATCAGCAGCTATGCACCCGTACTGCTATAAACTGTGTTCATGCTTCACCTTGTTGAGACTGGCTCACTCTCTAGCAGATGCTTTAGTCTGTTGCAGATGGTCACTCTATCTATTCAGATCTTTGATTGAAATCCTTTGTTTGGGCCTTTGTTAACTTGTTCTACTTCATTGAGCCACAACATATCAGAAAGAGAGCCACAGAGAGCTCTGCCCTGAAGTTGTTGAGGGATGGGGAAACATAACTCATTCACTTTACCAGCTCATGTTTTCCAGGCCACCCAAGGGATACAAACTGGTGACCTTCCCATCGCAAGTTTTCCTCTGGTTCAGTCTTACCTGATTGTATGCACTTTTCTATTCCATTGCCTCCATAAATCTCTGTTTTATTTATATGTTTCTTCATTTGAAGAGTATAGGAGACCTTGGCTTTCAGGACTTCCACCAAAGGACTTTATCAGCCTCTTCCTCAGCCACGGCCAAGATGCGATGCTATGCTGCAGCTTTCCTCATCCCCACATTTGGAATCCCTCCTGTGCTGATTGGGGCAGTGGCTGCATCAACAGGTAGAGTAGTGATCACTAGATCCACTGTGATCCAAGTCATACCACTGAGACTCTTGTTAGGGCCGTCCTCATTTAGCAGCTCATTGTAACTCCCCATCCATTCTCATACTGTTTGATTTCAGTGCCACTTTTAATACAGCTGAAAAAAACAATTGGCATCCACAGCGCACCTCTTTCACTGTTCAGATCTTGTACATGTGCACAGTACCTCATGTAACCTCTCACAAAAGGACATATGGTATTCCACAGGGATTGGTCTTGGGTCCTCTATTCTTTTTCCTATGCATGCAACCACTTGGTGATATTATCCACAGACATGGCATTAGCTTTCACTGCTATGCAGACGACACACCACTCTACATATCAGCAAAACCTGGTGAGGCTCCTCAGATATCTGTCCTTGGGGCTTGATGTAGACAAAATGAGGGTTGTCTAGTTAAAGCTCAGGACACCTCAGTAATCTGGGAGTGACACTCTCCAAAGACACCCACATCAAAACCATTTCCAAAGTTACCTTCCACCATTTTCACAACATAGCTAAGAAATTTGAGCATGAGCATCCAGATTGGATTATTGCAATGCACTTCTATCTGGATGCCCTAATTCCTCACTGAATCTACAATTTATACAAAATTGCGCTCCTATAGTTCCCAGTGGAGTTAGGAAATTAGAGAATATCACTCCTGTCCTCGTTAGCCTACTGCCCTAGCTTCTCTACATTGGCTTCTGATTAACTAAATATAATTCATTTCAAGATCCTATTTCAAGACAGCAACTCATCATGGAATATTGCAGTCTGTGCAATACACTGGACATATCCATAGGTAGCGCTACCCATCATTGAAGTAACCCTTTTCATATATTTCCTGCACTGCTGCTGCACTGCAGAAAGTATAGGAAAGCCCAGCAGTACTGTAGCACGATAGGTCTTCTAGAATAGCTACTTGCACTGTGACAATGAATTAGGCCCATTAATTATCAATGAAACACCTAACATCACTTTGTCTGATATTTCCTGTACCTTGTCCATACCTCAGACTGGAACCTGACCTCGTATGGTTCTCCATCTCCATTTGAACGAGGTGACACGGGTCTGATCTTACCCATCGTCCTGCAATACCTCACTCCACCCTACATCTCCGTCATCGGAATCGGAGCCGTGGCTGCCGCCGTGATGTCTTCAACTGACTCTGCCTTGCTGTCTGCAGCCTCCATCTTCACCTCCAACATCTACAAGAAAATCCTGAGGACCCAGGTGAGGAGGAGTTGGGGAAGAGATGGAGAAAAGGAGGGAGGAGATGAGAGGAGGTGGAGGAAAGGGGAAGATGTAGAAGGAAGAGATGGGAAGGGTGGGAGGAAGAAAGTCAGAGAGACAGTGTTATGAGAAAGAAGAGCACTGGAGGAGGAAGAGGAAGGAAAGAAGAGGAAAACAATGACAAGGGTGGACGATGAAGTTAACAGAACTTTTTAGGCAATGTAAAGAGCCAATGCTGACATTAAACCAAGTGAGACACAGGGTCAAAAAACTATTCAAACATTTCCTGGCAATAAGTTATTCTTATTGTAGCAAGCATTGCTACAATAAGAACCGGGGCCACAACAGACAGAGCCAAAGAGTTAACGGGCTAGCAGGCTGTTTTATTTGAACACAGCAATACGACCCGGTGTTGATGGCAGGTTTTCAGCACCGCCTCCTTCGGCAGGCGCACCTCCCCTCTGTGGCAGGTCAGCCGCGGAGCACCAAATCTGCCAGTCCGCCAGGCTTCCAAGAGCATCCCGCTCCAAAGCTAAAAAAGCTAAAACTAATTTTGCAAAGTGCTTCACAATCAAGACAAATTTACTGCTGCTTACCTGGTCTTCCATTTCCTTTCCTTCTAGGCATCAGAGCAAGAGATCCGGTGGGTGATCCGTATTACTGTGGTATTAGTGGGTCTTGCCGGTACATCACTCACCTTCCTGCATACCGGTGTCATGGCATTCTGGGTTCTTGGGGGAGAAATTGCCTACATTATGATGTTCCCTCAACTGGTCTGCGTCCTCTTTGTCAACATCTCCAATGGTTACGGAGCTAGTATGGGCTTTCTGGTGGGGTTGTTGTTAAGACTGCTGTGTGGAGAGCCATTACTAGGGCTACCACCTGTCCTCCACTTCCCAGGATGCACTTTTGAAAATGGTGTTTACGTTCAATATTCCCCAATCAGGTCCATCTGCATGCTGTCTACCTTTGCCACCATATTACTGGTCTCCTATTTGACTTCACTGCTCTTTAACAAAGGCTTAGTTCCTGAGGTTTGGGATGTGTTTAAAGTGAAAGCCCAACACACACCACAAACACTAACACCAGCAGGTGGTGCCAACAGAGATGAAGAAAATGAGAACTTTGAAGCCCAAAGGGAGAATGGTGAAGTCTCAGCGGCAATGTTAGATTCAAGTTGTTAAGAAACATATAAATCGAGAGGGCAAATCTCAGGAGCTACTATCACCGTAGTTTATAGTGTGTTGTGTTGTGTTATGTTGTGTTGTGTTGGAACCTGGGGGAACTACATAATTTTACACACAAAACTTTCAACAAAAAATACAGAAAAGTGTACATCTTATGATTGCTTATATAACACTTTTTTTAACACTTTTAACATTTTCATATTTCTGTAAATTCTCTGCGAATTAGTTGATATTTCTGGACACATTTCTGTACATATGCTAACACCAATGAATTACACTAGAATTATGATCTGACAATGCACATGTGCCCTTGCACACTGTCCCTTTTGCTGTACATGTGGTACCTCAATTAGTGTGTTTGACAAAACAGCTTGTAATACACATATGGAATTGTTTACATTCTTTACATATCTATAGCTGAAGAATTGATATATTTCTGAAGGTGAATAGTTTCTTATAACACATGTGTGCATGTCAGTGGTGCTTTAGTTGTTTTCCACCAATTCCAGTCCTGGAGTTGGGGTGCTGCTGCTGCTATATTTTAAATTTCTGCCACTCAGCTCATACTAGGCCAGACTCATAAAACACACTGCCAGATTTAACGTGACGTTAAGGGCAAATACCATTGCGCTATCACGTTGTCTCATTCATAGACGTGGTTACCGGCCTGTTTTACCGTTTGCGTTTTATGTGGCACTACCGCCCTCTGTCACATTTACATGTTCTTTAAGAGACACACCTGTTCTAGACTAACGGTATGAAACCTGTGTGAAATCAGTCCTCTGTCTCAAAGTTACAGCTGTCAAAACGAGGCCATAAATATATAACACCTCATTAACATGTTGATTTTCATTGGCTTAACACAATGGTAATGAATATTCAGGTCGCTAATCACCGCCACAGTTACTTTACTAACAAGCTGAAATTACCGTGCCGCAGATTTTGCGTGGCATTACCACTGAGTTTTATAAATCTGACCCCTAGATCTTTGGTATTTCATCACCGATCGGGGTGGAGCCGGCCCTTTTTTGACCTGCTGAAATTATATGTGCAATGTTGAATTTATGTCCAGTATATAGAAGTCAATACAGAAGTCATGCAAATAACAGCTCAAAAAATATGATTTAGTGTTGAATATCTCTTTAAGTCCATCTGTATGCACCTTTCTTTATGCACAGGAAACCCTGCAATGTTTAGCAAATTCATCAGTTTAATTATGTAATCTACATACTAATAAATGCCAAAAATACATCAAATGTGATGTGAATTATTGGAATAAATTAGACTGCAACATTGGTGAGTGGTGTCTAAACAATTGGATTTGGATTGGATTGGGATCTGCAAGTTTTTAAGGGATCATCAAAGGAGACAGAACTACCAGGGCGCAAGCAGTGCACCAAGAAATCATTAAGAAACTCATCTTTTGATTTAAAATATATTTCTGATGTGAAAAAATCAGTTATTTCTTATAGGCAATTATGCAGAATGGACCTAAATCATTTCAGATTTTGTAAAGTATATGATAGATAGATAGATAGATAGATAGATAGATAGATAGATAGATAGATAGATAGATAGATAGATAGATAGATAGATAGATAGATAGATAGATTTATTTGACAAAAATTAAAAAAATTCTTGTCCACTTGTTCTTCTTGTCTCCTCTCCAATGAGGAGTGAATAAATAAAAACTTTATCTTGTGCATTTTGGAGTCCAAGAGGAAAGCTGCCAACTTTTGTTTTGGCTGAGCTATTACAATTCCCTGTGCTGCTTTCTCTTCATTTACACTGGCAATTGTATTTAATGATTTATACAGAATCTAACCTATTTTGAGATGTTCTTCAACAAATTTTGTATCAATATGTATGGATGGTCAAACCTTATTTATCAAAATCATCATGACACAGAGATGTGCACACAGGGCTGTGGTTGACTGGCATCCTGTCATGCCATCCGGCTTTTTATGCCACAGTGTGAATTTCATTTTAGAACTTAATACTTTTCATTTGGCTAATTAGACCATATTTCACAGCTGTTACAATACAATATACATCAATTAAGTACATTTCCTGACATGATTCCTATAATAGGCCAACACATTTGAAACAGTTCAACCTTTACACTGCAGGGTCATGACAAATTGCAAATAAATTCAGGCCATATTTAACACTGTTCTCTCATAACTTAACATAACAATGTGCTATTACATTGTGCTGCTCTTTATGTATGACATTTTGATTATTGTTATTGTTATTGTTATTATTTGATAAACAGGTGTAAATGCGGACACAGTGCCAAGAAAATAGATCCATGAAAAATATTCATGTCTCAGAGTAATCATGTATGATAGAGAACTGCTAGGTAAAGAAATAAGAGCCGGGAAGATGAGGTCCAAACTGATTACTTCTTTTGTAAACATGACAGGAATACCAGTACCAAAGAACGATGGACATGATGAAGTCAAACACCAACTTCTCAAGAAATGCACGTCAATCTTACGTGTCATACCAAAAAAAAACACAGATGTAGATAAACAGGATGCTGTGACGTTCATTATTTAAACAACAATTGCTGAGTGAAAGCTGACAGATAACGAAACGGTGGATCTTGGCAGACACAGCATATTCAGGTTGTGATCCAGCAGCTTTCAAACTGTACATTTTGTTTTATTATTTAGCATACATTAAATTTTATTCCGTTTCTTCTTTGAACACAATTCTTTTATCGATGGGCTTATGTGTACTTGGTTCTTTTGAGCTATTTTATCCCTGTTGTATATGGTTTTTTATTCCTTTATTAACTCTGTAGTTGTAGTAGTAGTAGTAGTAGTAGTAGTAGTAGTAGTAGTAGTAGTAGTGGTAGTGGTAGTAAGAGTAGTGTTGAGTAGAGGTTACCTTTCCCTGAACTGTTATCCCCAACAACAGGTCTAAGTCTGAGGAATGGACACTTCATACAACAACATCACATCTCTCAACGAGTCTCACTCTTCTCAAGACCTCTCAACCGCCTACCATGTGATGACATGGATCGTCATCTCCATCGGCCTTCCTTTGACCTTGCTGGCCATCTGTGCTCTGTATTCCCTGGTGAGAGAATTATGACTGAGGTCCATGTAAAGTATTTGTCTGCCTGCTACCTGTATGATGAAAATTTCAGTCATAACTCAGCCACGTGTCACTGGAAACTCCTCTGAAGTTCGTAGGACCACCAAACACAGCGAGTTAGCTCCCTTCGTTACATCTCAGCCTTCTCCCAAACTGCTGCAGAGTGAACGAGTTTCAACTAATCGGAGTGTGAGCACACGATTGATAGAGAAGTGAGAGCATACATAGTGACATACATAGTGATATATCAAGATGAGCTGAAGGACATGTACATTTAGGCATTTATCACTGCTAACTGTCCTGAACATTTGTTTGTTTTAGTGTTATCTACTTTGTAAGTCTGGTACATATAGTATTATAGTATCCATCCATCCATTCATCCATCCTTCGCTGCCCTGTGCCAGCGCTCCACCCTGATGCTAGAAGGAGCACGGAGCCCCGGCATCATCTTCACTAAACTCAGCCCAGATGACTCTTATCTTAACCAGACAGGACTAAAGCCCCCGCGAGGGTTTCTATCATTCATGTTTACTGTTGCCTTGTTGTTCATTTTTACCACTGTTCCTGTAGGTGCGGGGTGACCACGTTGCGCCTGTCTACGTCATCAATCTCCTCATCACAGACCTCATCCAGATCTGCTGCTTGGCCGTCCGGGAGACCACAGGATACGAAGATGTCACTGTTTTATCTATTTTGGTCTACGTCATTGGTTTGGTGGCCAGTGTTGGCTTCATGGTGTTGGTAGCCCTGGAGAGGTAATTATCTTTCTTACTTATTTGTCTTAGCTCTTGTTTATTTGCTTCACTTATTTGTTCAGATAAAGAGTAGGTAGTTAACTTATTGCACTTTTACCTCAGCACTGGTTCTGCTCTTAGATGCTTAGGAAGGAAATGCACTTGACTAGTAGTTCTCTACCTACGTTGAATGCACTTATTGTAAGTCGCTTTGGATAAAAGCGTCTACTAGATGACTGTAATGTAATGTAGAGTAATGTAATATCTGTGTCTGAGGTTTACACAGTTGGTGTGTGTTTGAGAGTGTGTGTATGCATGTGCATGCCTCATAGCATCCTCAAAGTCAGGAATACATGTAACAGATATTCTGTCTATGTATCTTCTATCTTGCACTACAGGTATTTGATCATCGCCTGGCCACTGTGGTACCGCTTCAGACGAAACGTCAAGTCCTCTCTGATGTTCTCCTTCCTGGTCTGGGTCTTCCCTTTTGTCCTGTTATTTTTGTTCTTCTTGGTGGAAGAATCTATCATATTCATCATCATCATCTTCGCCATCTTCCTCCTCCTGCCCTTACCCCTGCTCATCTTCTTCCTGGCTGGGACCCTCAAAGCTCTGTCTGCCGCCATCTCAGTCCCCCCTGAGGAAAAACGGCGAATAGTGGGAGCCTTGATTCTGGTGCTGCTTAACTACACGCTGCTGTTCCTTCCTACAATTATTTGGTTCTTGGAAATGTTGGGCGAAGGGTCTGACATCATCGATGATTTTAGGCTTTGTCTCATCTTTGTCCAGTTCAGTCCTCTTGTTGACTTGGTTCTGTATGTTTTCATGAGGAAAGGGGCCGTCGACACGCTGCTGGCCTGGCTGTGCCCATGCAGATTGACAAGAGAGCAAGAGCAGATCAGCACCATGAATGATGATACCACAGAGACAGTCAGCGCCGTGTAGGCAGAGGAGGACAGGCAGAGAGAGGGAGAAGAAATGAAGGGAAGCGAGGAGGACAGGGGAGCAAGATCCTGTCCACTAACGTTTGGCAATATGACACCTGAGAGTAGAGGATCAGTCTCCATTCATTTTATCATTTATTTTTCTGTCCGTCCATCACTTGTTATCTCAGACACCACAGATCAGATTTTGACAAAACTAAAGGTAACAATAATTGTCTGGAACTAAGAAGAGACAGCATATGGCAGTATATCTGAGAGTAGATTTAAATTGATCTGATTGTGTTGTTGAAGTTCAAGTTAGTTTTGCAGGTATTGGCTATATACTGAAAATGAAACTTGTCAAATAAACTTACTCCTGTTCACTGACACGGCTTTAACATAAAGAAAACATGTTTTTATTTGTTTAGTCATAGACAGAGTTTTGGCTCAGTGGTTTTCACTGGCAGCTAATGTAGATAAGTCTTGTTTCCTGTCTGTTTTTTGTTTTTGTTTTTTTAGCAATGTTACACAATTGCAGCCAACTCCCCTTGAGGCAGACATACAGAGGGCAGCTTTTTGTAATGATGAGAAGATACCGTTCCTAAGGACTTGCTTCAACAGGGAATTTGCCAGGAAATGTTTGAAATAGATTTTTGTCCCCTTGTGTCACTTTGTTGTTTGGAGCATTGCATCTATTGGCCAACAAGGTGCCAATTGTACAAACTCTTCCTTTCAATGGCTGTTCTATGTGTGAAGTGTTTTTTTTTAAATATTAAGATCTCAGCAGCATTTTGTATTTCATCATTATTTTTTAAAGTTTTTTTTAAAGTTTTTTTGATACAGAAGGATCTTGATTTTTATTGGCAGCTGCCAATTCAGGCAGATTTATACTTGCTCCAGTACTGTAACAGCAACATACTTTTTTTTTACACTCACTGCTAAAGGAGCGATCACTAAACTTACAAAACCAAGCCAATAGACAAATTTGCCAGAATTCAAAAGTGTGCTCTACAAAAAAGAACAACTAAAGTCCGCCTGACTAGATTTTCCGCCATTTTAAATGTTTTGAAAAACACATTTTTGACATCTCCTCCTAAACCGTAGGTCTGATTTCTGCCAAATTGTCTGTGGGCATGGCGCAAATTGCGTCACAAATCAATGAGTTTGTCCAATCTTAACAAAACTTGGTAGATATGTATGTTGAACTAAGTTTGTAAAATTATCTTAAAATTGGCCAATAGGGGGGAGCACACATCTTTTCCATATGGGCTTAAAGTATAGTAATTTTGTGGGCCTAACTCTAACCCTAACCACAAAAGGGCCTGAACCGCAAATTGCCGCTTGCGGCTATATTTATTATTGTTATTATTTGATAAACAGATGTAAATGCAGACATAGCGCCAAGAAAATAGATCCATGAAAAATATTCATGTCTCAGACTAATCATGTATGATAGAAAACTGCTAGGTAAAGAAATAAGAGCCGGGGAGATGAGGTACAAACTGTTTATTTATTTTGTAAACATGACAGGAATACCATTACCACAGAATGATGGACATGATGAAATCAAGCACCAACTTCTCTTTTAAAGCAACAAAACAGGGATCTTGGCAGACGCAGCATATTCAGGTTGTGATCCAGCAGCTTTCAAACTGTACATTTTGTTTTATTATTTAGCATACATTCAATTTCATGCAGTTTCTTCTTAGAACACATCGATGGGCTTATGTGTACTTGGTTCTTCTGAGCTATTTTATCCCTGTTGTATATGGTTGTTTAATTCCTTTATTAACTCTGTAGTAGTAGTAGTAGTAGTAGTGGTAGTGGTAGTAGTAAGAGTAGTGTTGAGTAGAGGTTACCTTTCCCTGAACTGTTATCCCCAACAACAGGTCTAAGTCTGAGGAATGGACCCTTCATACAACAACATCACATCTCTCAATGACTCTCGATCTTCTCAAGACCTCTCAACCGCCTACCATGTGATGACATGGATCGTCATCTCCATCGGCCTTCCTTTGACCTTGCTGGCCATCTGTGCTCTGTATTACCTGGTGAGAGAATTATGACTGAGGTCCATGTATGTATTTGTCTGAGTGCTACCTGTATGATGAAAATCAGTAAGAGTAAGTAAGTAAGTGCGTACATAGTGACATACATAGTGATATATCAAGATGAGCTGAAGGACATGTACATTTAGGCATTTATCAGTGCTAACTGTCCTGAACATTTGTTTGTTTTAGTATTATCTACGTTATAAGTCTGGTACATATAGTATTAGCCAAGAGAACATCCATCCGTCCATTCATCCATCCATCCATCCATCCATCCATTCATCCATTCATCCATTCATCCATTCATCCATCCATCCATTCATCCATCGCTGCCCTGTGCCAGTGATCCACCCTGATGCTGGAAGGAGCACAGAGCCCCGGCATTATCTTAACTAAACTCAGCCCAGATGACGACATAGAAGCTTTCCTGGCACCGCCATCTGCGAGCAATGGCTCCCAGCAGAGTGGGCCGTGATCCTGATGTTGTATTTAACCAGAGAAGCCCAATGGACCTACCAGGACCCTTCCTCCATGAAGCCAATAACTCTTATCTTAGCCAGACAGGGATAAAGCCTGCCAGCCCATGCCCAGCGGTTTCATGAATGGCAGTACAATCCGCAGCAGCCAACAAGTGGTTGGCAGAAGGAGATGGACCTGCGATCATAGGTCGGGTCTTCTTGGACCTCCGCCTAAGAGCTCAGAGCTCTACACCCCCCCACCCCATCCCATGCCAAGAGATACCTCCTCAGGTCGGTGCTCTAGTTGAGCTGCTGGAGAACCATCAGGTAACACAGGACATGTTACACGCAAGGAGAACCCCCGAGGCACATGCTCCACCATCGCGTCTGCCCGCCACCCCCAGAGGGAGATTATGACTGACTGGCCCAAGAGGGGCGTTACTCCATTTGTTTGTCCGTCTATGTATCATGTATGATACTTCAAACACCACTGATTGTATTTTGATGAAATTACCACTACAATCACCACTACATTCTGCCATTTTCAAAATGACACTCCTTAGGGGGTACTACAATTACTGGTCACAGCAATGTGATGTATTTGTTACCGATTGGCCCCCGCAAGGGATTCTATCATTCATGTGGGATGACATGTTGACTGCTCCTGTAGGTGCGGGATGACCACGTTGCTCCTGTCTACGTCATCAATCTCCTCGTCTCAGACCTCATCCAGATCTGCTGCTTGGCCGTCCAGGAGACCACAGGATATGGAGATGTTGGTGGTTTTATCTACTTCACTGGTTTGGTCGCCAGTGTTGGCTTCATGGTGTGTGTAGCCCTGGAAAGGTAGCTATCTGTGTCTGAGGGTTAGACAGTTGGTGTGTGTTTGAGAGTGTGTGTGTATGCATGTGCATGCCTCATAGCATCTCAAAGTCAGGAATACATGTAACAGATATTCTGTCTATGTATCTTTTGTCTTGCGCTACAGGTATTTGGTCATCGCCTGGCCACTGTGGTACCGCTTCAGACGAAACATCAAGTCCTCTCTGATGCTCTGCTTCCTGGTCTGGGTCTTCCCTTCTGTCCTGCACGTTTTGTTCTTCATTGTGAAAGATTCTTCTGCCGTATTCATCGTCTTCGCCATCCTCCTCCTCCTGCCCTTACCCCTGCTCATCTTCTTCCAGGCTAGGACCCTCAAAGCTCTGTCCGCTGCCATCTCAGTCCCCCTTGAGGAAAAACGGCGAATTGTGGGTGCCTTGATTCTGGTGCTGCTTAACTACACGCTGCTGTTCCTTCCCACAATTATTTGGTTCTTGGAAAGGACGGACACAAATAGGCATAACATCATCGATGATTTTAGGCTTTGTCTCATCTTTGTCCAGTTCAGTCCTCTTGTTGACTTGGTTCTGTATGTTTTCATGAGGAAAGGGGCCGTCGACACGCTGCTGGCCTGGCTGTGCCCGTGCAGATTGACAAGAGAGCAAGAGCAGCAAGAGCAGATCAGCCCCATGAATGATGATACCACAGAGACAGTCAGCGCCGTGTAGGCAGAGGAGGACAGGCAGAGAGAGGGAGAAGAAATGGAGGGCAGCGAGGAGGACAGGGGAGCAAGATCCCGCCCCTAACTTTTGGCAATCTGACACCTGAGAGTAGAGGATCAGTCTCCATTCATTTTATCATTTATTTTTCCGTCCGTCCATCACTTGTTATCTCAGACACCATAGATCTGATTTTGACGAAACTAAACGTAACAATAATTGTCTGGAACTAAGAAGAGACAGCATATGGCAGTATATCTGAGAGTAGATTTAAATTGATCTGATTGTGTTGTTGAAGTTCAAGTTAGTTTTGCAGGTATTAGCTATATACTGAAGATGAAACTTGTCAAATAAACTTGCTCCTGTTCACTGACATGGCTTTAACATAAAGAAAACATGTTTTTATTTGTTTAGTCATAGACAGAGTTTTGGCTCAGTGGTTTTCACTGGCAGCTAATGTAGATATGTCTTGCTTCCTGTCTGTTTTGTTTTTTTTGTTTTTTTTTAGCAATGTTACACAATTGCAGCCAACTCCCCTTGAGGCAGACATACAGAGGGCAGCTTTTTGTAATGATGAGAAGATACCGTTCCTAAGGACTTGCTTCAACAGGGAATTTGCCAGGAAATGTTTGAAATAGATTTTTGTCCCCTTGTGTCACTTTGTTGTTTGGAGCTTTGCATCTATTGGCCAACAAGGTGCCAATTGTACAAACTCTTCCTTTCAATGGTTGTTCTATGTGTGAAGTGTTTTTTTAAAAATATTAAGATCTCAGCAGCATTTTGTATTTCATCATTATTTTTATTGATTACAAATAAAGACTTTAAGGTTTTTTTTTAAGTTTTTTTGATACAGAAGGATCTTGATTTTTATTGGCAGCTGCCAATTCAGGCAGATTTATACTTGCTCCAGTACTGTAACAGCAACATACTTTTTTTTTTTGCACTCACTGCTAAAGGAGCGATCACTAAACTTACAAAACCAAGCCAATAGACAAATTTGCCATAATTCAAAAGTGTGCTCTACAAAAAAGAACGACTAAAGTCCGCCTGACTAGATTTTCCGCCATTTTAAATGTTTTGAAAAACACATTTTTGACATCTCCTCCTAAACCGTAGGTCTGATTTCTGCCAAATTGTCTGTGGGCGTGGCGCAAATTGCGTCACAAATCAATGAGTTTGTCCAATCTTAACAAAACTTGGTAGATATGTATGTTGAACTAAGTTTGTAAAATTATCTTAAAATTGGCCAATAGGGGGGAGCACACATCTTTTCCATATGGGCTTAAAGTATAGTAATTTTGTGGGCCTAACTCTAACCCTAACCGCAAAAGGGCTACAACCTGCAAATTGCCGCTTGCGGCTATATTTATTATTGTTATTATTTGATAAACAGATGTAAATGCAGACATAGCGCCAAGAAAATAGATCCATGAAAAATATTCATGTCTCAGACTAATCATGTATGATAGAGAACTGCTAGGTAAAGAAATAAGAGCCGGGGAGATGAGGTACAAACTGTTTATTTCTTTTGTAAACATGACAGGAATACCATTACCACAGAATGATGGACATGATGAAATCAAGCACCAACTTCTCTTTTAAAGCAACAAAACAGTGGATCTTGGCAGACGCAGCATATTCAGGTTGTGATCAAGCAGCTTTCAAATTGTACATTTTGTTTTATTATTTAGCATACATTCAATTTCATGCAGTTTCTTCTTAGAACACATCGATGGGCTTATGTGTACTTGGTTCTTCTGAGCTATTTTATCCCTGTTGTATATGGTTGTTTAATTCCTTTATTAACTCTGTAGTAGTAGTAGTAGTAGTAGTAGTGGTAGTGGTAGTGGTAGTAGTAAGAGTAGTGTTGAGTAGAGGTTACCTTTCCCTGAACTGTTATCCCCAACAACAGGTCTAAGTCTGAGGAATGGACCCTTCATACAACAACATCACATCTCTCAATGACTCTCGATCTTCTCAAGACCTCTCAACCGCCTACCATGTGATGACATGGATCGTCATCTCCATCGGCCTTCCTTTGACCTTGCTGGCCATCTGTGCTCTGTATTACCTGGTGAGAGAATTATGACTGAGGTCCATGTATGTGTAGTGGGGCTTGCTTGCAGTGTAGTGGTGTTGAATGCAGCCCCAGGTCTGACTCCGCCTCTCACTACTCCCCTAATTAGTGTCAGCTATATAAGCACCTGTTGTCAAGGTGCTCTCTTGCTGTCCTGTTCACTGACTCAAGGTACGTAGGCTGACAATGACTGTTGTAATTGTGTGAGAATCAGATTGTGTTGATTCAATGGCTAACTTCCACCTTTTATGGTTGTCACTTTCCAGGACCTGCCCCTGTGATTGTGCCTGTGGTGCAGTAGACTACACCTGCTGCTGTTTTGCTGTGGTTTTAGTAATTAGTGTATTTTAATTGTGAACCAACTGGTATTGTTTTGTTGTATTGTTTGCATTTCATTTCCTTTTCCCTTTTATATCTCTTAGATTTAGTGGAGCTGAGTGCCAGTCATCCGGTGGGGGCTAGTCACTCTGGGTTAGGTCCCTTCACGGTTTGCTGAGAGGAAAGGCACTGGGTACGAGTGGATCACCCTTTTGTTGTGGGAGTGTTTAGGTTGCAGTGACTGATTACACGTGTGGTGAGTATTTGGTTGCACCCCTGGACACATCCTAATGTAGCCTGCCTCCCCGTTTGCTAGCCTCAGCCCCTTTTTTAAGATTAGTTATTTCCTTTTGTGTAAGTTAATTGATTCATGTTTTGTATTACAGCTTTTAACTGTTAGTTTTATAATAAAAATACTTATTGTTGAACCCGAACCACGTCTCTGACCACCTGTGAATGAATCTGCGTGCCTTACTGTTGATGCACTTTATCTAGTCATAACCTCTACTACTCTAGTCTTATTCCCTGGGGCGCAACTCCCCAGGTGGCGTTGTCGTCCCTTTATTACGTATAGTACTCAGTTACATACTAGCCCTGCCACATATGTATTTGTCTGAGTGCTACCTGTATGATGAAAATCAGTAAGAGTAAGTAAGTGCGTACATAGTGATATATCAAGATGCGCTGAAGGACATGTACATTTAGGCATTTATCAGTGCTAACTGTCCTGAACATTTGTTTGTTTTAGTGTTATCTACGTTATAAGTCTGGTACATATAGTATTAGCCAAGAGAACATCCATCCATTCATCCATCGCTGCCCTGTGCCAGCGATCCACCCACAAATAGGCATAACCTCATCGATGATTTTAGGCTGTCTCATCTTTGTCCATTTCAGTCCTCTTGTTGACTTGGTTCTGTATGTTTTCATGAGGAAAGGGGCCGTCGACACGCTGCTGGCCTGGCTGTGCCCAGTGCAGATTGACAAGAGAGCAAGAGCAGATCAGCACCATGAATGATGATACCACAGAGACAGTCAGCGCCATGTAGGCAGAGGAGGACAGGCAGAGAGAGGGAGAAGAAATGAAGGGAAGCGAGGAGGACAGGGGCGCAAGATCCCGCCCCTAACTTTTGGCAATCTGACACCTGAGAGTAGAGGATCAGTCTCCATTCATTTTATCATTTATCTGTCCGTCCATCACTTATCTCAGACACCATAGATCTGATTTTGACGAAACTAAACGTAACAATAATTGTCTGGAACTAAGAAGAGACAGCATATGGCAGTATATCTGAGTAGATTTAAATTGATCTGATTGTGTTGAAGTTCAAGTTAGTTTTGCAGGTATTAGCTATATACTGAAGATGACACTTGTCAAATAAACTTGCTCCTGTTCACTGACACGGCTTTAACATAAAGAAAACATGTTTTTATTTGTTTAGTCATAGACTCAGTGGTTTTCACTGGCAGCTAATGTAGATAAGTCTTGCTTCCTTCCTTTTTAGTTTTTTTTTAGCGATGTTACACAATTGCAGCCAACTCCCCTTGAGGCAGACATACAGAGGGCAGCTTTTTGTAATGATGAGAAGATACCGTTCCTAAGGACTTGCTTCAACAGGGAATTTGCCAGGAAATGAAAGATTTTTGTCCCCTTGTGTCACTTTGTTGTTTGGAGCTTTGTCCATCTATTGGCCAACAAGGTGCCAATTGTACAAACTCTTCCTATCAATGGTTCTGTGTAAAGTGTTTTGTTTTTTTTAAATAAGATCTCAGCAGCATTTTGTATCATTTGTAATCAATAAAAAAGACTTCTCAATCAGAACAGGTTTTTTTGATACAGAAGGATCTTGATTTTTATTGGCAGCTGCCAAATCAGGCAGATTTATTCTTATGCTCCAGTACTGTAACAGCAACATACTTTTTTTTTGCACTGACTGCTAAAGGAGCGATCACTAAACTTACAAAACCAAGCCAGTAGACAAATTTGCCATAATTCAAAAGTGAAATGTGTCTACCAAAACACTGCCAGTTTTCTTTCACAAGTTGACCAACTTGAAACATTTCTGATGGAGCAGAAAGTCTTACAATCACCACGGGTGCATAACTTTAACACTGCCCTTTGTGGTGGCACTGTGTGCTTTATAACTAGTAACGCACGTGCACTAGGGCCCGACATAATAGCGTGCACTGGGGCCCGTCATAACTACCTTACTAACAAACTAATCATTGAGCTGAGCCTGGACAACCTGGAGGCAGTAGCAGAGGGGAGGTTGAGGACTGAACTCCATCTTAGACAAAACCTCTCAGTCTCTGGTGAGCTGAGGCAGCTTCAGTGCACCTTAAGCCTCCACCTCACCTCCTTAACGTGCAACAAGGAGCATTTTGAGTTCTCTTTTGTGCCAATACCCATCAGACAATGGGTATGGTGATAGGTATTTTCTCTAATAGCCCAAGCCAAAACCAACTAGGATGACTCTGATGCAGGGCGCCTGAACTGTGTATACAAACTACCTCATGACTATTGATAATAAGACACATGCAGTTTGCACATTGCTACTTTTTCAGTACATACTCTGTTCAGAGTTTTTCATAAGGGGACAGCTAGCAATGCACAAATTCAACACATATTTGCGCTTCCTGTCTTTGTGATGTAAATCAACATGTTTTCTTCATAGTTCCATGTCCTCAGGTCTGTGATAACATGTAACAGTCAAGATCTTCATTGATCTGTGGGTATAGTTTATCATTATTTAACCATCCACCTTCTGATAAAGACTCACAAGAGAGGAAGGCATAGGGCTACAACAGCCACAGCAGCCATGGTCTTTCTCAAAGATGAGATTCCACCAGAATTAACTTTTAGGTTGTTCTCCTGGATAGAGGATAGACATTTTTCTACTAAATGCCAATATTTGTTTTGTTTCATGATTAAGCAGTTATGAGTTATGAGTTCTCAAGACTAAGGACGGATCACGGATCTTGGTGACAGAAGTTCAATGTTCCCAACTTTCTGTCAGGGATTGCAGTTTATAGGACCCAGAATGCAGACCACGACAAGGGAGTAGGGAAAAAGCGGTTTTAATGGTGAAGCAGGAGAAGGGATGGTGGGGGGTGCAGAGGCTGGGCTGGATGGAGCTGGGGCAGGCAGGTGAGGCAGGTGCGAGGGAAGCAGGCGGGCTGGTGGGTAGCGGCGAGGAGACGCGAGGAAGGAGGCGTTCAGGGGATCATTGTAGTTGGCGGAACAATCTGGCGACGAATGGTTGAAGAGCCAGGGTATATGTACTGCTGGGCTGATGAGATGATGGATGGCAGGTGTGGAGGGAAGGCAGGACCAGGAGAGGGAGCCACACCCATGCCACACACACAGACAGACAATGAGAGACAGACAGGGGAGGTGGAGACACAAGGGAGGTAGAGACACAGGGAAAACCAGTGGTCGGGGCTAGAGCGTGACAGTACACCCCCTCAATGGGCACCTCCGGGCACCCCATCGGGCTTGTTTGGGGTGTTCCCGGTGGAAATCATGGATGAGGGAGGGATCCAGGATGTTGCGGCGAGGGGTGGAAGACTCTTCTGGGCCGTAACCCTCCCAGTCAACCAGGTATTGGAAGCCCTGACCCCGGCGGCAGATCCTAGCCTCTCTGCACTGGCTCCCGGTTCAACTCAGGATTCACTTTAAAGTCCTTGTGTTTACCTTCAGAGCCCTCCATGGTCAACCCTCCGTCTACATCTCCGATCTCATCCATTCATACTCATCCTCCCGGTCACTCAGATCCACCGACCAGCACCTCCTAGTGGTTCCCAGGACTAGGCTGAGAACCAAAGGGGACCGAGCCTTTGAAGTGACTGCCCCCAGACTCTGGAATGCCCTCCCCCTGGACCTGAAAACCACTACCTCTGAGTTGACCTTTAAAAGTCAGCTAAAGACCCACCTGTTCAGGCAGGCTTTCGGCCATCTATAACCAGCCTCTGTGCCTGTGTGTAATGTCTTTTGTCTTTCTGTGGTCTTATTTTCTCTTTGGTTTTGCATTTTTGCAGTGTCCGCTGTTTTTAATTGTACTTTTATTTGACACTATTTTTTTTTTTTTACTGCTGTAAAGCACTCTGTGCACTCGTGCTGTGAAGGGCGCTCTATAAAAACATTTTTACTTACTTACTTACTAGATGTCCGTGATTTTCTTGACCGTGTAGGCAGGATGGTCGGCTGGAGGGCACAATGGGCTGGAGGAAACAGGCTTGAGCAGGGAAACATGGAACGTGGTATGTATTTTTAGGGACGGGGGCAGTTTGAGCCTTACCGCAGCAGGGTTGATGACCTTGTCGATCTTGTAGGGCCCCACATATCGGCGGGCCAACTTCCGGGACTCGGTCGGTGAGGCGCTGATTTTTGGCCGCCGAGCGGAGGAGGGCCGCCCGAGCAGCCTTCCAAATCTGGTAGCAGCACTGGAGGTGGACCTGAACGGATGGTACCGCCACTTCTTCCTTTTCCTGAGCGGGAAAGAGGGCAGGTTGGTAGCCCTATGATGTCTGGAAGGGGGACATACCTGTGGCGGTGCTGGTGAGGGAGTTGTGGGCGTACTTGACCCTCGGTAGTTGTGAGCTCCAGGAGGAGGGATGGCGAGTGGTGATGCAGCAGAGAGCTGCTTCCAGGTCCTGGTTGGTCCACTCCGTCTGCCCATTGGACTGGGGGTGGTAGCCGGAGGAGAGGCTGACGGTGGCACATGGAGGGCCACCAAAAGCTCTGCCTGATGAAGGCCAGGGGGCGGGCGAAGCCGGGGTGATAGGTGAGCCTGGACGAGTGACCCCACTGGTGAACCTGGGACCTGGCGGAGTCGGGCACAAATAGGCGGTTAGCGGGGCTGTTATCTGGGTCTGGGTGGTTGCGCTGGGCCTCCCGGATGAGGCTCTCGACCTCCCACGCAGTCGCCCCCACTACGCAGGACGGAGGGAGAATGGTCTCAGGCTCGGGAGTGGACTTCTCGGGAGCCCACTGGCGGGAGAGAGCGTCCGGCTTGATGTTGCTGGAGCCGGGGCGGTAGGTGAGGGTGAAATTGCACCTCCCCAGGAACAATGCTCACCGTGCTTGCCGGGAGTTGAGCCGTTTAGGGGAGCGGAGGTAGGAGAGGTTCTTGTGGTCTGTCCAGAAAAAGAAATGCACACAAATGCTTGTCCACGTGCTCTTCTTGTCTCCTCTTCCAATGAGGAGTGAATAAACAAGAACTTTATCTTCTGCATTTTGGAGTCCAAGAGGAAAGCTGCCAACTTTTGTTTTGGCTGAGCTATTACAATTCCCTGTGCTGCTTTCTCTTCATTTACACTGGCAATTGTATTTCATGATTTATACAGAATCTAACCTATTTTGAGATGTTCTTCAACAAATTTTGTATCAATATGTATGGATGGTCAAACCTTATTTATCAAAATCAGCATGACACACAGGGCTGTGGTTGACTGGCATCCTGTCATGTCAATTGTTTTTTTTTTAACCACAGAGTGAATATCGTTTTAGAACTTAGTACTTTTCATTTGCTAGTTAGACCATATTTCACAGCTGTTACAATACAATATACATCAATTAAGTACATTTCCTGACATGATTCCTATAATAGGCCAACACATTTGAAACAGTTCAACCTTTACACTGCAGGGTCATGACAAATTGCAAATAAATTCAGGCCATATTTAACACTGTTCTCTCATAACTTAACATAACAATGTGCTATTACATTGTGCTGCTCTTTATGTATGACATTTTTATTATTATTATTGTTATTATTTGATAAACAGGTGTAAATGCGGACACAGTGCCAAGAAAATGGATCCATGAAAAATATTCATGTCTCAGAGTAATCATGTATGATAGAGAACTGCTAGGTAAAGAAATAAGAGCCGGGAAGATGAGGTCCAAACTGATTACTTCTTTTGTAAACATGACAGGAATACCAGTACCACAGAACGATGGACATGATGAAGTCAAACACCAACTTCTCAAGAAATGCACGTCAATCTTACGTGCACGTGCACGTGCACGTGGGCGGCTGTGGCTCAGAAGGTAGAGCGGGTCGTCCGCTAAACGGAAGATCGGCGGTTCGATCCCAGGCTCCTCTAGTCCGCATGTCGAAGTGTCCTTGCAAGACACTGAACCCCAAGTTGCCCCCGAAGCTGCGCCTTTGGTGTATGAATGTGTATGAATGGTTAGATTCCCCTGATGTGCAGGTTGGCACCTTACATGGTAGCGCCTTGCCATCAGTGTATGAATGTGTGTGATTGGGTGAATGTGGATGTAGTGTAAAGCACTTTGAGTGGTCGGAAATGACTAGAAAAGCGCTATATAAGTACAGACCATTTACCATTTACGTGTCATACCAAAAAAACAGATGTAGATAAATAGGATGCTGTGACGTTCATTATTTACACAACAATTGCTGAGTGAAAGCTGACAGACAAAACGGTGGATCTTGGCAGATGCAGCATATTCAGGTTGTGATCCAGCAGCTTTCAAACTGTACATTTTGTTTTATTATTTAGCATACATTAAATTTTATTCAGTTTTTTCTTAGAACACATTTTAGAGTGAGACTTCTCCTTGAGCCAGACTTCTGTTTCTGGTTAAACAAAGGTCTATCTCTGTAGGATCCTTTCCGTGATGTTGTCAGACACACAAATAACAATCTGATCCTGTCAGTGGCAAAAACAATCACTTTTAGTGGACGTACTTTGATTGGCGCACTTGCCCCTGTTGATTACGTTGCAGCCATAGCAGCCCGTTTCACGACTGCCGACTGAGGCGATCTACCGAAGCAATTCCAAAACTTTTTGTACCCATTTTGCAGTATAAATGACGAATTTGTACAAATAGAGCCCAGGTTTAAAAATACCAGAATTCCCCTTTAATTGTCTATTTAATGCAGCCATTATAAGAAGCTGGGTCAGACAGTAAAGGCTGTTTGGAGAATTAAGTGTTGGACGGGGAGAATAGGATGGATTAGGTTAGCATTAGGACAGCAGGCGTTATGGGACGTCCATAAAGACTCAGAGAGACACGATACTCTTGAAGGACATTTACTGGAGGTTGCAGGATACAGCACAGAGGGGGTGGAATGGAAAATAATTTGTGAGGAAACTATCAAAAACAATCTGCCTATACAAGGATTACAACCTCTTCATGCTCACTTACATATCTTTGGCCATATAAGATACAATGAGGGAGAGGAAGAGCCGGTTAGCTAAATAGTGTAGTGCCATTGACCCTTAGATTACCAGGTTACACCAGTACAACAGGATCAAAATGTGATAGGTAGTTAAATTGATATAGTTTCTGTTATTTGCCCAAGAGTCAGTAGCTAACTGTGTTGCTAGCTCAACAGTCAGTGCGTTCAGCCTCTCAAAGAATGACGGCAGTAAACTTACAACACTAATACAATTAAGAATACAATAAAGCGGCAACACCATATAACTTAGAGCTATATAACAATACTACTGAATTGGAAAAGCATCTCACAATGGTTGGATCTCTAACACAACAGATATCAATGGAACAACACAAATTGCCTGCAAACATCATTGAACTACATACATGGATTCATCCGTCCTCTGAGGGACATTTTTACAGCAAGCTTACTGTTAGGTGAAGTAAAGTAAGCACTATCATGTGTTTTCATTTTGAAGGTGTCACTTTCGTCAAATGGTATATTTCTCATTTTGGAGCCAAACTCTTCATTTGCAGGAACACATTGATATTTTGGCTCTATATTCATATTCATTTGAATGAAATCCTGCCAAAAATTCTCAAAATCCTGCAAAAACATGTCCAAACTGTTTATCTAATTTTCAGATTGAATTTCCAGCTCTTTTGTATTTTAGTGTAACTCTATAGGGATTCAACTATGACTCAACCTGGCTCTAAGTTACTGTGGCGCAGCATGACTGGCCCTGTGCACATATGATTACATCCTCTAACAGACATAGCTGATACCTGGAAAAAAAAATCATTGGTGAGTCGAAGTAGGTGTAGCTCTTCATATTGACTTTGCAGCTTCACATCAGTAAAGTGCATCTGAATACGACTAGTGGCAATAGCTAAGTTGGTACAGAAGCCTTTGCCTAATTCAACAAAACAAACTCAATATCACCCACCCGTTTCCCCAAATATCCAAGCCAAGTTCAGAGGGATAGCTAGATCAGATGTATTGCTAAATGTACTAATAAAGTTGGAGGTGTTGTGGGCTTAATTTCATGAAACCTCTGTGATAGGAAGTGCCCAGTGATATACCCGGTCTTATTCCTCTAACATCCAAGGCAGGTTTTATGTGGGTATTCTCCTTGGTTTAATAGCACAAGGGGTAGATACAACAGATTCTTTGCACTAATAATTATAATAACCAAGTTAGTACAGTTAGTATGTATTTGGTGTTTCGACCTTCAAATAAAATGCACTTCACGCTCCAGTAAACGTGAGACTAGTAGTAGTGAGTGTCGCTCATGCAGAAGTCGGGCTGCAGGCTCTCGAAGGTGCAGTCAGATGTATCCATGGAGCAGCGGCCACAGTTGCAGCTCACGGCCACGGGGTAGGTGACGGTCGGGTCCACCCCCAGAGGACAGTCGGGCAGTTCGAACGTCTTGTAATGCAAATCCCGGTACGTGCACACATGCTGGTACACGTTGCTGAAAGGTATCTTGATGACAGGGTCCTGGAGGGAAGACAGAATGGAACAGGGTGTCAATTCAACCAGTCAATTCAAATACCCAACTCCCACAAAACTCCCTAAAGTTCGACTTTGTTGAACGATGAGCAGAGCTGGAGGCCAGGAAGGTCCAAATCAAAGGTGACAGAACATCCGTGATGTTGAAGAGAGGACCTGCTCACACCAGAGGCTTACCGATCCATAATGTTAGCTCATGTTAGCAGTCAGCTTCTTTGTATTTTTAACATTATATTTATCTCCAACTCAACCACTTTGTTTTTGCTTTGTTTTTATTAACTGATGGCATCACAAATACGCTAATCCAAGTGGACAACATGAGCATGCTCTGTGTTTACGTGGCACGTCGACCACCTTCCTTGAGTCTGTCTTGACTGCTGTAGAGCAGTGGTTCTCAATCCAGTCCTCAAGGATCCCGTTTTCCTGCAGGTTTTTAGCTCCAGCTCTACTCAGACACACCTGAACCAATTGAGGTATTATGAAAACATGAAGCCTCTAATTGGTTCAGGTGTGCCTGGAGAGGGGGTCCTTGAGGACTGGATTGAGAACCACTGCTGTAGAGGAACGTTGTACATTCTCAGTCGCCTCCAAAAGAAAAAGTTGAGAAGAGGATCCAGGTGTGTCACTTAAGCAGCTCCATGCACGCAGAGCTTAAAGGAAGAGAGGCATTTTCAATATTTTGGATGTCAGCATCAAAATTTGATAACCTTCTTCATCGTATCGCCTCTGATTAGGCCTGACAAGAACCAGCGCAACCCGGCGGCTGGCTGTCACACTGGGATCAGTCAACAGACACTGGCAGCTAGTTGGGCACTATGACAGCTGTTGGTATGTATTCACACTGGAAACGACTACTTCTTCTTTTGTACTGGTTCAGTTCACACGGTTTTGTACCTCTACCAGAAATGCATGATATCTCGACATGCATTATTATTTGGAATATACATTTTGTTACGTGAGCACGTCCATGGTGACCAACCAAGCCAATCACAATCCACAGCGACAGCCAATGAGGTAACTCCTGTCCTTTTCCAATCCTGTCCTACAGCAACATTTAGGAGGAATGGGGAAGTGTCTGCCGGTCACTGACTGACTGTCTTAGTGAACACACTGTGGTAACAGCACTGTGATAAAATGACTTCCTGTTTGACACATACACACAAACAAGAAAACAAGATGGCTCCCATAATGTCCAGTTTTCATGATTTTTCAAATATACTACATATACTATAATATAACTATAATGTAACTATAATATGAGTAAAATGCTCTTTGTGATATTTTGCAAATAATTGTAGTTTAGCTAAAAGGGAATCACAGGCCTCACAGGCAGAACAGTCACAATACTGGACCCTGACTGGCCGACAACACTAATTTAAATGGGACAAACTCCACTGCTGTCAGGCCTGATTATCAATTAATATTGAGCCAATCAATTATGATGCATTGGCTGGAGTTGATCCAAAACTGAATATGCTCAAACTACTCAAACTTAAACATTAAACATCTACAGTACCTACAGTACCTAGCTACAGTAGGGCTCCTTTAATAGTAACCCCAAATTATTTTCAGACCAAATTGTTCAAATCGTTAATATCAAATTTTGGAATTAGTCTTAATTTAACTCTTCCATATATTACCCACAATACCTTAGTGATGCAGTGGCCACTGCAGATGGTTGTTTCCACCGGGTGGCATTTGGGACAGCCCTCCTTCTCCACAGACACCGTCTGGTTGACGAGCTGGCAGGGCTCCAGCTGGTAGGCCTCTGCTAAGGGGAGGTATTGGATGTTAGTTCCTTCTGACATCATACAAGAAGAGCAAACTACTGATACTGATGTTGGTATCAGGCATTGAATATAAGGATGAGACTCAAGGATTTTGGGAATAGGAAGTAAAAACTTCAGAATTGGGCTGAAGCCCCAGGATTAGTTTCTCTAGGGGAGGTCAGGTAATGTCATTTATTACAGCGCTATTAAGTAATGTTATTCCTGTCTGGATCGGTCATTCAGTGATTTTTCCCTTCTAACCAAGTAATGATTCCAGATATCTACTGTCTTTCAACTCTCAACTGATTGAGGCATATCAGAGTTGGCAGGCTGATTAGAACAAGAAATCTGAGGGCTGCTACTTCCCGATGGCGGTGATTTTTGATAAGAAAAATGGAAGCACTCATGTTCTCACGATACTCATCATCACAACAATCAAATGCTCCTCCTTGCACTCCCATGAGAAGGAGACGGAAGATGAAGCTCAAGAGAGCCAGATCCTGCAAACAGCCGTTATAATGGTGAGGCTGGACATAAGCATGGAGCTAGTTAGGGTCAGGCCCAATCCCACATCTGAACACATCATGTGACTGCATGTTTGTTGCCTACTGGTTTAGTTATGGTACAAATGAGTTTATATGTAGAAATAATGGACATTGTCTTTTGCAGTTGACAGTTTGGTTCACATCCCACACACACGAGTAATGACAGTTTCATTTCCACAGAGCTATCTGTGGTTGGAATTTCTAAACAATAAGGAAGTGGAGGATAAATGACTTATGGTCATGACTTAATACTTCAAAAGAAAGCAATAAAAAGTGGTGCTGCAACAGAGAATCCCCCCGACTGAGACGCTGTACATTCGCCTTATCTGCCCTAATTCAGTTGTGGTGTTTGGTTTAGACATTCCTCCGCCCACAGGAAGGGCTGAATCAAAACTGAGTGAAATCCAAACTGTCTGAACAGCAGCGAGGCTCCGTCCAGAGGAAGATGGACGCACCAACGTTAGATCTTCTCCACTCTCGTCTCTTTGGTCTCTTTGGCTATGAAGCATCACAGACCGGCTGGTATATGGAGCTGTGTGCAGTTCACTGACCTCACTTTACAGGATTTATGGGTATTGAAGTTCCTATATTTAAACAGTTACCTCTTGTTGCCATTTGGAGACGCAAAGTGCAAAGTTGCCCAGTGCAGTTTTAAAGGGGCACGGTGGTGGAGCGTACCTGAACCTAAACTTGTTGTATCCACCATTTGATTTCTGGATTAGAGTCATTCAAACTGAACATGAACTGAGGCTAAAAAGCCAACAAAGCCAAATATTAAGCAGTTTTATGACTCCAGTATTCAGCATGGTGGTACGTCACCTCCTCACTAGACGCTGCTGTTGGATCTCTGCTCTAATTAGCAGCTTTCGCCTCTACATTGTGAAAATGTGACTTATATACATATATTAGTTGTTTATTTATCGCTTCATCACAGACAATAGAGTTAGTTGATATTGTCTTACCGACAGGAGCCGTGGGCCAAATGCAACCCGAGGGTCCCAGAACCAGGCTCACCATCAGGGGGAACATCACAACCATCGTCCTGCAGGAGACGGGGGTGGAGATGTCGGGTTGGTTAGTTGGTCAGTCACAGTTACCAATAATTTGGTCAGTCTATTAGTTTGTATGTTCGTTTGTTAGCTTGCTAACGTGTCAGTCAATCAGTTTGTGTTGTAGATATGTAGTTATATATTTACCCAGTGAGTCATTTACTTACTTATTTCTATTCAAATTGCTACCTAGTTAGTTTCTGTGCACATCAGTTGAAATACTGATAATATATTGTGACAATATAAATCACATGGGGTGATTTGAGGAGGAGAATGAAGGAGAATGGCAAATTAAGACAAATCAAAACATCTTATTTTACAAACAGCTGAGAGAAAACAAAACTTTACCTACCGAACATCTATCTTAGTTAAATCTGAACAAATCAGTGTAACGGTGCCTGTCTTACCTCTCTGCTGTCTGTAGCCGCTGTGCTGAGGTGGGCTGACCTGATGGGTATTTATTCAGCAGAGAGGGCTCTGGTATCCAGGATGCAGCGTGGTGGTATCGGATGTCCCTGTATTACAGCCTTGGTTACCCGGTTCTATTGAAAGCAGGGTTAGGACCAGTTACGTGATGTAGGACAGCTTCAAACCTTCACCTACCCGAGGAATGGTTTTGCTCAGCATGTGTGCCCCTTTTTCAGCGACACCCTGCTTCACACTGGGAGCTGTCCAGTGCAACCACAGTCTTCTACTGCTGGCCACAAAGCACCAGCGATGAGGGGGTGAAGTGCCTTGCTCAAAGGCTCCTGGATGGTAGTTGTTGAGGGTGAGGAGCGTGTTTCTGAGATTTTCCCAACTGGTCAAGAAATTTAGAGTGGCAACGCTGGTCACACTCTTGCTTCTTTTCTTTCTGATTCGGCTCTACTATGTATTATATTACATAGTATATATACATATTGTGAATTCCCCCAATAACTATCAAGAGCAGCAGCCTGGAAATGGAGCCAGTCCATTCCTGTCCATCTGCAGCTGATCTGTTTTAGTCCCACATAGCCGTCAGAGGGCGCATGACGTCACCTCACACCCCTCCATACCTGTGTACTATATGTACCTGCGTCCGATGACCTAAGCGTCCGAGGGTACTCAATCATACATGGTTTAGATGCTATAATGATGTGTACAGACATGTTGTTACTTCCCATATGGTCTAGCGGTTAGGATTCCTGGTTTTCACCCAGGCGGCCCGGGTTCGACTCCCGGTATGGGAATGATGGTTTTGGGGGAAATTAAGAAGGTTTCTAATTTAGGCGAAAGAAAATATCATCAGTCAGGATTTCCTTTCTCGACGGGAGTGGTTTAAATTGGCGGCCGCCCTCTGCTCCCTGGCTGTCCCTGGAGGAAGGTCGGCGGTGATGGGAAAAAAGAAGTACTTCATTCAACTCGGACACTCTACCCTGCATGTGTGTGTGTGTTGTGTTCAGCGGCCACTTCCCCACCTGCATGTGTTGTGTGTGTTGGTGCATGTTTGTGCAGGCACCACCGATGTTGCAATTAAAATCTAATCTTAATCTTAATGCGCTCAGACCCCTGTGGAGAAATGGTTGTATTGATGTGAGGCACAGATATTGGATATGCGAAATAAATTAACAATTACGCTGTTTACTTTTTTCATGTTCAGTTGCACTGTAACGAAATTGAGATTTATATGAGTTTATATGAAAAAGGTGCTGTCAGAAACCCTTACTTCACCTCCGTTAAACTGTGGAGCCCTAAATAAAATCTCTGTATTATTCCTATAATATTCCTATAGTGTCTCTAAGGGGACTCAGTATGGACTTTACTGTGACCTTATCATACTTTATAGTATTTTTATCACTGTAATAATCCGAAAATATTCCTATAAAGACGTATAATTTTGTTGTGATATTTGTATGTCATCATTCTAATATATATCATAGCATTACTGTAGTTCTGTTTATTTATACAGTATTTATTTCCTGTATAGATTTGACCAGGCAGGCGAAATTCAACAGCTCAGTATAGTGCAGGATGGGACGGTCAGACAGTAATCTGTTGCTGCTCAACAGCCTTGGCAACATAATCCTGTGTTATCACGGTCGGATCACGCAGACTTCCTTTTGACATGTTTGAGTTTGAGCGAATAATGTAGTGGACCAGATGTACCCTCCATGTACCGGTAGTCACTTAATTCCTGCAAGGTTGAGGGTTTCTATTGGGTTATGATGACACGGTGATTCAGAGTTTTCCTGTTATGGAAATTAAAATTGACACTAATCCCCACTAATTTAAAATTCAACCTCGGGATTTCGATTGTAACGGTGCACCTAGAGGCCCTGCGGATGGCATGCGTATATATATATATATATAATATACGTATATTTATATAAGTTTGTAAGACAGGGTTATGTGTTTAAACACCATTTAAGCAACAATTAAGACCTCGGAACTAAACAGCAAGCAACCAACGTTTCACCTCTTCAGACCGGCCATCAATATCGAACGGACCCGCTGAAAACGTTGGGCGCATGCGTAGAATCCAATGTGATTCTGAAAATGATCAAGTGATTTTTCAAGGTAGTTGTAGTAGTGTAGCTTTTGCATACGGAGACAACAACTGCAGTAACATGGCAGGGGAAGAGGGGGAGAGCAATAATAAGGTAGCTGTTTTATGCTTTTATGTTACTTGTAAACAAAAACACTGAATAACTGAAGCAGCTTGATAGCTTACAATTTTCAGAAGGTCAACAGTCACGGTTAACGGGTGACTAGCAAATGATAACGTTATTCATCTAACGCGGTTCTGCTGTGGTTGAATCACAGTTGACTTTCACTTGAACTCAAATCACATTGAAATTCTAAAGCGATGTGTTCGCTAATAAACGGAGCACATGCTAACACATACGAGACAAACATTCAACTGTAAGTTTCTTTCTGGCAACGCTGGTAGATCATGATTACCAAGCAAGCTAGCAAATAAATCACCTACTTTCTGACTATCTATCTGTCCATCTATCTCCTAGTTGTGTTAACAATCAATACCATTTAGAGAAGGCACGGGTAGGCTGACTGGGCTAAGGTTAACGGTATGAATTAACTCCAGGTAGTTTAGCTACCTCAAAAGCTAACGTTAGCTAGCTAACACGTAGCGTTCTGTTCTCTTGTATTGCGCTAATCTGCATTTAAAAATCTGGTCATTAAACGGTGTGTTGTAATTGACAAATGATACACACTTCGTAGAACATGACTTAAGACCTTCTCCTAGAGACTAGCAGCCACTGGAACAATCGGCATACAGGTGATTCACTAAGCAGCATTTTATTTCAATACAATCTCAACCTTTAGATTCGGTTCACTCTGCTCGCTGCCGCCCTCCGATTCTAAAAGTGGGCAATTGCAAATAAGCAAGGTCACGTGCCAAGGAGTTTGGCATGATGTTCTCTTTATACAAGAGAAAACACGTCGGGTCTACGTTATCTATACCTCTGTGTTTTCTTGTCTGTTTGTCCTTCAGAGTTTTAAGCTGCTGGGTATCCTGGATGTCCAGAACACTCCCTGTTCCAGAGAGGCCATCCTGCATGGAGCGGGCGGCTCGCTAGCTGCTGGCCTGCTGCACTTTCTGGCCACCAGTGAGTCGTAATTAGAGTTTAAGGGTGCGATGACACCTACTGGTTGTTTTCTTTGGTTCAAACCAGAGTGGAAAAGTTTACTTGAGTTTACTAAATAGTATTTTTCTATTTGGTTTGTTAGGGTTCACACTGTCCAGGGATTTTAAACAACATAATTTTGGTCAAAACAAATCTGATTCCAGTCCCTGAAACTTTCACTCTTATCTGGTGTTCATAGACACTGAAGAAATGTCTAAATGCAAGCATCAGTCCAGACTGCAGTTTGCCCTCGCTTCATTCTGTTATGCTAGGCTTTGGGATTGTTTCCTGTAGTTGCTTTGAATTATGTTCTCACTCCTAGTTCCTATCCTAGCTTTTCTTTGTCTGGTCAGCCATGGTTCAGCTAACTACCCAGTTCTTCAAAAACTAAAATGCATCACTTCCTGTCTCCAGAGGATTTCTCCCAGGAAAGACCTACCTGACACCGGGTGTTTAGAACAGCAGATGGAGAAGCTTCATGACCTGGTAGAGGTTGATCACTGTTGAATTATAGAGATCCCACACAGAGAGGAGAAAAACAGAAATGTCCTCAACATCTCTCATTTCTGGCAATGAGAGGCAGTAGTTTTCAGTCATCAAACCACCTCACCTCTCCTATGGAAATGCCTGCATGAGTTCTGAAATTCCTGAAATTGTCGACAACCTTCTCTACTGTCTTCTGCAGGTCGGGTGAGGAGGTCCTTTGACGTGGGGTTTGCAGGCTTCATGCTCACCACACTGGGATCATGGTAGGTCCTCATGTCGACTCACCTGTCTGTCACATTCTGGCCCAAATGAATGCTGTGTCCTAGAGTGTGATTTTGATAACATTCCTTGTGGCTGCTGACAGCCTTCTGGTTCTGACTGTGGCTTGGTTGGCACCACAATTGAACAAACATATACTTGAAATATGCACCACAAGTACCAGGAATGTGTCCTCTTTTAAGCATTAGTGTAACCAGTCTGCAAATATAAAAACAATTGTTTGAAAGAAATGTAGTTGACATAAGCAGGTTTGTACGGTTTTTTTTCATGGCAAATTATTTTCGATGCAGGGACTTTGCCACAGTTCAGAGAATCAGCGTCACATAGTCAACGCTATATCCATTACAACTACATAGTTCCCTCCCTCTGTAACGGCCAGCTTCAAGAAAACAGTCTGCTGGCTAGGGCTGTCAACGAATATTGTAAATTCGATTATATAATCGAATTGATAAAAACAAAACAGATATTCGATTGTGAAAAAAAGCAGCACTACCGCGGCTGTCTGCCTCGCGAGTTCTCGCGTGGGCCGCTGCACTGAATGCGCTGCATGACGGACAGGAGTCACACAACGTCACTTTCATTGATTGAAAATGAAATGTAGGTCAAGATGAAACGACAACCGTGTGGCGATGATGGCAGCGAGTTCACAACCCAACTCGACCGCAGAGAGAGTGATCTGCACTCCGAGCAATATTAAAAAGCCTCGTTTGGAAATACTTCGGATTTTGGTCAGACGGCAAAATTGTGGAACCTCGAGATAAAGTTGTATGTAAGCTACAGTTAGCCTGATAACCTATCAATCACCAATTACGAGAGAGAGAGAGAGAGAATGTATTATTGTGTATTTAGATAAACGTATACATGGTTTAGTTTCTGTGATGATGTAGTGTGATGGGTCATCACTTCCCATATGGTCTAGCGGTTAGGATTCCTGGTTTTCACCCAGGCGGCCCGGGTTCGACTCCCGGTATGGGAATGAACGTTTTGGGGGAAATTGAGTCCAGTGGTTAGGAAGTGGTCTAATTTAGTCCAAAAAGAGAAAGAGAGAGATCTGTATATTGTACTGTATAGGACATTATTTTATTGGTTTATTTTGTAATGTGTAGGTATATAGATCTTTTATAAGACATGTTGAAATAAATATACCTATACCAGTAGTGATGTCTCTTGTTGTATTGGTTTGCCCTCTTATGGACATAATGCGCAAAAATATATATTCGAACGGTTTCGAACCTGTGGTTTTTTTTTAGAAGGAATAATCAAACGTCATTTTTGGCCAATTTTGCCAGCCCTGCTCCTGACCCAGCCGGCTGTGTTTCCCTCCCCAGGTTCTACTGTAGGATGAGCAACGCCAAGCTACGCATGCAGCAGAGGGTGATCCAGGACGGCATCAAGAACAAGGTCATCTACGAAGGGACCAGCCTGGACCCCACAGCCAAACCCAGAGTGGAAACGCCACCAGGCCCCTCCTGACCCCCATTGTCATTGGTCCGACAGTTAAATTCTTCCCTCTATCACTGGAGTATCTACGAGGAGAAGAGAGGGGGAGGGTGTCATCACAGGAGGATGCTAATAGGGCAAAAGAAAAGGCTGAGCGGCTTTTTAACCGTGAAATACATTGACTTGCGCTGCAGATCAATATATAATCAATTCTGCAGCGCAAATATATATAGATTGAGATATATCTATTGAGACATATATAAAGAATTGAAAATTTCCAATATTGACTGTTGAAGTTTTCAAATCACATCAGGCTGCAAGGGAAGGGTGTTTTCTAAACAAGATACCCTCGTGTTGTGCAGCATACCGGGCCCACCAATGAAATCAAGAAAGACTTTATTGCAACACAGTAAAAGCTAAGCATTAGATCTCATGCCCCACACAAAAATGTTTTCTGGACATTTTTGTCAGCTCTGAACAGAAAAGCTGTGCCCGCAATGTCTCTCTATTCATATACAACCCCCCAATACCTCCAACCCCCTCATGCCTTGATGCTCCTGTGATATGAGTGACTTCTTCCTCGTCTCTGAAGTCTCCTGCTGCACACTAACCAGAAGTACCGAAAACTACCAACGCGTTGATCAGCCTGTAGTGTGATATCATCTGGTATTATTGTGGTATGGTCTTCGCCACTATACTGAAAATTAGTAAAAAAAATACATACTAATACACAGAAAATACATAATATGTGATATATACAAATCTTTTACTAGTTTTCTTTTTCAGTATAATGGCTGAGGATGGTTTCATATCACTAACATGAGGCAGAAGAGACATATCACTATGAGATTTGTGAATTTGTAGGTTCATTTTGATTGAGAGGTGTAAACGTTGCAGTTGTGTATCGCAAACCGGCATCGATCGCCCCCCCTCTCACCCGTGAAGGTTGTACGAGTCAGAATGAACTGGAGCAGCCTGTTTTTGAACCGGCTTTATATTTATTGTACTGTCTGTTTGCCGTTACGGGACAACTGTTTCCTAAATGACTGTGATTGTTTTGTTATGTAGAGTTGTCTGACTGTGGTGAATAAATTGTCTACTGAACTAATGGTTGGCGTGTGTCATGTGAGGCTTTAGGACAGTTCGCTTTAGTTAAGCTCAAAATGCAAGTTCAGAGAAAAATCTGACACCTACTCCAATATTTTTTTACGATTATTATTATTAATTGTTAGGTCTGCTTATGGACAACTGTATTGTCAGTCTCATTCTCATTGTCCGTCACTCTGGATGGTGGTGTCAGGATGTCAGCTCACCCACAGACTGACTGAACCCGGCTTGGTGCTGCTGCAGTATCAACAAGCCGGCCAGCAGATGTCCCTCTACATCCATGTTCTAGCTGTACATGCTGTGGACGTTACCTTGCACCACTTCCTGCCCAGTCCTACTGTGTAACCTGATAATTATGGCAGATCGCACACATAAAAAAACGTCACTTGATTGAAGAAAGTGTTTAAGATTTTTCACTTGTTTGAAGAGAAATACAATTTAAAGACTCAATACCAGATTAAATGTCTTGTTCACAGGGACATTTTTTTAAATCAAATCAAATTTATTGGTATAGCCCTCGACCACGGTTACAGTCTCTAAGTGCTTCACAACGGCCAACGTGTGAAAACAATAAATGATGGCACACCACAGCCAAGACGAGGAAAAACTCCCACAAAAACCTTTCAGTGTAATTCCCCAGAAATAGGACAGAGGTTTTGATCCCACTGATGATACCTAATACATTTACGAACACAACGGATCAGGTGTAAATACCCATTGTGCTATTAGGTTGAGTGCCGAAGCGGAAACCTGGCTTGGGCGTGGGAGGAAAGCATTGTGGGTGAGAGCGAGTTCCTCCCATTGATGTTTGGTTGAATGAAAGCCCAGTAACCAGCCCTGATCAGACCTGCACTCACCTGAGTTCCACCGATAGGGGTTTGAAGGCCGATACTACCACTGGTGTTGATTTACTACTCATGGGTGGTACGTTGTGCCAAAATCCAAATATCTGTCAATGTTACTCTTGACATGACAAAACATTACAAGGGTGAAAAAAGCGCCTGAAACAGCATCTAGAGTCTAGATGCTGTTTGAAGTGTCACATGATGGTCTAGATTCTAGACCATCATGTGACACTGAAACCAGACGAATGACATTCTTCTTCTGGTCAGCGGTTCTTTAACCACATACAAAAACAGGAATCAGTGAATAAATAAAATGTCATGTCAGGTTTTTAAATGTCACTGCGATCAGGAGGAACCGGCATCATATCAGAGGGTGACATTGACTGTCTACTGACTGACTGTTAATAAAAGATCAATATCCGGCCCATATGTCAGTCTAACCTTAATCTGCACTACACCTTCACTACCCTGCACATCTCCACTTAATACGAACATTCGCTTATTTCCATCACTCTAGACAACAGGCAGACAGGACTGCTGACGGTCCGGCTTTTAATAGAAGACATAGAGTCTCTGTGACCCCTCCCCCCTCGGGACAATTGTTCCAGCATAGCTATTTGGCAGACGCACAAGTCAGGGACGAGGTGGCACTTCAAAAAATACCGCGTTGATGTTTGTTACCTTGAATTAGATTGACACAGACATCAGGGGGAGGCGGGGGTCAACCAGGACGTCAGCGGAGGGCAGTTATTTCCGTAAGTGGGACCCATAATGTCTGCCCCGGGTGTATTCTTAACATAATGTGGCATACCTTCTTCTTCCAACTGTAACTAACTAACATTTCTATTTCCAACATCTCCACACCTATATTATAGTAACAGTAGAATATACTTAACGTTTCTATGTGCAGACTTTTCAAACACCAATAATATCATTGTCAAATTCATTGGTATAATTACTGTGAACAGATGACACCATGGTGATGACTGATCGGCTCTATCTCACACCAGTGGGATTGTCAAGTGTTTCACCAAATTAAGACTACATTTCCCATGATCACCCTCCCTCGTTTTTAATGGACAAGAAGGATAGCAGGTGATAGAGAGCTTTTGATATCAACCAATATGCTTTCTCTCCTTCCTCCATCTGCCGTTGCCAGAAACTCTTTATCTTTAGCTCCGTTAGCGCTGGAAGAACAGCGCCCTCTTCCTGTTTTGTGCCGTAAAGCAATTCAGCAGATTTCCCTCCAAATCGACCCGGTGGCCACAATGTGAAATGCAGCGTAGAGGCTGGTAGAGGCTGACAGGCTGCTAGAGGCTGGTGGTGGTGGTCTGGTTTGTTTACAGTAATTATACTAGCGTCTCAATTATGATGTGGTAACGATTTATTGATGTTGAAATGCTACATGTAGCATCTTTAAATGTCTAAATCACTAACATTTTATGCAGGAGGAGTACAAGAGCCATTCAACAAAATATTCTTCTAACCGTTAAATGATCGCATGTGAGCACGAGGAAAACAATGAAGAGAGGTAGAAAGGATTACAGTTACCATTTTCAATTTTCAGTTACAATTACTGCCTGCATGCAATCTGTTTGTCCTCAGCCCTGTCTATAACATCATTCCATCAAAGAACACTTTTTCTCTGCATTCATTCAGCAATTGAGAAAAACTGCAACAGAAAATGGGAAATGAATACAACAGTATAATTTAACCAAATGTCCCTTAAACATAAAGTGGTTGCAAAAAGAAGAAGAAAAAGTGCAGTCCTAACATTTCAATGTATTATTTGTTACATAAAATATAAAAAGTAAGATGTATTTTGCACTGCAACCTGCACTAGAGACCCATAACTTCAATTAAAATCAAGTGAAACTGCTAAATTCTCACCTTACTATTTCCTTGGTAATAGCTCTGTTCTGTTTTTAAGTTGTATATAAAAATATACAAAACATACTTTGTTTCTCAAACCATTCCATACAAATGATAAAATACATAAAAACGTATTTCAAATAAGATTTCTTATTTACACATAACGTTCTTGACTCTTACCTAACATCGTGATTCTAACATCGGTTCGGACACATCGTCGTACTCGTTTTGGATTTTACAGTTCTTCTCCTCAAGGACTGTTTTGGCGCCACCAGGCGGCGAGTGTTGGGCTTTCACTTTGAACACGTCCCACCTCTCAGGAATCAGACCTTTGTTGAAGAGCAGAGCAGCAAGGTAGGAGAACGACAAGATGGAGGCTACAGCAGAGAGCATGCAGATGGTCCTGATTGGAGAACGTTGGATGTAAACACCATCTACCAGAATGCATCCTGGGAATCGGAGGATGGGTGGAAGCCCTATTAGCGGCTCCCCACACAACACTCTCAGCAACATCCCCACTATGCAGCCCATAATAGCCCCGTAACCGTTGGAGACGCTGAAGAAGAGCACGCAGACCAACTGCGGGAGCATGAGGGTGTAGGTGAGGTCTGATCGCAGCATCCAGATCATCAGGACACTGTTGTCCAGGAAGGTGAGCGACGTACCGGCCAGGCCCACGACCACCACCGACACACGGATCACCCACTGGATCTCCGTCTCTGATGCCTGGAGGGAAGAGGAGAGAGAAAGATCCTGAGACAGAGAGAGAGAGAGGCTGCATTCACACTCTGCAGCGTTCCCTCCTTTAGCCGGTTGGTCTCCAGGTGAGAACAACAACATTCACCAAATAACCGACGAGACGCCTGAAAACGTCTCACTTCTGGTTTCCCCAGACTGAATCTGGCTCTTGAAGACCAACAGAGTTCGAAACTGAGTGAATCCATTGTGTAAGGGTTCTTTACAGCACCAACAAGGGTTTATGGTTTTTAAGATAGTAATAGTAATCATCAAGGACGGGCTGGGCTGTGTTTTTGGGACGTTCTGGACCGGTCTCCTCTTCAGAGACCCAGAACTTAAAGCACATGCAAAGTGGCGTGTTTTTAAAATATATTTTTAGATTTCTTCACACTTTCAGTTCTGCTGCAGCATCACACCTGGGAGCTGGCCAGACCCTCCACAGTCAAATAGTATTGACGATTGCTTTCCCCTCCATGCAGTGCCAGCTGGGTGGAGTTCAGCAGGACGACTCAGACCATTCAGATCAGATAAGCACATTTGCATTAAATGCTTTCCTGTGATTTTCTCAACGCTCTGCTAATCAGTGCAGTGTTGTCCTACAGTTTGTGGCAAACTCCACCCATCTGGTACTCAAGATAGATTAAAACAAACAAAAAATATTTGCACTTATCGTTTGACCCAAGGAGGTTACATAGAAGATTATATAGAGGTTATATAGATATTCCCTATTTCTCTCCCCTGTTCTCTAATTTGTCATTCTTTCCTCTTCTTTCTGGTTTGGTACAGGCTCCATGGTTTAAAGGTTAACTCTGGATGTTGGATCCAGCTGAGAACAAATCTTAGAGGAGCCATTGTTTCATCAGTGGTTGTCAGGTTATCATGAGTGACCCAGTGGCCTAATGGATAAGGCAGTCACTGGCTGATGTTTCACTCTGGCCTCTTGGGGTGCTGTAAACTAAACCGTCTACTATGTTTAAAGGGGAAATGAGTAATGTTCTTACTGCCACGTAGCCCCAAATGACCACAATAACTCCCCACCGGTTTCAAGACACTCCAAATTCCCCTTAAACTTTACAATGGAGGACAAGCTAGGAGCGAGCAACCGCCATCTCAACACATTTCAGCTGCAAAGGCTAAAAAGCCTCATTCTCAAGCCAGAAAAGCAAACGTTACAGCTGTATTATCATTCCAGTACTTAGCATGGTGATATATTATCTCTTACTAGATGTTTCTGTTGGATCTCTGCTCTTATTAGCAGCTTACTGCTCTACGTTGTGAAATGACAGGCCACCGTAACTCAAGTATAAGCCATGAATTACTTAATGCCCCTTAACGTATCCTGGCCTTTGCTGCTAGGAAAGATATTGTGCTCAAATGGATAGATGAGCTTCCACTATCTAAATATCTTGATGGTGATTGTATTTGATGCTAGAACAATAGGATATCTAATGTACATGTATAATGTATATGTCTAAATAGAGAGTGTACATACTGCAGGTCCTGATTTAAAAGGTATGGCAGACTGCAACAAAGACATTCAGCAACATGCTACATAATACTGATGTGATGCATTTTATTATTTATTTATTATTATTTATTTATTTATTTATTGATTGATTATTATTTTTATTTTATTCATTATTTCCCTTAGTAAGGTTTGATGCTGTAAATCTGTCAACCAAGTATTTTTATAATGTGTTTATTTAATGTGTAATTTATTTATTTATTTATTTAAAAAATTTATTTTCTTTTTTTTAATCATTTTCATAATATTAAAAAAGGAGGAAGCACAATAAAGATATTTTGCAAGAGTGGTTTCATGAACACCAAAAGGAAATCTTCCACTGCATCGCCTCTTCATTTATCGTTATTAGTCATTACTCATATTAGTCTCTCTCCTCACCTGGGGCCTCAGGATGTTCTTGTAGATGTTGGAGGTGAAGATGGAGGCTGCAGACAGCAAGGCGGAGTCAGTCGACGACATCACAGCGGCGGCTACAGCTCCGATGCCGATGATGGAGATGTAGGATGGGGTGAGGTACTGCAGGGTGATGGGCAGGATGAGACCCGTCTCCCCACGTTCAAATGGAGACGGAGAACCGTAGGAAGTCATGTTCCAGTCTGAGGACCACCGAGACACACAGTTAGATAGAAGGCCAGGTAGACAGCAGCATGCAGACAGAGGGGGAGAGATAAATGTACAGACAGGCAAGAAAAATTCAACAAATTTCAAATAATGTCCATGTCAATTCTATTCTATTCACTGCCTTTTCAGAATCCTTTAAAGCCGCACTAGGCATTTTATCTTAAATCTGTTTTATCAGCCTAAATCACCAAGTGGGGCTGCAGAACAACATCCCATCCCTCCTCACTGAGATACCGTAGATTTGCACCATTTGCCCAAATTAAATTCTGGTGTTGTGTATGGACACAGGAAGTGACGAATCAGAACTGAAGAGTGAAATCCAAACTGTCTCCTGAACAGCAGCAAGGCTCCGTCCAGAGAAAGCTGGACTCACCAATGTTAGATCTTCTCTCTCGTCTCTTTGGTATCTTTGGTATAAAACATCACAGACCGACTGAGTTGGTGAACAATGAGCTGAGTGCAGTTCACTGACGTGACCACACAGGATTTCTGGGTATTGACATTTTTCAAACCGTTACCTCTCGCTACCCTTTGGGGCCGCCAACGTGGGAAGTTTCCTAGTGCAGCTTTAAATTCAGTCCTGAGTTGATTGAAATTCTATTCTATTCCGTTTACCAAACCTTTGCAGTACCTGTTGATGCAGCAACCGCCCCAAGGAGTATGGGAGGGATTCCTAAGGTGGGAACAATGATAGCAGCAGCGAAGCAGATGATCTTGGCTGTTTCCGACGAGGAGGCAGACAGCGTCCTCTGGTGGAAGTTCTGAAGACCCAGGTTCCCCAAACCCTGGCAACGAAGGAGGCGGATTGGGATATAGCATAGTAGGAGATAAGGAATAGCTTGAGGTGAAAAAAGTACAGTTTACTCTTTACTATAAATGCATGAGGACAGAGTTTAGATTTCATTGTCAGCACTTGTCAGCACAGCACTTTGTCCCCCACAAAAAAAACATTTCACAATTTTGTCCCAGATGTCACAATGCGATTGTCAGGCCAAGATTACTGGACTACCAAAACACTCTCTTTAGGAGGCAGTCCTGAACACCTTTTCCACTGCACATCAGAGATCAGATCAACTGAAGCCAGAAGGACGACATCATCTGCAAACAGCAGAGATGCCACCCTAACGTCACCAAACTGGAGTCTCTCACAAGGTGAATCCGTGTCGCAGTCCGATGCACACCATGAACAAGTTTGAATTAACACGACTGACATCTAGTCTTAAAAGGTCACTATGCATGGGAACCCGGTTAAAGAAAAGTACTACTACTTACCAGCAGTAAAAAATTATCGATCCAGCTCCAGGCTCGGTCTGCCTCTAGTGTACCAACCCAGGGGGGCTGGAAGGTGTTGTTGAAGGCTGTCTGGGTGATGTCCGAGGAGGACGGGCTCATCAGAGCAAAGGGGACACACAGCCACTGTGCAGAAATAAAGGCCTTGAGTAAACTACAGTAAACTTCAGCTAGCTAGCTTTGGGTATTCCTCAGAAGAAGAACGCTAGCAGGCAGGAATTTGTCATCATGGGGTAATAAAGGTTTCAGGGCCGATCTTCACAAAGGACCTTGTGTAAGACTACCAACACCAAGTGGTGCTTATTAAAGGTTATTAAAGCAACCTTCTCATGTTATACAAAATAGATACAAAATAGAAAGCAGGAAGTGGAATAACTCACCAAGCTGATGAATATGAGAATGAGCTGTATGATGTCTGTGTAGGCCACAGAGTAGAGACCTCCCAGCAGGGTGTAGGTAATGGCCACTGCAGCAGAGATCCAGATGCTTACAGCGTAGGATAAATCCAGAATTACACTCATGGTAACACCTGGGAAACACACACACATTGGTGTTTTAGGATACACATATATATATGCACACACACACACACACCCTAACCCCTATCCTTAAACCTTACCCCAACTAACATTTAGCTTAACCTAAACCTGATTAACCCTAAACCCAAGCTTGAACCCTGAAATAAACCCTCAAAGTGAGGATGGGCAAAATGTGATTTTCCACATTTTTCTATCCCAGCGAAGACATTTTGTTCTGTGCACGCACACACACACACACACACACACACTACTGGTATTTCTCTCTAAGGTTGAGGGAGTTTGTGATGGATCCCTGACCCACTCAAGCCTCTTCAGTCCTAACATGGAAGGTGTCACGGTAAACTAGGCTGGGAATTATTGGACATGGGGGGGGCCGGTATTCCACAATCATTGAGTCATTGTTATCGATAAATCGGTTTATCTGGGGAAATTTATTTGCCCAGGGAAGGTTTGCTGAGCATTTGTACTCTTGTTTTCAGCAACGCCCTGCTTCACATCCCTAATTACACACATGCCTACATGGGAAATGCCAAGTTCAACCACATTCTACTGTTGGGAGCCACACAGTAGAAATGAAAATAGAACGTAGCTGCCCTGAAATGTTGATGGTTTTAGACAATACGACGTGTTGCTCTGACTGTGCAGCGAGGTTCTTCATTTTGAATAATTCTGTTCCTGATGTGCGTTTCAACTTCCTTTTTCGAGCTGCCTGGTACAACCAGTCTTCTAGTGTCGGCCACTGAACGTGCTCATGGGCACTTGGGTTTACCTGCTCGGTGTCCCCATCATTAAACTTTCTACAACAACGGACCATATTTATGAAGACGTCGATGCTCAGTGCTACTAGTTGAACACCAATGTTACATTCATTTAAGCATTATTGTAGAGACACAAAAGGAATAACGGCAAATTACTTTTGTCAGCGCTATTGTTAGAAGAGTTCAAGAAATAAAGACATAGTTTTACATGTTAGGCATTTAGCCCACGCTCTTGTCCAGAGCAGTTCACACTGAGCGGATAAAGGTTTAGTGTTTTACTAGCAGACACTTCAAACACATGGTTGGTGAAGGAAACATCTACTGTTGTGACACTCTCTCTACCAACCAGGGCTACCAGCACTTCTTAGCTTATGGGAGGGTCCGCCTGGTTGGAAGTACATTATGTACTAGCACATTATGTTATGGTACCTTCACATTTATGTTAGTATTTATTTATTTATCTCATCTTATCGCAATTTTCTACAAGTGCACCAGTAGGATGAACTTGAATTCCTACATTGCAAGCAGCCAAATAGTAAGGAGTACGAGAGTCAAAGCCACGGCATCCAGATAACAGATTCAGAATCAGTTTCATAGGCCAAGAAAGTTTGCACATACAAGGAATTTGACTTGTGGTGGTTTGCTGCTGTAGGTCACATCAAACATACAACACAAAATTATGAAGAGGGTACTATATAAAAAATAGAAGTAGAAATATGGGAATAGCTCTCTTATTGAGGTAGTACTATATAGTAGAAAGTACAAATAGAAATGTAAGAAACAGAACTCTTATCTATACAACATGCACACAGTTCCCTGAGTAATTGCCCTGATAGGAAGCTATGAATGTTATCAGTAGAGAATAATAGTAGATGTAAGATATCCTCCTGTAACCCGAGAACGGCCATGTGCAACTGAGACAGGAACAGAAATAAGATCCAAGATTTGTGTTTGTGGTGGTGGTTTGCCTCATGGCGGCCTCCGACTGGACGTTTTCATCCACCGCCACATCAAACCCACGGCTGCTGCGCTCTCCGTGTGATATACGCTCTCATTACCGGCCGAGTTATTTCAGGCTAACTGTACAATGAGCCACAGGTTAGTGTTTCACTCTGCAACTCAACAAAAAGCTGGGGTCAGCAGCTGCTCAACTATCAGGGTCAACACACACACACACCCACACACACACACACACACACACGTCAACACACTCAAGGCATGGCAGTCGCAGTGAGCCACATTCTTACCTAATCCTATAAGTGTTCCCGTCACCCACATAATCTCTGATACCAGTGAAGCCAGCGACAGAGCGGCCGTCGGTACTTTTCCATACTTGATCTGGAAGGGGTCCATCATGGTCACGTATTTTTTGTCTCTCATTGGCTTGGCGAAGAACAGGCCGCCTAAACATGATGGAACGGAGAAACAGAGCATTAGAATCATGAGGCGGATCGATGAGAGCTTTAGTTAGTTAGAAGTGAGATGATTGATCGGATGAAAACACGTCCAAACCTGTTGGATGAACTCAAACATGCACGTTGGTCAAGCTGAAAATAAGTTCACAATGTGGAGATACGAGGTTTTCAGTGGACAGCGACTGGCGTTACGTCGCCTTTACGCCCTTGGACAGTTCAGTATATAATAAATAAGGGAACTTCTCTGACTCCCCCTCCAGGGAGGTCAACTACAACCAGTTTATATTGACTGTGAACTATAGCGCTACCATGACGCCAGACATGTCTGACATATTTGGCTGTTTCCATTGGCAGCAAGCTGTAAAAGAAATAACTTCATAGTTAAACCTTTTTTGGGGTTTGCATTCTGCTGGAGGTTTTACCTTGCTGGACATTTATGTGAAAAAAAAAAAGTTGTTATAAGCTACATTTCATACCATGCTTGCAGCTTTTTTTCACTTCATATGATGAAGGTCATTGTCTAACAGCAGTATCATGCTGTGTCCTTGATCTAAACAGGGCCAGTGTTGTTGTGCCAGTCCTATTCAGTTGCTCTACTATAAGGAGGAAAGACTGAACCATTCTTCTCATGCATGTGGAAAAAAACACATTCATGTCAGCGGAAATTCATCAGGGTTTTTAAAGATCCTTCCTTGTTTTCTCATGTGATTTCCATGTGAAACTGTAATGTGTGGTTTTGTTCTCTGTTAATCTCCACGTGTCCACAATTTGAGCCTCCACTACTTCTTTAAAACGACAGGAACCATAACATGTTTCATAATTTTAGGTCAAAAAGTCTTCAGTCAGCAGCATTTTCTTTATTGCAAAATGAGTAAGATTTTGTTCAAAGATACCAGAGAGTCAGAGCATGCTCCTTGGGTTCACCTGGTTTTTAGACTCCCCTCATCTGTGGTCACATGAAAGCCTCACTGTCCCAGTATGACTGCTTCTCCCTGTATCCCGTGTCTTTATGGTGACGTCATGACTAGGATATCATTTTTCAGACCGGTCGGGGGCCGGGTGTTGTTCAGATTGGATTGTAATTTTAGATTCTATTTCATGCAGCGTTTCCCACAGGTCACAAAATACATGGTCAATGTATAGAGATTGACCTGAATCGATCTCCAACGCTGTGCTTGAGGCGTTATGTTCGCTGTAGCGCCAGAGACCGATCTCGTGGCCGTTCACTCAGCACTCAGCGTGCAGCTTGTGAACTTGCTGCAAACACGTACATGCTTTTGTTCCTCACCGCCTTTATGAATCAGGCCCTCGGGCCACGAGCATCGCACGCAGTCAGCCTCCCGGGGTGAAAAACGAAAGTGAAACTTAAATTTCTGCAATTTGCTCCGAACTCCAGAACTGCTGTTAGTACCAGCAGGTAGAATGTAGGTAGAGTCAAACTGCCCAACAGTTTTAGAAAGGTAACATGAGAGCAGTGCAAACACTGGCATATTGCTGTTGTTCCCCATTGGATTCCACTGGACACACCCATAACCCACGGCCAGCTGTGCTTTTATTCTATCGATGTTAAGACTCCTATATAAATGATGAAGAGTTAATGGCTTGTTTGAAGCCATTATTTAAACAAAACATTTTCATTATTTATTTTGGATTCAATGGGCCTCATTCACGGAACGTACTTAAAGGGGAATTCCGGTATTTTTAAACCTCTGGCTCTATTTGTACAAATTTGTCATTTATACCGCAAAATAGGTACAAAAAGTTTTGGAATTGCTCCAATTTCTATCTCTGTAGCGATCCTTTCTGTAATGTTGTCAGACACAGGAATAACAATCTGAGCCTGTCAGTGGCAAAAACAAGCATTTTTAGTGGACGTACTTTGATCGGCCCACTTGCCCCTGTGGATTACATTGCAGCCATTGCAGCCTGTTTCGCGACTGCCGACTGAGGCGATCTACCGGAGCAATTCCAAAACTTTTTGTACCTATTTTGCAGTATAAATGCCGAATTTGTACAAATAGAGCCCAGGTTTAAAAATTCCGGAATTCCCCTTTAAGTATTCGTACCAACGTTTCTACGAAGATAGTCTGATTGATCATTTTGTTTGTATCTGAATTTGTTCTGAATTTTCCCTCTTTTCCCTGGTTTCCTGTCACATGACCCTTCAGTCTGCAGCCTTTTACGGTGTTGAACAGCGTTTACCTGCAAACAGGTTCAACAGTCACGTATCGGTTTTGGTATCGCCTCTGTGTGATGCTGAGCAACAACAAAAGGAATGCATGATGGGAAGTTTTCAAGATAGGTTTCATAATAGAAATGTAATGAAAAATGCACTCTGTTGTCTTTGAAAAGGTCCCGTCTTCTTTAGACCAATACAAATATCTCACCTCTCATGGGAAAGCTAGCAAGCTGCGCTATCTGGGTCATTTGTTTCTAGCACAAAGGATGACTGAGCTACAGTCGAAAGCCGTGCACGAAAACTTTTTTGACAACCAGACATTTAATTTTCCAAACAATCGGCCTAAAAAAGTCTTTCCCTCGTTATGAACCAGGGTGGTAATTTGTGAGATGACCAATAGTGACGAGTGTTTTAGGGTGGATGTTCCTCTAATCTGGGGCCTCTGGTGTTAATGAAACCCCTAACCCTGCCAGTGTTGGTGCCCATCAGGCTGCCCAGGACTATCAGCGCTGTCATAGACTTCACAGAGAATCTCACCAATGATGAAACACATGGTCGCTGCTACTGGCATGACGGCCCAGATCAGTCCCATCGACGGGTTGTACACTGCCTCCGCCGTGCCCACGATGAAGCCTCCTCCAACCCACGTAGCTGGATGACAAACACACACATATAAAGAGACACACACACACACACACAGAGAGAGAGAGACGTTACTGGCAGGAAGGTTGTCTCCTGCTGCAGCCAAACTTGCACCTGCTTGTAACACGATAATGAGTAACCAGCCCGTCTACTGTAAATTTAATGACACGTTACTTTTAAACATCCAGTCTCATTCCCGGCCTCCTGATCTGAGTGAGGCAACCCAGAGAATAACCAGTGTTGACTTATTCTGGGTGTGATCAGTAGAATATGAAACATCTAAACATGCATAAATACAAAGCACTCGGGCGTCTCCTCCCCTTCATCTCCATCTCTTCTTCATGACTGAAGGATCACAGCTTTCACCTGATTGGTCCATTTCATCAAAGCAGCATCTGCTCCGAATATTTTGTTATATCAAACCAAATAAAGTTCCTATTTTTCTTTTTTTGTAAATATTTTCATTGATTTTCCAAGTTTTTATCCTACAGGAGGAGTAAAAGATACAAAACATATATATTTGACTTCAGTTCACCTACTCATCCCCCAAATATAAAAAAGCACTATTCACCAAATATGTTGACAGATTGAATTCCCCATCCCCATCTCTACCACCCTGCCCACCCAAAGTTCCTATGTTGCAACAGCTTCCCCAGTTATTTATATCTTATCTAGAGCCTGCTGCCTTTCTTTGGGTCTTTATTGAACGGTCAACCAGAATAGGTGTGAATAGGATCAATCAGATCTCATTGTCAAGACTGATGAGACTACAATAGGCATTGGTGATTAATCAAGCATCACTACAGCCTGTGTCCTCATTGGCTGTTGCCGGGTTACAGAATCGTGAGCGGGAGGGTGTTGCACTGAGATTTAAAAATGGCCTCTTCCTCTTCTTCAAGTCCTCCTGTCAAACGCAAGTAAAAAAAGTAAAAGTTTGGCTGTGAACGTGGCCTGGCCCGCCACCACCCCGCTACCACCCCGCTCTGTTGATCTGAAAAAACTGGATTTCAGGTGTCATTATAATGTGATTGTCGTGGTGCTACACACTGGAAGTACTATTTAGGCCTATTAACTATAATTATATAACATCATTTCTACTTCCATTTTGTACAATCTGTCATTGGTGCAATTTGATCAATGATCATAATGATTCCAATCATGATTATTACTACTGAACAACTGAACCGTGCCCCTCTCTCTCCTACCTCAGTGGTTGTGATACTGTAAATAGTTTGTAGTTGTATGTGTTTGAGCTGTGATTAGGTGAAAGCTGATTAAGACCGCTGCAGTAAGCTCATGAACCAGCTCCACCGACTTATTTCCTGTTTGAATTTGGCACACAATGCAGGTCAGGCAGAAAACAATAAGAGACACTGTGGTGGGGAAAAAAAGGTAAAAATTCATGTGCTCAGTATCTGTTGATGGAGCTCTCTGTGGGGTCTCCCATTTCTCTTTTCTTTGGAAGAACTGAGTTGAAGAACTGCCGTCGCAGGTTTCCAGCGTCTGTACTTTCACAATTCTAACCAAGCGTCGTCAGAGCACCCAGCACCCAGCACCCAGCACCCGCTTTTAACTTCGATGTTCAGAGTGAACGAGATTTCATTGTGATAACGTAGCGAAGGTTAACTCCTTTGATCACCAAGTGATATCAATGCAATGCATGGCTGTATGCACGTGTGATACCATTTTCTGATTTCCGCCTTTTTTCTTCGAAGCAGCGGCAGATTGTTATCTCTTGTTTTGACGAAAACAATATTTTAATGATATTACTATTTATTTTATTCTACTCAATATCAAACGGCTTGATAAAAACTGACATTGTTACAGAGGACAAAGAATAAACGGATCACTGGTGGAAAATAAAGACTACCAAGGGTTCGACAAGACATTATACGGGCAAATGAAACAAACGGAAAACATTGATACATTGATTTATTATTTTTTTCGTGATTCAGATCTTCTACCTACCGGTCATGGTGAAGATCCCAACCACCAAGTTGATGCCCCGGTTTCCCAGCAGGGCCATCTCCGTTTTATCTCCCTGGCCCTTCTTGGCCTCCTTGCTGGACTTGAAGGAAGCCCAGATGCCGGTTCCGAGGACCAGCAGGTAGAAGAACACCATCACGACCACTCCGGGGATGTTGAGAGCCATGCTGGAGCTGCACCGACATGGACCGGGCTGAGGCTGGCTGTCCGTCTGCAATGACCGACTGATCTACCATGTGACTGCTTGGCTGCTTGGATGCCAGTCCGCATCCGTCCCTGCCGGTTATATGGAGGAGGGCTGGGCAAGGAAATAACACGCCGCGCCTTAATTAATGTCTCACCCACGGCGTTTCCGTTTAAATATCAGCGAATCGAATATCGAAAATATAATAACGAATATTTTCTGGTCAGGAAATAAATACAAGTCAAATTTTACACAGTGATAATGCCGCCTGCCATCATCCGTTTATGAGCGAGAGCTGCCGCATACGGGTATGCTGGATTTATACGTCAGAGCTGACCGGATGTTTTATACCAACTGTAATCTGTCGTTTACCAAGTGCCGCTCGGTGTGTGTGTGTGTGTGTGTGTGTGTGTGCGCGCGCGCGCGCGTGTGTGTGTGCGTGTATATGTGGGCGGGAGCTCTGCCAGTGAATATGCTGTAATTTACGCACAAAAAGAACAAAAGGGAAACGCTTTTAACGGGTCGGTCCCGGTGGCGGGAGGTGGGATGATGTCAGACTGACAGAAAACATTAACATGTAGAATGACTCTGAACAAACAGGACAAGATGAGATGGAAGTGGAATGAGGAATGGAGAAGAGAGATAAAGAGAGACAGACAGACAGACAGACAGACAAAGAGAGAGAGACAGACAGACAGAGAGAGAGAGAGACAGACAGAAGAGAGAGAGAGACAGACAGACAGACAGAGACAGGCAAAAGGACAGAGAGAGACAGGCAGACAGACAAACAGAAAGACAGAGACAGACAGACAAGGAGGTGGAAGACAGATGAGCACATTTTCATCATACCCTTTAACGTTTTATAGATTTATTTTGCACTTGAACTGAAAAACAGGAGAAGAGGAGACAAAGAGATGAGGGAGGAGAGAGAGACAGGAACAGATCAGACAGACAGGAACAGATCAGACAGACAGGAACAGATCAGACAGACAGGAACAGATCAGACAGACAGGAACAGATCAGACAGAGAGACAGGAACAGATCAGACAGAGAGACAGGAACAGATCAGACAGACAGCAACAGATCAGACAGACAGGAACAGATCAGACAGAGAGAGAGAGGGGAACAGATCAGACAGACAGGAACAGATCAGACAGAGAGACAGGAGCAGATCAGACAGACAGGAACAGATCAGACAAAGAGACAGGAACAGATCAGACAGACAGCTCACTACAGTTGATCAGTGTTGACCAGGCTGCTTCATCTAGACATATGTACTGTATATTCACATGCACCAGAATGATGTATTTTGCTGTATTTTGCTGTTTCCAGGGGAGGGTGAAGCCTCGGACCCCGCCCCGCCCCACCCCCCATGGCGCTCTAGCTGCCTCTGGGCTGAGCGGGCGAGGACACATATAGAGGAATGTAATGCAGCCACGGTCTTCATCTCTATATATAAGAGCCTGGCAGTATGTCACCCTAGCAATTATCACATACACACAATGTGGGAAAATGAGGTGATGAAAGCATACTGCAAAATACATAAGATGGCTGAAGTGTGCCCTGTGATATATGTTGCCAACAGAGTATAGGAAGAAAATCTATTTCCAGTGTCCAACGTATATTTTGAAAGAATGTCATTTGCGTTTACAAATGTGTTATTTTAGTTTGTTTTGAAACATAACCCTAAATATATAAGTATATAGGATACAAATATACATACGCCTGGGAAAATGCAGAAGCAGCATCTACAGTAATACGATCTTCATCATATGGGACACACAACCTGCTGTTGAAACCATCTCACACTTGATAAGTTAGGTATGAAAAGCATTTTCCGTAGCTCTGTGTATTTATAGCCTTCACCTTCCTCTCTGATTGCCACTTTAGGCATCGTCCTTGTCCTCATTTACCACATTAATCCCAGGGAGCCGTGATCTCTTAGTGCCGGGGAGGATGGTGGAGGGTTGGCGAGCTGGAGGCCAGATTGGAGTTTTATTTGTACAAACATTTCTCTGAGGCAGAAATAATCTCACTGGTGGAGTTAAACTTCAGTGGGCGGAGCCAAAGAACCACAGTTTTTCGGAGCAGTTAGCTAAAAGGCAAACTTGAACGGCAAAGACGGAATTCTGTTTAAAGTATAAATTAAAAATTAAAAAAATATGACTGACTTTCTTTGTTTATGCATGACCATGGCATTCATAATCCCCAACACTGTAGGCAAGTATGGCTAGTTTGATCTTGGAAGGTCAGCAGGCTAGCTAACTAGCTAACCTAGATAGCTATAGGCTAGTATGGCAAGTTTAGTTTGAAAGAAAAAAAAGCGAGATGACATCCAACAGGGGTCCCAGGCCGGATTCGAGCTCAGGACGTCACAGTTCTACATCTTAGCTCCTCCTTTACGATCAACAGGCTGTCAAATGAATGGTATGCTAAAGCAGAAGTAAGTTTATGGTTTTATTGTTCCAATTCTCTCAGTAATAAAGAGAGTAGCTTTTTGTTCTCATACAACAAATCCATCGCCATAAAGATAATTAATTAATGATTTCAGAATATGTTATATATGTTATATTTACGATAGTGCAAGCAACAAGTCTATGGTGAGCTACATATCATTTTGACCAATGGCCCCGATCGTGTTATTAAAAATTGTAATGGTGTGAAAAGTAAATAAAAGCAGAACATTTGGATTCTCTTGACAGTCCCTCCAACCACCACCATCCTTTCCCAGTGCTGCTCTTCCCATGATGCACAGCATAACGCACAGGCCTCTTCACAAAAACAACAGCCCTGTTCACAATGTGTCACTGTGCATCCTGCTGGCCACGGGCCAACTGCAGCAGCATCTGGACACTGTGGCTGAAAAGAGCCGAGGGGGGTCCAACATACTTGAAGGTTCCCTCATACAGCTCGTCAAGTGAATGGTGAAGCGGGGGGGAATGATGCTTTCAGGGTTTTACGTGTCAGAGATCCCGAATGGCTGAACGGGCGAGGCTCAGTAGCAGCCGGTGAAGTCCTCGCCATTCATTTACCATGAGTGAGTGTTGTAGGCGGAGCAGCAATGTATCATTAACTACCTCTGATATGATGCAGTTACATAAAAAAACGTCAAACCTGCAAAGACATGTTATTTATCTTTGCATGTTTTAGTTCATTTAATCGAATCTATCTCCATTGTCAACTGTCAAATGAAACCAAAAATGCCAACAAAAAACAATACAACTCTGGTGTGGAAACACTGGAGGAAACACTGGACTATTCTTTGGACTTTTTGGCATGAAAATGGACAAATACAAACCTGTTGAACATGGAACTATGAAGATCAGCTAACAGCAGATTGCACAACACTAGGCTTCATTGTAAGTAGCTCATGGTCCAATGCACTGCTGGACTCCCACTATACCTCCCCTACTTCTCCAATGTCACCCTGCCTGGATGCACATAGTGATTTATTGCCCAATGTATATTTGCAGAGTGCTATTTATATGCACTATGCCATGCCCTCTTCCATTGTACGTGAGGTCCTATTTCATTTAATTCCTTGTGATTGGCTAAGAAGTAGTAGTAGTAGTAGTAACAGTTTCACTGCAGAATAGCTCGGTAATCCAGTGATTCAACCACAGATCTACATTTGGTTGACTGGAAATAGCACCATGCCATCTGTTATGCCAGGCGCTGTCAAACACCTACTCCACCAGCAGACGCCACACCAGGTTCATTATCAAATTTTTAAGATTACAAAGTGCTTAAGATAACACGAGCATCCTGCTGACCCAGTCCGCCCACGGGGCGTGTCCTCAGATGTTTCCCAAGTGGTTTTCTTTCATCGATGCGTCTTCACCCCGCGCTGTGATTAAAGGTCAAAATGTTAGGACGTTGATCTCTCAGACACCACTGGTCTGTTCGACAAAACTTGCTGGGATGATGCATTGATGATGCGGGAGGGGAACTGGCGGGGATAACATGTTCCTCCACAAATGACACGCCCTCCCGGTGAAACTCCTCACTGTCGGGTGAAAAAAAGGAAAGTGTACACTAACGAGTCCGATGGGGGCGCTATAATTAAAGGTCAAAATTTAAAACTTCGCAAGGCCATAGCTGCTACACCACCAGTCCGATTTTGATGAAACTTGGAGGGAGGTGTTAGGAATTATATCTTGGTCGTGGTGATGAACTTGAGAAGAAAGCACCAACAAACTACGTCTCAGGATTTAATGAATATTTAATACAGTTCAGCGCTGAAAAGGAGAAATATCCGGCAGCATACGAGGATACTCTGAAGAAATTCAAGCAGATACAGTTCAAACTTATCCATGTGATGTTTTACATACATCCCCCTCAGCCTCTGTCTGTCGTCCCTATGTAAATTGAGTTGAGTGGAAGTAATTCTGTCTCACCTTCCTCTAGACCCGTGAACACCATGTCTCTTGTGCTAATTTACAATTGATTAAAGGCAACCAAAAGGCCTGCATTGTATTGTAAAACAGGCCTCCAGACGGCCTTGTATTTTAGTGTATTGAGACAAGACAATCTTGCCTCGGCCAAATATATCATTTCCAACAGAGGGATGGTGAATCTTGTCACCGATTGGTCCAAGGGGTGCTGCATCATTCATGGGGAAAACATGTTAACTTGTTCTATGTGAATTGGTTTATCTGTAATAATAATAAATAATAAATAAAAACTAGTAACAGTGTTTGTCACCATAGTTGTAGGAGAACACATAACTGTTTGTATGTTACTATTGCTATACCTTATAGTTATAGTAATTCATTGTATAGCTATGAATTACACGATGTGTCCAGGCTTATGAATCATCCTCAAAACCCATTTGCTGATGTCAGAATTAAACTGTCATCACGTTCCAGTCAAGCCTGTTTTTCTCTGTTCCTGAAAGTCGACACTTGGGAGACGGCAGGTTTTCACGGTACAGCAAATAGGGGGTTGTATACACTTTAAACACTCACATGATTGTGCAGACATACAAACACGGACGTGTGCGAAGAGAGAGAGAGAGAGATTAGCAAACGTACTGTAGGTCCACACACACACACACACACACACACACACACAGGAAGGAGGTGGAGATCAGGGCTCTCGTTTAATAGATCAACATAAATACTGACCTCAGTTTTTAATGCAAATGCTCACCTGCTGCATCATCATCAACACGCAGACAAACACAGACACACACAGGCCTCATTCAACAGCTATCATATATCAGCCAGCTCTGCAGATAAGACACTGAGTCCATACAGCCGCTCCATCCTGCAGGAATAACTGTGGTTACATACAGAAGCCTGGTTGGTACCTGAGGTGTTTGGAGAGAGTTCTCCCAGTAGTAAAGTCTATTAAAACACAGGACCACAACAGAGGTGTTTTATAGTGATGGTGGTGGATGGCAGCTGACCTACAGGTAAGGTGATAGCTGAGGGTATAAATGTGCTTGGGGAATTTAAAAAAGGTTTAAAAAGGAAGGGGGGCCCCTGACCAGTAGGGGACTCCATAATACCTGGAATAAGTTTTTTTTCCATTGCTCGCATAAGCAAGTAAATCTGTAAATTGGACACAGGCTGGTTTGATGTTAAACAATTTAATTTCTATCACATCATTATTAATATATTTATTTATATATGACATTTACATTGTGTTTGTATTGTATTGTAATTAAACCCTGAGCAAAGATCCTGGGCAATACAGACAGGCAATATTGCCTTCGACACAGATATAACAGCATTGGTCATAATTGGTAGCTAAATTGGTGGCATTGGTTAGGTCTATTGCCTTTGTATCATATACAGAGAATGTTGTTCACGTCAATATTTTAGTTGCTCTTAACCAGAGCAGCTGAAGATGCTACGTGTAGCATTGTAAACGTCAACATATCGTTGTCAAAATAATAGTTACCTTGGTATAATTACTGTAATCAGATGAGACCATGGTGGAGACGACTGGTCGCCTCTATCTCACCGGTGGGATTGTTACTAGTGTTTCTCCAACTTAAGACTACATTTCCCATTTCCTGTTGCTTCCCCTCCCCCTCCCTTGCGTCTTTGTCTCTCCTGAAGAGAATCAACATGTTGGAAGTGATTTCTCCATCTTCCTTTCTCTCCTTCCTCCATCTGCCGTCTCCAGAGACTCTTTAGCGTTAGCTCAGTTAGCGCTGGAAGAACAGCGCCCTCTTCCTGTTTTGTGCCGTAAAGCAATCCAGCAGATTTCCCTCCAGATCGACCCGGTGGCCACAATGTGAAACGCAGAGTAGAGGCTGGCAGAGGCTGACAGGCTGCTAGTGATGGTCTGGTTGGTTTATGGTTATTATACTAATGTCTCAATGTCTCAACGTGATAATGATTTATTGATGTTAAAATGCTACACATAGCACCTTCAAATCCAACAGTGGAAAAAGCTTCTATTACTACATTCCAGCAGAAAGGAGGCCAAGGGTCAGAGGGAACGTGTGAAAGTAGTGGATGTAATCATGTCAGGGAGAAATGCCGGGAAGAGAAACGTAATGGGAGCTCAGGTTAGCGGTAGGAGGGCTTGAGAGCAGAGTGAGATGATTCAGTGAAGAGGGGCTTGACTTCTTGAAAAGATAGACTTCTCGAAGGCTGAGCATATATGACATAGCAGTGTTGACAGTTTTAAAAGATGGGCTAAGCAATATGGAATCTGCGTTATGCTGTTTATGATACTGGAATTTCAGTGTAATGTGTTAGGCAGCTTGGAAGAGGCTCCCGTCTCACTAACCGTCACCCTAGCCATCGCTGGCTTCGATTACGTAGCTGCTTAGTGAATTAGGTGTTTAGGGAGTGAACTCTCCATTGACGTCAGGATGGTTGAGTCGCTGCCCATCTTTCGCCGCAGGCTGAAAACCCATCTCTTGAAGAAACATGACCCTGACCCTTCCTCTTGAAGAAACACGACCCTGACCCTTCCTCTCAGCTCTTAACCTATTTGTTTTGTTTGTTTAATATGCTCATCTACCTCAGCAGTGGTTCTGCTCTTAGATAGTTTAGGGAGGAGATGCAATCACAGTTTCTAGTGACTAGTAGTTCTCTACCTACGTTGAATGCACTTATTGTATGCTGCTTTGGATAAAAGCGTCTGCTAAATGACTGTAATGTAATATAATGTAGTTTAGTGGACTGAAGATATTTCTGCTGCAAGGACTGACAGGATGTGACAGCTAAACATGCATTTTTACTGTTTTGCATTTATGATGTTTGCCACCGTTGCAGTAAAATACAAATTTTGTTTTATAAGTAATTTCCCAAATTTGAGACAGTAAAATAAATTATTGAAGGAATATACTGAATTTTATTAAGGCGGGAGACTAAATTCAGTGTCATACAAGACACATCCAACCATTGTGACTTTTTTGTACTGATCTGTGTTACTGTAGCTCTGTATTCTGTAACTCCTCTTAGATATAAAAACAAATTGTATATACAGTATATGACAGCAGTTCAATTATAAAAGTGGAAACATTTTTACTTTTATTCTAGTGGCTGAATTCTGAAGGAGGATTACACATACAGAGACAGAGATCCAGCTACTCTGTCCCAGCCAGCTGATCTCAGGTCTCGAGGATGCTGCCGGAGGTTCCCCGGCCTGGGGACGGAGACTTGGCGGGTCTCTGGCGCTGGAGGTCACAAAGCCCCTTTCCAATGGACGACGAGTCGAGAAATAAGACCATGTACAGACAATATGTGGGACAAGGGCTCAAAGAACAATACTGCTGTAGCTAAAATTAGGGAGAGGTGGAAAGGGCTTGTTGAAGGTTCAGGTGGAAATGATCACCAGCCAAATGATGGTAAACGTTTAAAGTAACCAACATCATTTGGACGGTCTTGTTAACTGGATAAATGGTGAATTTTGGTTGGTGACATTTGGGCCTGGAGATTTGTCAAAATTTGTCATGGATATTCTGTGATTTTTGATATAATCATGTTAAAAAAAACTTTAATACTGAATGAAAAGATTTGGGGGATTTTGTGAGTTTGTGACACCCATGGGTGACACAGACACATCACGATTCTTAAACTAAGCGGTATTGCTGCTCCTGCCTGCCTACAGTCATGTGGTTTGGTTTGGTGATGAACAGTGGAGAGAGACAGGACAGAGAGATGGGTACTTGAGTCTGGTCTCCACTTTTCTGATGTCTTGGATGTTCACTCCATTATTTTTTGGTTATTTCCTTCCCAGGCTCTACAAACTATTTAAGGGATTATACCTGATTATTGTTATTGATGTTGAAGGCTCTAGTAAAGAGCTCCTGCTCTCTGTTTACTCCATACACTGTTTACTGCCTATTTTGGTCTAGAATGGGACTTGATTTCCTCTGGTCTCCACCTGGTCTTGGACTCGACTGGGACTCGACTGAGGTGGTCTTGACTAGAGCTCTCCATTGATAACCTCGTCCTATACAGTGTCTGTTATGTCAATGTCAGCTGAACGATGAAGTCTGAGAAGCTCAACGCTAATTTGAACAGCTGAACACATAAATAGCTACAGCGCCGCTTCCTATGGCTGACCGCAACATCATGACACCAACTGTCACTGGTCTTGTCAACATCACCGGCAATGTCACCACACCCACCGCAGACCTGGTGGCTCAGGTGATTGGCTGGCTGACCTTCAGCATTGGGCTGCCCGCCATCGGATTGGCTATTTACACCCTCAAGCATCTGGCCAAAGGTTTGTTGTTGCTGTCAGATGGAGTTTGTATCTCTCAAGGAAAGCAAGCTTGATGGATGAGCAGCCTCGTTTTCAGATTTAGGTCATGTGTTTTATAACAACAACAACAACAACAACAAAATAATAATAATAATAATAATAATAATAAATATATTTATATAGCACTCTAATAACAGATCTTACAAAATGTAACAAAATAAAACATTAATAAAAACAAGGAATAGGACAATATATTTAAAAAGGAGATCAAAATTGGGAAAAACATTCAAAGAGGTAAATAAAAAAATTAAATAAAAAACAAAGAAACATGAAAACATAAATATATATATATATATATATATATATATATATATGAGAAACGATGGTAAACAGCCCGCGAGGCAATTTTCCCTAAAATAAAATAAATTAGTCTAATGATGAAATATATGAAAAAACAGAAACATCAAGTTATATTATAGTGCTGCATTCCACTAATAGTATAGTATTAGTAGTATCAGAAGAAGCAATAGTAGTAGTATTAGTAGCAATAGTAATTGTAGTAGTAGTAGTAGCAATAGCATTTGTTGAATAAATTCCGATATTGACAAAAGTCTTTGTCATGAATTATTTGAGTATATTTCTTAACAAAGTACTGAGCTCAGGAGAGAGGTACTCACAAGGTAGAGAACAGTCTGAACAGTGATTATAAAGGGGCAGAAAGACAGGAGGGGGTAGTTTCTAAAACATCGTCAAGGTTATTTACCACCTAGACTAACTAAACTATATGTACGGTACTGAAGGTTTCTTGAGTCTCTCATGGGGTCGGCCTTAAGATATAAGACACAACATATAGACATAACGTCTACCACAGTAATCGTAGTATTAGTAGCAATAGTAATAGTAGTAGTAGTAGTACTAATAGTAGTAGCAGTAGTAATAGTAATAGTAGTTGTAGTATTAATAATTGTTCTACCCTTTTTCTTCATCAGGTCAGAACAAGGTTCCCATCTACGTCATCGGTCTCCTCGTCTCTGACATCCTCAGTTTCTTCGGGCGGCCCCAGGCGGCGAGCGGGACCGTCCTCTCCTCAGACCTGACCAACCTCCTCTTCTACTTCGGCATCGTCTCCAACATCACCTTCATGCTGTGCATAGCCCAGGAGCGCCATCTGCTGTTGGCCTACCCGCAGTGCGCCGGCTGCTGCAGGCAGTCTCAGGCAGCGCTCGGTGGTTTCCCTGGCTGTCTGGGCCGTCCCGTTCGCCGTCATGGTCCTCGCCGTGCTGGAGTACTTCTTCTGGTTCGCCGTGGCCCTGCTCGCCCCTTTCCCCTTCCTCCTCTTCTTCGCCGCGGACTCCTGGAGGGCGCTGCTGTGCTCCCGATCCACGCCCCCGACCCCAGAGAGGAGGAGGACGGTGTGGGGGCTGGCGGTGATCTTGGCCAACTACACCCTCCTCTACCTCCCCTTCATCCTCAACATCCTCCTGGAGTCTCTGTCGTTTACGGAGGAGGTGCGCTACCTGGGGCTGGTGGCTCACCTGATGCTGTACCTCAGCCCTCTGGTGGACCCCTTCGTCTACATACTCATGACCAGAGGGCCCCGGGAGGTGATGGAGGCGCTGCCCTGCCGCAAGAAGAGGAGGCAGACGGAGGACACCAGGCCCACGGTGGACACTGTGGCGGAGACGGTGGAGACGCGACTCTGAGGTGGACACGGTCTTTAACAAGCATCCATACGGGACAACTCTGAAAAACTGAAACAGCAAAATAAGACCTCTGATAACTTATTTAAGACATTTTGATTATTTTTAAAGGCCTTAAATTTAGATAATTTATTTTAGGGTTCTCTTGGTTGCTTTTAATGTTGGTGATCTAAAAATCTTATTTTTTCACTCTGGATAAGAGCATCAGCTAGATTTGTAAAATAAATAATGTAAATGTAGTTTTTCAGAATAAGAGTCCCCACCCGTAGACATTTTTAGGAGCCAGGGCTCAAGACAGAGGGCACTCCTGCACCTACAACTATCCATGGGAGGGGTATGCAGTGCTACTTTTCCATGACTTTCCATAACTCAGTCAGAGCACTTCCATGATCAACAATGTGTATTCCTTCTTGGTTTGTTACTGTTGTTTTGCAGCTCAGAAAAGTTTGAAAGGGGTGAAGAGTCTGGTTTCCACTACAGCTGTGTTTTCTGAAAATCACCATCTAGTGCAACAAATGCATCAAACAAGGAGTAAAATACATATATTCCTGTAAAGTGACCCATATGTAAACTTCCCTGATATTCCCTGACTGGAATACACCACTCTAAAATGATATTCCAGAAATTCAATGACCAATGGAAAACTACATATAAAAGACATAAGAAAAACATAAAAGTGGGAAAACAATGACATAAAATCAAGTCTATGAAATGTGTTTTATGAGGACTTAAATGAGGACACTGACTAACTTCTTCAGGCAGGTCGTTCCAGTCACCTCTAGTCTAGAGTCTAGATGGGGGGACATTCGGGACCGGACCACTAACCTGGCAGCGTTGTCCCATAGACTCAAACACTTCTGGCTTTTCATGTCGCTCTTGTTGCATGGAATTCTTCTAACTCCAATTTTAGTGTTTTTGTGGTGCAGGCTATGGTGGAGAAATACATTTTAAACACAGGGAAAAAACAACCATGACGCCAACCAGTCACAGATCATATAGTTTTCTTTAATAACTTTTAAACTTTTAAACAGGGTACAAATCTGGTCGGCTACACTGAAGGCTCGATGAACTTCGGTGTAAAACGTGAAGTCAGTTTTTCCAGGGTCAGAGGGACGGAGGTTTCCCAATATCGACATTCATAGCTCACCTAGTTAGGGACAACAACGTCCCCAACATAATCCTGTGGGATTAGGAAGGTGATGATCATTTTGTAGGAACCATTTTCAGGGTTCCTACATATTTTTGCTAATTACATGTTTCCAAGACTATTCCAGGACATATAGCACCATCAGAGTCTCTGTCCTCCATTGAACATGTGGTGTGAATGTCCAGGTCTGATTTCTGCTCCAACTATCTCTCAGGACCGATACTATCAGGACATTTCTGATCTGGGTTTTTATTCCTCAAAGGGAAGTGGATCAACAAGCAGCCAAACTGAAACTGAAACATGACAAAAGATCATCCACCATTTTCCGTAGGTTTTCCAGGCCTGGAAAACACATTCAGGACTTATAAGAGTATGTAATCTTCTGTATTTAAAAAAAAAAATTAACACTGAATATCAGGAAATAATCCCCCCACCACCAAAATATCGTGTTTTGGAATGAAGCCCAACTGGAAACATGTATTCATTATTATTAGTCAAACCTATTTATGTTTTTCTCAGGAGATAGAAGCTGTACTTTAATAGAGGATCACTACAACAACTACCTGAAGCTATGAAGACTAAGGGAGACCTCGCCCTCTGCCTGCCTGTCTGTCTGTCTGGAGTGACAGACAGGTATACAGTAAAGGAGAACAGTGCAGAGCTCAGTGAGCAAGTAACAGTAAAAATCCATCAGGCACAGCCACCAGGGGGCGCTGACATCAGCAGTAGGAGTGTGTGTGTGTGAATGTACACTGCATAAAAAAATCCATCTACTGAGTTTTTACAATTCTAACATTGTAAAAGTTCCATTTTTAAAAATGACAAACTTAAAAACCTTTTATCTTTTTTTTTAAATTGAGTTTATTAGTTTATTTCAGCAAAAATTCTCCTAAAGCAGAAAAAGAAATCTTGATTCTTTTAAGAAATGTAAGAAATCTTTTAAGAAAACAAAAAATTACTTTTTGTTTTGTCTCAAATCATCCTGAAACAAGCTCGATAAACGTTGATAAAAGATGAGTTCAAAGTTCTAAGAGATTCAAATAATTCAAACTTGAATACGACACGGCTACATCTGTCAAGATGGATCTTTTTTGCAGTGTGTGTGTGTGTTGAGGGTATGTTGAGTGTGTGTATATAATGTATTGAAGGTTGGCCCAGTTGGCAGCTTCTTGGTACTAATCATAAAATACAAGAGTGCGCACGCACACACACACACACTCACATCCACACACACAGATAAACAAAGACAAACAGACATACATACAAACATACAGGTTGTAAACAAAAGCTCTTTTTGTCAAAGAGAGGAGTATAAAAATGCACCGCCAAAGTGCATTCAGAAAAAGCTCTATCGAGTGACTGCATTAGAAAAAGCAACAAAGCAAAAAAAAGAAAGAAAAACAAAAGAATATATTACAAAGCCTTTTGGAGTCCTGAGTTTATCAAACATAAACAAAACAGACAAAAAGGCCAAATATCTTAGAAATACAGGATAAAAATACAGGATATAAGGGATAAAAAAAAGATTTAAACACTTTTTCAGTTTTGTTCCATGTAAAAAAAAAAAAAAAAAAAAAAGGTAAATGGAAATTTGACAGTTTTCACTCTTTCAGCCAATCGTGTGTGGCGCTATGCAGCACAACATGTGTTAATAACAACACGTATCTGACATATGAAGAGTTTGGTTCCAAAAGGACACACTCACCATGTGGTAAAACACCCAGCAGGTAGCTCGGCTGTACAAACTACATCCTCATTCTTCTACAGATACTGAATATATACTAATATTTTGGAATCAAACCAGTCACATGTGGTTATCAACACATGAACACACTGAACTCAACAACATTAAGAGTGTAGGCTGGACTTGGTTGCAGCTGGTGGATGGCAGGTCTGTTCAGGAGGGGTTCAGTTCCCAGGTTAGACGCCTTCTTCCTCAAATTCCCTTCCCTTGCTTGGTAGAGAGTTCACATGGATTCTACCCAGGTGAGGCTGACAGAGCACATGCGACCACAGCCTCCTGTCAGCCGCTCAAACAGTTGAGGGTTAAGTGCCTTGCTTAAGGGAACACTGGCAGTTGCTGTTGAGAGAGAGGAGAGTCTCTGTATCGCCCTCCCTCCCTAACATCTAGGCGACTGCCACCTCTGATAACCAATCAATAATATCATTTATTTGGAATAATGTAATGCTATTACATTAACAGCATTATCATCGTGGACAGGCAGGACCTTACTGGCTTATTTGACTTCAAACAAGGAGGCAAGGAAGCAAGGAAAGGGAACTTGGAAGCAAGGATGACCTAGAACCGACCACATCCAAGGAGTGTTGAGGGATCTTCACCCCTTTAGACACTGGACCTGGGTCAGTTTATCCGTTTCCCCTGTCAGGGTGGGACGTGAGGAAAATTGAGGATGACTGTTCTGGGTGAAGTTCACCGCAAAGGTTTCCTAACTGCTGAGAGAGGAACGAGTGGCGGAGGTCCTGATGCACAGACAGCATTTTGAGGCAATGTAGACAAGAAGCTGCTTTTGCAGTTTTACCAGCCAAATGTGATTTGTAGAACAGAATCGGACGTCTGGACTTCAGCCGGCTGGAGCAGATGAAACTTCCAGCCAGTCACAATATGCCAGCATTTGGCTTGTGATAATTTTCCACCTTGCTTATGATCAAAAGTCTGATCTGATGTATTTGTTAGGTCCATTAGAGACCCCTATGCTATCCACGCTGATTTGTGTGATTTTGTGCCATTGGCATTGGCATGAAGGCTGAAGGCAATATTTACCATTTACTGGCATGTTAGCCGGATGCTCTCTAAGGCCAACAGGGATGTTCAACCTTTCGCTATCCACCTGCAAACAGAGTGCAGGTTGTCAGGTTTCACTGTCTTGTACAAGGACACGTCAGCAGGGTGGGATCAAACCGTGAAACGTGGTTCCCAGGCAAGGGTTTAGTTGGGGATGTTCGGGTCAGCACCAAGCCGTCTCGGCATGAAATCCCTCTGAGAGGTCACAGCAGCATCCTGTAGTGCCACTTCTCAGCGGTAGGTCTGTTAGGTAAACAATGCAATTCACTAATGTATTTGTCCTTAGGCTGGGGCCTTAGGATGGGGGGGGGGGGGTCTTAGCAGGAAGGAAAGGAGGGTCTTGGTGGGAAGATGCAGCTTTACCCCTCAGGGCTGGAGTGAGGACTTCCAGGGTCATGGGACATCTCCATCTCACCCCCTACTACTACAGCAAGGAGCTGGGGGGCAAGGTGGGAAATTAACAGCAGCCAGCTGGTCAACTTTGGTCGTGGCTGTTTGCCTCTTCTAGCAGACACTTTGGCAGATAAACAACCAGCTTCTTTTTTCTATTCTAAAATACAATTTGTCTGGTAAAATAATGAAAATAACTGTTTTGAAATATTGGATCCACCAACCACGTTCCCTGGTTGGGGTTGGTTTCCTGCCCGGGTCGGGGTGCAGAGTTCCTCCCCCTGTGGACGACAACCCGTCCTCATCTTTAAGTTTTAGGCATTTAGCTGGCGCTCCCACAGCGGGGGAATCAGTGCCTTCCTCAAGGACACTTGGCTGTAGCTGGACTCATTTAGCCATTACAGGGACCGATCCTGTGACCTTTTGGTTACGTGACAGTCTCTCTAACCAAAAGGCCACCGCATCAGGTCTCCAGCAGACCCTCCAGCTCCTACCGGCGGGGCTGGTAGCGGGTTTGACGGGGCAGGGACGAGGGGCTGGAGGAGGAAGGAGAGCATGGGGACATGGAGGCCAGGGAGGCAGTGGCAGCGGCGTCCTCCGCCTCCTCCAGCTCTCCTCCGCCGTGGAGCTCCTGGCTGACGCTGGACTGTAAGGCGGCCGGGGTCAGCCACTCTTTGGGCAGACAGCTCTGGAGGAATGGCACGCAGGAACTGAAGTAGGCCAGCCGGTTGACCCAGCGAGGGATCTCCCTGCCGCACAGGATCTGGTAAGGGAGAGGGGGGGGGACACACGATCCACCAGGTAAATAAGGTTGAAGGTCGAGTTCACCAACACCAACTAACTCAGCAACACCATACCAAGACACACACACACACACACACACACACACACACACACACACACACACACACACACACACACACACACACACACACACACACACACACACACACACACACACACACACACACACACACACACACACACACACACACACACACACACACACACACACACACACACACACGGTTTCACATTTTGACGCGGTGCAGTCACAGTAGGAAGCAGTGGCTTCTGGGAAACACCAGCTACAGATACACTTGAATCCACTTGAGCATCCGTTTTGTCCTGGTGTGTTTCTCCCATTCCACACAAGAAACCTATCAGTCAAGCTGCTAGCGGTCGACTAATCTAAATAAATAGCACACAGTTTAACATGTAAGGTAAATAAACTTGATTACATATTTGGTATTGGGTTTGAAAAGTCACAGGTTTATTCTATGTCTCACTTTCAATCTCACTCTCCGTCTTAATCCCAGGCAGCAGTATCCTCACTGCTGAACCATCACCACCACTTCCCTCTATCAGAGCTATCAAGGCATTATGGGATTATTTATGCTTTTATTCAGACCAAAGCTGCTGACAGGCAGACACAGAGAGAGTCAGTGTGTTTCCTTTTAACCATGTCTTATGGAGCAATTCACTTGCATGCATGTTATACACAGTTGAAAGAGGACACCAGAGTGTCCTTGCTTTGTGCTCCAGCAACTGTTTCCTTTTAACTGCTTGCAGAAAAGGTTCCCGATCTGAGTCAAAGTGGATCCTTTTGAAGAAATGAAAGCTAAGGCACATTTTTAGGTGCAAAAGGGAACAAGCTTTTATCACTGTGGCTTGTTCTACATGCCTCAGATGCCCTCAGTCAGGGGAGCTCTGCCTTCCAGGGGAGAAAATCTCACATCACAGTGGAAACAAACAGGAATGTGGAACATTCACATGTGACTTATTGGAAAAAACCCTTTCCAGTCACAACACAATAACCAAGAGAAGATGTTCTGGAGAGGATGAGGAGAGGATGAGGAAAGGTAAGGAAGATGATTTTAAAACTCCTCCCTCCCTTCAGGCCTCCCAGTGAATTTGACAACTGGTGTCACAACACCATCAAGAGTTTTGACTTTGATACTAAAACTAACTGACCTAACATCCTTTCCACGAGGGTTTGACGTCCGCTGGCCTCCGTCCTTGTAACTGAAATAGCTCCACAGTGGCGTGGTGGACTGTTTGATGTCAGGAGCGCTGTCTAGTCCAGTCCTTCTACTTTTAACTATGGAAAGTATCCAACATTTAGTTAAGGTTACTATGCTAGTGACAACAACCGGGCATAAAATACACAAGACGTGATCCAGGGATAACAGGACAACTTTCCTTCAGGTAGAGAGGAACATCTATCAGGACCCTTCTGTCCTCAGTTCCTGCTTTATTTGTGTTGTCCTGGACGTCTCGGCTGTCTACAGTCTACTAACAGAGTCAGAGTGTCATCAGGGCGGATGATTTGCCTTTCAAATGGGAGATCGACATCAGAGTCGCACACATCAAACACATTCTCTCTCTCTTTTGTTTCTCTGGAGAATTAGTCGCCATGCTTGATCTGTCAAACCTTCATAACCCCCCCCCCCCCCACACACACACACACACCTGTCGTGTTCATCATGTAGACTACAGATCAGAGGCTGTGGTTAAATTAAGGAGACAGGAAGTCAGAGCCCTCACCCCTCTAGTCCCGCCCCCTCCACCCCACTAATCAGATGTTCAAAGTCACATTAGTATTAGTAAACATGAGTATCAAACCCTGCAGGCAAGTCTACGTCCCTAAGGTAGTGTGTGTGTGTGTGTGTGTGTGTGTGTGTGTGTGTGTGTGTGTGGATATTGGTGTGTGTCTGTCAAGGCAATTCTGTGTCCATGTCTGTTTGAGGACATTTGCAACTGTGTGTATCTCTTTGTGCATATCTGGGTGTGTCTTTATGAATATGTGTGTGTGTGTGTATTATTTGTGTGTTGCCAGCTGGCTCTGCATGTCTGGGCTTGTGTCCCCTAATCCCGGTGTCCGTGCCAGATGCTAACTATAAGACTCCCTGTTCATTACTCACACCAGGAAAAGCTGATTTACGCACACACACACACACACACACACACACACACACACACCAAACACTCAGAGGTATTAATGCATGAGAGGAAGAAACAAGGGGGTAGCCTGAGAGACTAGACTGACTGTGTGTGTGTGTGTGTGTGTGTGTGTGTGTGTGTGTGTGTGTGTGTGTGTGTGTGTGTGTGTGTGTGTGTGTGTGTGTGTATATGCCTGGGTCTTGGTACATGTGCATCTACCCGTGCACAAGCCATATTGTAGTAACGTTGTGACGTAACTAGTTACTAAGTAAAAAAGTGAAGAAACTAATTACTGGTATAGTAAGACAAACGTGTGTGTGTGTGTGTGTGTGTGTCCCACCTCTGACAGAGCTGAGGAGAAGTGGTTGCAGTTCTTGTGCATGAGGTGGTAGGCGTTTCCTTTATACTCCTTCCCCATCTCCTCCACGATCCGCTCCACATCTTCCTCTGTGAAGTCGGTACTGCCCAGAACTATGGCTTCTCTGGAGGTGTGGGGGGGAATCAGTAAATTAACAGGTCAAATCAATAAAGGATCAGAGTATGAAACCATAAACTCAGCTGTTAATCAATGTTCACGCCAATTTTTTCCATCTCTAATCTTGGCAATGCATCACATGAAGCTTTTTTTCCTGTTTCCTGTGCAGATCCAAGCAGCTGAAAACCCCTTTGACTGAACAGTGTCTCCTACATGCTACCATCTCCCCCCTCCCCTTCATCACGCTCCTCATGCCACTTCCACTTTTCAAAACCACACAGCAGGTGGAGAAAGGCTCAAGCTGCAGGGATCACAACCCTTTAGCCACGATTCACCGACTGATCCACTTTCATGCAAACAGTAGCTGGTGGAAATGTTGTGGCTTGATTTGTTTGGCAGAGAGAGATCACAGAGGACAGTACGAGCTTTTGTCCTGGATCATCCATGGTTTGCATGAAGGGGGGTGGGGGGGGGGGAGCATGCAAAGCCACAGGGCAAATCAACTAGAGCAGAAGTAATACACAGCAGCACAGGAGCTCTGTTACACATGGCTAATTGAAAGAAATACAAAAACATATTGAATTGACTGGACGGTGCTCTGCTGTATCCCACCCCGACTGATTCTGATGCAACCACATTCAGGATGAGGCAAAATGAACCAGCCAGCCAACCAACCAACCAGCCAGCCAACCAACCTCTGCTATCATTTCAGGAGTTCAGATCAGACTTTCATGCTGCAGCCATTCGCTCAGTCATGTTGAGTGGGGAACATATGTCTGGTCTTTCATTGTCACTCTGCACTGTATCCAAGGTCTGGTTGTCCATGTACCATTTAATCATTCTTTATCAACATGGCGTGAGTTCAAATGCCTGTACAGTCCCAGTTTTCATGCAGCTGTTTCCCTCTCCCTCTTTTCCCATTTCACATCCCAATACACATCACATGAAGAGGAAAGAGGAATTCCACTGGTTTCCTGCTCAAGCTCACTTGACCTCTCCCTCGTCTCTGTCCAAGCTGACTAACCAACCGAGTGGAGAAAAAAAAGGGTGAAATTGTGAAATTCCTGTCACATACTGTACTCTCTCTCTGTCCCTCCCCCTTTCCCTTCCTCTCTCTCTCTGTCTGTCTCCCCTTACCTCCCTCATTCCCTGTCTGCCTGTCTGTCTCTCTCCCTGCAGTGTCAGTAGGCAATAGCGCTGCTCCATTTAACACAGATCCTTCTTACAGCTCGATAATGACTGGCTGGATCGATGGACTAGGGCAGGTATCTCTGGATTACAAGCTGACAGATGACTGACTGGATCTGTATCGCTCAATGGGTGACATTAGGTCAGCCATTACCTGCCTGCCCTGCCCCTTTGAAGCTGAAGTGACTGACTGACTGACCGACTAGCTTACTGGCTGGCTTATTGGCTGATATACTGGATGACTTATTGGATGGATGAATGACTGACTGACTGACTGACAGACAGACCGACAAACTGCCTGGCCAACAGACTGGACAGCTGAATAAAGTGTTGTATGCACACTGAGTAACCAGAGGGAAAAACGGTGATTCTGCACATCTACACACAACATGAGCGTCCGATGCTTACTTGAATTTGAAGGTCTCCCCAAGTTCGGTGGCATCGCCTGGTGTAATCTCAAAGATCCCTGAGAATGGGTATGGGTGTCCGCCATAGGCAAACTCTGAACACACACACACACACACACACACACACACACACACACACACACACACACACACACACACACACACACACACACACAAATACACACATTTCAACACCTGTAGTTCCAATGCAAAAAAATATATAATTGATTGACAAATTGAGCGTGTAGCCAGCAGCTCTGTGTGCACCCTGATCCAGGCTGGGCTAAGACCTGAATCATACAAGACCTGGAAATGGGTTTTCACTGAGCCTACTCAGAAGGGCAGGTTGGTGAGTTAGACATCATATTCTGAGGGCAATACAGAACGCCACCCCAGAGGATGAACTGATAAATGGGATAATATTTCCATGTAACCTTACCTCTGCCATAGACCTCAATCCCTGAGTGAAAGACTCCGATGCCCAGAGAGGTGGTGAACTCATTGATCCAATACTGGAGAGACAGAAAAACAGAGAGTAAGAGAGAGATTAACACTATACCTCTCTTATCTGTCATGCACTGCAACCGTACTGCATACCACACTGCTGAAGTGTTGAATGTCCATAGGCAGTGTGATATGTCCCCTTGCACTGTATGCAAGGTCCTGCTGTCAGTATGTACTAGGAAACTACACCAACTACACCAAGGCAAGCTCCTGTATTCTGGTGATTTAAAAAGGTACTCTGACAGTGTTGGATATCAGCAATCTGTGACGTTCAATGTATTCCCAGAGTTATTGCTGTTGTAGAAAATCACAGAAAAGTTTAACAAAGATGTAACAAAAAAAATAAATCAATAATGAAAATCAATAAAATAAACCCAATGCAGAAAATAATATCACGTATTTGACGGACTACAACTGCTGATCATTTACTGGGTAGTTACTGAGGTCTTTACTCTCTACCGCCTCTGGTGATCACAGCGGGTTGAAATGTGATCTGTAAGTATAACCCTCTGATGTCACACACACACACAGACACACAGACACACACACACACACACACACACACACACAAAGAAAGCACCCTCACAAGCAAAAATACACAAAATCAATAAGTGATCGGAGCAGCATTGATCTCTAGCATTGCGTTCCATCTTCTCTGTAGTGTTTGTGTACCATCAGGTCCTGGGGCTGCAATGTGATTGGCCAGGCTGTTGCTAGGCAGAGTTTGCCGGTGTAAAACAGATCGTGGCTCCACTAGACTCGAAGACAGAGCTGGGGAATGTAACGGGGAGGCTGACGTGACATCCGGGGATACTGAGCAATAACTCCAAGAACTAAATCAATAATATATGAGGTTTTCAATACGCTCAACAAAATCCCTTACTAAAGAACAAACACACCGTCAAGCCCGGCGTGCCAAGCACAGACACTTACTGTGATACGCCTTGTAGGGTTTAATGAACGATTAATGATTAATATCAACATGATTATACAAGATAACGGTTGTGTCAGAGAGGACACACACACACACACTTGAAATTTGAAAGGCCAAGTGGAGGTTACATGTTAGTAATTTAGCAAAAGCGACTTCCGGTGGGCTCAGGAGTAAGATCAGCAAGGAGGCGCAAGGAGGTCAAGGGTCAAAACCACAACACCTTGACAATAGATGTCGTAGATCATTTCTGTGACATTTGAATGATCGTCTATGATAGAGAAGACAACGGTGCAAGACAGGAGCAGCATTAGGTGCAAATAGAGGAGGAGGGTAGGGGGAGGGTGATGTCAGACTCCCTGCTTCACAGAACATTTTCACCACAAAGCCTCTTAAGAACTCAAGTATCAACCAGCAGAGCAGCCCAACCACCACACTGAGCTATTTAAAAACACTATTCTCTTGTGTCCCCATCTATTGTTACGCAAATATATAACTGCATACAATCTCCAGTGGCAGAGCTGGCAGCGATGTCACACATCTGCATTGCAAATTCTTCCCCTCTATATTTTGCTGTACCAGTTTAAAAAAAAAAAAAAAAAAAGTCATCACTAGCTAATGGGGACATTTTCCTTTTCTCTGGTTGTTTCTGTTCCTTTGCAGATAAACATGGCAAGCATGAGGCATGATGCATTTCTCTCTTGCATTATTATTCTGTGTCCACAGGAATACCGTCAGGGCGCTGTGCACGCCTTACTACTGGTTACTTGTAGAGTTTAGCCTCTTTCAGACATACAACTTAAAGACTAAAATAGAGACAAAATGTAACATGTACAAGGTGGTATAACCAGGGTGAGCTAGTCTGTCTGTTTGTGGCTTTGCGGTGCACAGGAAAGAGGTTTTAGTGGCCTAACAGTTAGATTACCAGGCTTGTAACTGAAGGGTCAGAACCAGCCTGGAAACCAGCCTGTGTTGAAGGAGTAGAGAGTGTTTCTCACAACTATCAGGGCAACTAACCCCCGACTGCAGAAGACAGGCAGGGTGTGAACGCCTGAAGAAGTGTACGCATGCTCAGTCAACCTTCCCTGATTACATGGGTGAAAACAGGAAACCCAAGTGATGAAGGATATTTATACAAACATCCTTCATCACTTGGGTACATATCCAATATCAAAGTTGATAAATGTGGAGTCAGCACTTTATGCAACTATAATATGCAACTTTTGAAATGTCCTCCTCCCATCAGTTGGGCAGGTTCATGCTCCAACACATGCCCATTATCATTGAAAATCCAATTTCAGGCAAACTGGGGGATTTAGACATGAACACACACACTTGCTAATTTAATGTGAAAAAGTTGAGCATATTTCAGCTCCAACTGTATGTGACAGTGAAGGGTGACAAAGCCACGTGACCTGCCCAGGACTAATACTCTTATTATGAAAGGCTGTTATGATTGAGACCAGAGAGAGGAATTCAACACTGACTCACACCAGGTTTGTCCCTGCTAGTTTCCTATTACTCATTCTCCTCCGTGCTCTGCTCAGGAAACACAACACAGAGGAATTTAGTTGGGCAGGCGGGACTCAACTGGTAGTGTACGCCATGGTGGTGCAGTTTGGATAAATAAAAAATAAAAAGTTTCAGAAGGGTTTTTGCCAAGTATGCATGCTCTTCTTCTGCTATGGACAATCTCCAGAAATCCTGTAATGTCATGTCAGTAAACTAAAGGTCTTCTTAGTGTCTAGTAAGGGTGGAGGCGCTGAAGAGGTTCAACCATTGTTGGAGAGTCCATCTTTCTCTGGACGGAGTGCTCACCGCTGGTTGGGAGACACTTTTGGACTTCTTTCTTAAGTTTTGATTCATCACTTCCTGTGGGTGGAGCGGATTTCCAGCCAGTGTCCATACCAGATGTCAGAATTTCACTTGGCCAAATAGTCTCACTGTGTATGGGACGCCCTTCTGTTACCATGGTGATAACATGGTGAATTTTAGAGCAGCTTTAACATACTGTGGGTAGTATTTTCTTAATAGGTTAGGTGCCTTGCTAAAGGGCATGTCAGTGGTAATTGAGGGAAGGTGGGGAGAGCGTAACTCGAGTGTGAAGAAGATCACATTCAATCTAATGAAATCCACTTCATGTAATAGTGAAGATTAATGCAGGTTCCTTGTTGTCGGTCATAATATGATGAGGCTTTACTAGGCTGCGTGTGACATTACTTAGCAATACTCCAGCATGGCTACAGCAGGTAAGGTCAGCTGAGTTCAGGAGTCACCGCTCCTCCCTCCTCATCTGTTAGCAATTGGTCATGCCTGAGGGAGGAAGCAGCAAACCATGAAGTGGGAGTTAAGTTCTTGGCTAACCTCATTTGTTCGTTGTGATTCAATACAGTATTCACCCTTTACAAGGTCTAGCCGTTAGGGTTAATGGGGGTGGGGGGGGCATTTAGTAGTGAACACACATTCAAATTGAAAGGGAGGAAGTTTCTTGTATAATGCATGTTTCCTGTTTGCTCATTATCTGTTTTTTGTTTAATAAAACAAAATTTGAGGTCAGCCCTAAAGACAGAAAAAAGAGAACACCTACCCACTGAGACGTAAAGACCGGGTCTACCCACTGAGACGTAAAGACCGAGTCTACCCACTGAGACGTAAAGACCGAGTCTACCCACTGAGACATAAAGACCGAGTCTACCCACTGAGACATAAAGACCTGGTCTACCCACGCAAAGACCGAGTCTACCCACGGAGACATAAAGACCGGGTCTACCCGCTGAGACGTACAGACCAGGTCTACCCACTGAGACGTAAAGACCGAGTCTACCCACGGAGACGTAAAGACCGGGTCTACCCACTGAGACGTAAAGACCGGGTCTACCCGCTGAGACGTAAAGACCGGGTCTACCCACTGAGACATAAAGACCAAGTCTACCCGCGGAGACGTAAAGACCGGATCTACCCACTGAGAAGTAAAGACCGAGTCTACCCGCTGAGACGTAAAGACCGAGTCTACCCGCTGAGACGTAAAGACCGGGTCTACCCACTGAGACTTGCTCCCGGTAAAGCTTTGGTTGTGCAATATTTCAGCTCAAGTGTCAGGCGGTGCACAATGTAAACATCTGCTTCCTGAACCCACATTGGGTTGAAATGTTGCACAAGCTTACTGGGAGGAAGACTCGAGACTGTGGCTCTTTTGACATCCCCTTTCATATCCTCTACATTTCCCTCCAGAGCTTCCAAAACATAAGCCCGATGCCAAAGTTGGGCAACTCAGCAAGAAGATATAGCCACTTTTGATCCTGACTTTCAGAGAGAGAAAGCTATATGAGTTCTCCGCCAAACGGATTATTTTTTGTTTCTTTTGAGGAGACTTGTGCTTCTAATCTCACCTGCATCATTTTCCGCCTCTTCTTCCTGTGAGCGGTTTTGCACAGATAAGGATGCTAAAACATACATCTATAGGTTCTCAATATTACTGGAACTATACTCATCTAATATTACGTGTACGTACACTTAGTCTTATATCAAGTTCACCAAATACTTCCTAGCTTTGATATTGGTCTCTGCAACAATAATGGCTTGAAGCCGCCCGCTCAGCAGTTCAGAAACCAAAGTGCATCAGCTTTCTCTCACCGCTTCAATCCTCCTTCGCAGGCTTTCCCTTAGAGAGGAGAGGGTTAGAGAGGTTTAGGTGTTAGCCCTGCCAGCGGGGTGGATTTTGCCCAGGAAACGGGGATTGAAGACTGAAAACCCCACAAGGCCCCCATCCAACAACCCAACAACGCACAACATATGGCCTCATGCAAAGGGAAGACAAAAAATATCTCTAGAATATTTGAATATTGATTTTTATTTTTTACTTTTCTATTCAACATTATGGTTCGAGGGAGACAGGAACATTTTACATGTACAGTCTGGGCCATGTGGCTTTGACCCCTGACCTCCTTTACTATTGGTTTTCTTGTACTGCCAATCCAGGAATTGAAGCTTGTTCTCTTGTTGCATTAACTGTACGTTTGCAAGTTTACGATGCCCTGAAAAATGGCTAGATGTCTAAAATATAAATGCCAAGGAAACCACTGTGGCGGAGGTGAACTCCTCCATGTCGGTTGGCCCAGATGTGGGACGAGTCTCAGTCTTGTTTTAAGGAGACCTATAGACCCCTTTTCAGTTAGTAAACATGATGAAATCATATCGTAAGAAATCAACAGTAGAACTCACGGCTATGTTTAATAGTGAAAGTAAGAGCATTTCCACACGTACAATGCGAAGGGAACTCAAGGGATTGGGACTAAACAGCTGTGTAGCCCTAAGAAAACCACTGATCAGTGAGGCTAATCGGGAAAAAAGGCTTCAATTTGCTAGGGAGCATAAAGATTGGACTCTGGAGCAATGGAAGAAGGTCATGTGGTCTGATGAGTCCAGATTCACCCTGTTCCAGAGTGATGGGCGCATCAGGGTAAGAAGAGAGACGGATGAAGTGATGCACCCATCATGCCTAGTACCTACCGTACAAGTCTGTGGGGGCAGTGTTATGATCTGGGGTTGCTGCAGTTGGTCAGGTCTAGGTTCAGCAACGTTATGTGCCCAAAGAATGAGGTCAGCTGACTACCTGAATAACCTGAATGACCAGGTCTTTCCATCAATGGAGTTTTTCTTCCCTGATGGCACGGGCATATTCCAAGATGACAATGCCAGGATTCATCGGGCTCACATTGTGAATGAGTGGTTCAGGGAGCATGAGACATCATTTTCACACATGGATTGGCCACCACAGAGTCCAGACCTCAGCCCCATTGAGAATCTTTGGGATGTGCTGGAGAAGACTTTGCGCAGCGGTCCGACTCTCCCATCATCAATACAAGATCTTGGCGGAAAATGAATGCAACTCTGGACGGAAATAAATGTTGTGACATTGCAAAAGCTTATCGAAACGATGCCACGGCGAATGCGTGCCGTACTCAAAGCTAAAGGCGGTCCAACGAAATATTAGAGTGTGCAACTTTTTTTTTGGACGGGCAGTGTATATGTGATTGTTATATAATGAAATAGCAAAATGTTAACCACAATTGTTATGTTAGCTATGTTGTTATGTTATCTATGTTATGACATCAGCATAACATGTTAACATGTTATCAGTCAGTTTCATTTTCCATCTGACATTGCAGCCTAGGGTCTTGTTGCAGCCATGTAGCAGCAATACTATTTAAGGTGGAGCTGTAGGTTAGGAAGGGGAGGACAGAGCAGCCAGCAGCTACATCAGGAGAATGCCTCTGGAAACAGACGAAGAAAGAGGTCAAACCAGAAAGAGTTAGGGAGATCAACTTCCAGAGGCCCAAAACAAGCCAGCTGACAGCAGTCCCAGCCAAAGTCAAGACGTTCAGTAGCAGTGCTAGACGCATGTACCAGTATAGATCAGGCTTTGCTTCTTTGTCAAGAGAAACAAAGTGAGAGTCAAGATAGAGTTCTGAGTACATAATGATTTAAGATGTCATTACTTCAAAGGGTAGGTTCACTCTCAAGTCAAGTCAAGGCAAGTCAAACTTTATTTAACAGTGCATTATCACTTGTGTCTCTCAAGTTTCTCAACACACTTGACATACAGCAAAAATATACAAAAGCAAAAAGACCATACAAGTCTGTGTTGGCAGTTTTTATCATTTCAGTTTGAGCCACTTGGTTGACTTAGTTTGAGTTTGTCTGTTGTTTTGAGCATTTCTATTTCTTAAAATTCCACTGTGCAGCCATCTAAAATTGAAAGGTTACTCACAAATCCAGTCAGAAGAATAGTTGACTTTACTTGTCTCTCCAAGCAGATGTGAATAATCCTCCTTTTTACACAGCAAGATGTTTTACAAAGTAAAATCCTTCTGTAGACCAAAATTATAATCCAAAGGAGTATTAAAAAAAAAAAGATTGCATGTTCATTGTGCTGTATATTCATAAGATGCCAATCATCCAAGATAATGTGTGTTAATTATTGTTATCTTATTTCCTTCCTCTAGAACTCACAGATGAAGACATCTAAGAACTCCCTTTGATTGCCCGACGCTGCTGTTTTTACCAGCATGGAAAACAGTGACACTGACACAGTGTCCGAGTCTGAGTTAGTAGAGGATCCTCCAGAGTTGCCAGAGCCACTCACTGCCATGTACAACCCCACACTCAGACAGCAGATACCAACAACATACAGGTTCCGGCAGTTGTATGGGGAAGAGAGGAGGAGGAAATTGCTAGGCAGTGCTACGCCAACGAGGTCAACAAAACCCATCAAAATGTAAAGGTTAGCCTCTGTGGTTTGTGATACGACCAGATGAACCACACCTTGGCGCATCTCCAGATGGGAAAGTGGAATGTGACTGCTGTGGGGAAGGGGTTTTGGAAATCAAGTGCCCATATAAGTACAGGGGAGGCCTACAGGGTGTCACTGTCAGTGAGGATTTCTGCCTTGATCAAACATTCCAGCTAAAGAAGACACACCAGTACTACCACCAGGTTCAATTCCACATCTTTGTCTGCAATGTCCAATACTGTGATCTTGTGGTGTGGACAACTCAGGAGCTGGTTGTAAATCGCATCCCAAGAGATGAACAGCTCTTGCAGAAGGCTTTACTAAAGCAAAACTGTGCTATGTGTCTTGTATTCTGCCAGAACTTCTAACCCGCAGCCAGGATCCTGCCCTTCGGCCACCAGTATTTTGCAACACATGCGAAAAGCCAGAGTTTGGAAACATGATTGAGTGTGTGATGTGCAAGCACTTCTTCCATTATAATTGTGCACAAGTGAAGAGGAGGCTACAGAATTGGCACTGCAGTCAGTGTAGATGAATACACCTGACTCACCTGCGTCCATCTAAACAGTTGCCCAGTGTTATAGGAAGTAAGAGGTGGCTATTTGCTATAAATAAAAAATACCAGACACTGTAATTTGATTTTTGAACTTTATTTGATGATTCTTTCTTTCCATGTTCTTAAATTCTAATCACAATCACAACAATGTATATACTATCACAATTAATTCACAATTGATCACAATAATGTAAGCTAAGACACAACCAAGCTCGTTACAACACACATATTTCATACGTCATACTCTTTCTTTTCTGGGCACTACAGATTTACAGAGATTGGTAAGAGCACCACACACAATCACCATGTCATCCAAGAGGCTAACTTGGGAAATTGGAATAACAGAATGCAAAATTTTGAAACTCTTCCATCTGCTTATAACTCTCTCTACATGTATTCTCACACGACACAGTTGTCTTGACGAATCGACTTCAACAGCAGGTAACTGACTCTTTCCTTTGGTGAAACTTGGTATACGCAAGGTGGTACCATATGCAGCAAGCTCATCCCTGATCAAAAATCCTCTGTCTGCTAAGATTTCATCTTTTGGCTCTAATAGGTGCAAAAACCCTGATTCAAGTGTTATTTGCTTATCTGACACTCTCCCACCCCAGCCTGGGGACATGAATGACACTGCCCCAGTAGGCGTTATTCCCACCAGATACTTAATTGTGTTATTATGTTTGTAATTGGACCAGGTTTGAGCTCTAGCAGTCAAGTTAGTAGGTCTCTCTATGAAAATCTCTGTACAGTCAATTATACACCGGCATCTCTTGAAATGTCGCCTGAAACTTTTTGGCATATTTTTAAGGACAGCACCCTTACTTGGCCACTTAATAATAGATTTTAATGTGTTTGCCATTACAGGCAACCAGGATCGTAGAATGTTTGATATTGTGCTTTCAGATACTCTGAACCTATACGCTATATCTCTGTTACTGAGCCCCAATCTCAGTTTCATAAGGACCACTAATAAATGATCTTCCAGCGTGAGACTTGCAGTTAGCTTCTGCACACTATCTTTTATTTTTGTCGTTAACCAAATGAAGATGACTGAAGTTAGCCCAGTGAGAAATAGAAAGTGTGCATCGTTGTCCTTGACCATGGAGAATGCGAAGCGTGATTTCTGAAGCTCCTCTTTCAAGCTTGCATTCTCCTCTTTGAGCTTGTAAACGTCTTTTCTCAAGTTGCCATATTCAGTACTGAGTTGGTCATACTTTTGACTCAGACTGTTGTACTCCACTCGTGGGACCATGGCCTTTGGATCATCACCAACTGGAATACGTTTGTGAAAACAAAGATAAGTGCCAAAGCAGTCTAATAATTCTGTATGACATCTGTAAAAAAACATTATACAGTACATAAAACAGAATTTGAATGTTCTCACCATAGCAGGGAGCCTCCGGCTCCTCTGTCTGACTTTCCCGTTTCCTTTTTCTTTCCAACCTTAGAAAAATACAGGGCAAAGCAGAGATAAAACGTAGAGACTATAGTGAAGAAGCCTGCACACAAGAATTACAACCTACGGTAGTATTCACTTAGCCAGTTAGAAACTTCAAATTGGCCTACCTCGCCAGCTTTTCCTCAGACCTGCCACCCTGCCGTCCATAAGAAAACACAGAGGGGACAAAGTCTGGGCTGTCTGCATCCGTAGAAGCCTCTCCTACAAAATAAGATGTAAATGCAGCTTGCGATCAGTGTCAGCGTAGCGTAATATTAACTACAATACTGGTTGGTTGACGTTACTGCTAGCTAGCTACTAGTGCGGGCTAGCAAATGCAAATTCGTGAACACACACATACCTGACACACATAACGTTACAACTAAAAGTTAGCTAATGCGCTAAGAGAGTTACGAGAGAAATCACCTAACGTTTTTCCTCCTAGTTCCCCAATTTGTGATTAGGTGGGCATGACAAATCTTTAGACACATATCCATACCTAAAACAGACAATACTTTATTTAACCTTACCTGATATGAAGTGTGCGCTGCAAACACGAGCATTTTTGATGATCGCCTCAGTCCAATCCTTTCGTTTTATCGCATTTAACCATAGTTGTCTTCGATTTTTTTTACTGGCAGTGGCAGCTGGTATGCGATAAAATTTCAAGTTGGAGCCTCTCCTTCGATTCTGGCATCCAACAACACAGCAAGATGACATTTTGGGTGAACGGTAGCCTCTTACTCTGCTGCTCTGAGGTGAGGAGATGCCTCCAATTTTGCTTTGTTTTGCCTCCAGCGAACACCGTGACGTAATCGTGACGTAGGCGCTAAAAGGGTCTATATGCAGAGGCAGACGTAAGAGAGTTGCTAGCCTATCTGTTGACACAAGTAACAAAGAAGATGCTGGTCTAATACCTCCTCCTCCTCCTCCTCTTCTTAAGACTCTTATCTTAGCTGGCCCTAATTACTTCAAAGCTTGTTAAAGCCTGCCTCCTCCACGGCAGAGGGAGAGAGCTGTGTGTGGGTGTGTGAGAGGATGACAGAGTAAACATGAGTGTGTGTGTGTGTATGAATGAATTACAGTGACAGTGACAGAGAGAGAGAGAGAGAAAAGATGCAGAGTGCTGCAGTTATTGCCTGTATACATCACCACACCGTCATCCAAGAAGTGCCAATCTTTCTCAACAGCATCTTTTCAACTTTCAGCTCCATCTCTACGCAGTGCAAGAAGCACTACACACAAACAAACCAACCAACCAACACACAGAGCACCTAGTAATCCAACTGGCTGGTAAGAGTGAAAGCCCCTGATGAATTTTGGGATGCTGTTCATCCTAACAGCCTCATACATTCGCTCAGACAAACAAACACACACAAATGTACACACACACACACACACACACACCGGCAAATGTACGTGGTGCTGGCTGGCCGGCAGACAGGTGGTGTGTCGATAATGCTGTCTCATTAGTCCAGGTTAGTAAAGCACTCAGAGCTGGCCAGGAAATCCACTTAGCTGGGATGGGATTGGGACAGCAGGGAGGACCTGAATGGCAACTGGAGTGTGTGTGTGTGTGTGTGTGTGTGTGTGTAAACTCCTGTCCTGCACCACTGTTTCTTGAAAATCATGATACGCTCTTGATCCCAGAAGGAGAAAATCATCTTTAAGCAAACATTCACTGGCTTGCTTAAAAGCACTTCAGCAGGGCAGTTTCTTAAAGGAACACTCCTCCATCATTCATGTTGTATCAAAGGAATGTGTTACCTTGATGGATATTATTGTGGTCCAATATTGGCAGAGAAAACGTTATTTATCTGCTATTTATCTGCTCCAACAGGACTCCAACAGATCCTACAATACTCAGTATTCACTGCGAATGCTGCGTTCTGAGGACCAACCCCTACGCCATGACGCTGCCCCTTAGCCCCTCCCACACACCCAGCTGGAGGAGTTGGGCGTGTCTACCTAGGTCCGCTTCTCAGTGGGGAACAACTACCATCTAGAAGTGTGCAAACGTTTATGACAAACTTTCTTCTCGTGTTTTTTTCACATTTTGGAATATGCCATCTTGGTGCGTAGTGGAAGGACAGGGTGGACCGAGTTTCCACCATTTCCCCATAGATGCTCTACGTCGGAGAGAATGGCTCAGGCATATCCTAAATCCTAATTATAAGGAGAGCACTCCGATAAACAGTCCGACAAATCTTGCGGACTGCAGCATTTTACTGCCATATTGACAGAGACATGAAGGCTGAGTTGAAGGGGGGCGGCGACATTAGAAAGTTAAGCATATAGGTTAGATGGATCTTTATTGTGCCCGAGGGAAAATTGCAGTTATGCAGCAGCGATGTACTTAGTAACAAGAAAGAAAGCACACGGCAATACACAATATACAAACTACAAAATATCCAAAATACACAGATTAGTTCGTAGGGTCATGTGACTTGGACACTATTGAAAGAAAATGTCTTATTTTGCATTAATCTATTATTTTGCAACCAAGCAGTTGGCAAGTCTCAGCCAGTTTATTTCCCTGGCCACTTAGGGCCAAATAGCCTAATCAATAGATAATAAAGACATGAAGGAAGGACTGCCTTGTCTGGTGTCTGTCTGTCTGTCTTCTCCAGGTTGAGAGTGTATCACAACATAGCAGCAACCTCTCTCCATCTGACTCTTTCTCTTCTGATCATATCGCCAATATTGAAACAGAGGATTACAGAGGAACTACATTATTTTACAATTTAGTTCTCTCTCTCTCTCTCTCTGAAGTACAGCAGTGAATGAATGGACTGACACTTTGTCTCTCATTGTTCTCGCGCTGCAACACCACACACAAGCCAAGTGATTGTTCCCATAAAAGACACACACATCAAGCTATATCTCTCTCACACACACACCAAGGTATATCTCTCACACACACACCAAGCTATATCTCTCACACACACCAAACTATATCTCCCACACACACACACCAAACTATACCTCTCACGCACACACACCAAAAGTTGACTCGATACCAGCTGCAATACCACCACATTGCAAAGAAATAATAAATCAACAAAAATCACGTGTGAGTATATATGTGAAAATTAACAAGCGTGTGTGTGTGTGTGTGACATGTATGCGTGTAAAGGTCTAACCATGCCCATTCAGCCAAGCGTGTCAATGAAAGCGAGACGGAGATAAAAGCTCTCAGTCTGCCTGGGGGAGACTAATGTGGACGGCAAGTCAAGTGAAAGAGAGAGAGAGAGTAAATGAAAGAGAAGGTGGAGAGAAGGAAGAGGGAAAGAAAGAACGACGGGAGGAAGTAGAGTTACACCGGTAAGAGCTTACTGATTCATCAGGTCGATAGTGGCCTTAAACAGTCAATGCTGATGAGAGGAAATGATTTTACTCAACAGCTTCAGGGGTGGCAGTCTGCGATGGAAGCGGCCTCAGCCTGTCTAAAGGACGAGCTGCTACACTGTTAGATATCACCAATCTGATGATCAATACATTCCAGGGGTTATTCAGTAATGAATTGTTGAAGTGGTGTATACACTTTTCCTCAACCTGCCTCGTCTACTTCTACTTCAGTTAGTAATTTCCTACATTTCCCAGAATGCCTTTCAACAACCCCCACAGAAGGGGTGTGAACTCGTTGCATTCAGCTGTGGGTTATACATGTAGGTGGAGGGAGCGATACTGATAGCAGAGTAACAGCATGAGAGTGCAATAGTTTTTCCAGTTGAGAAAAAGTGAGTCATGCTCCTTACTCATTACATTACTCTTACGCATTGCATTCTGGTCTATCTCGGCTACTGCATTGCATTCTGGTCTATCTCAGCTACTGTCTGTGTAGAAATTGGTCTCTCTGTGGTTATACTGGTCAGCTCCCAGTGGCCACCAGTAGAAGGCTGTGGTTGTACTGGTCAGCTCGCAGTGGCCACCAGTAGATGGCTGTGGTTGTACTGGTTGTACTGTACTAAGGTGAAGAAAGGCATTGCTGAAAAATGGCGTGCGTGCTCATTCGACGTTCCCTGGACCAGAGTTCCCACTGTGGCCCTGATGTAATGTGCCATGAATTTTCCATGATTTTCCATAACTAAGTTGGCACTTCCCTGACCTTAACGTTTTCTTCCTTGCTGGTGTGTTAATGTTGTTCTTCTAAAGGGGTGAATAGTCTGGTTACCCACTCGGCTGAAAACCACCAGCTAATGCAATAAATGTTTGAAAGGATTTGGAAAATTCATTCTGCTATGTTCCTGTAAAATGACCCATGTGTAAAAATCCCTGATATTCCCTGACTTCCTCAGAGAATTGCTCAATTTCCCAGACATTCCCTGTCTGGAATACACCTTCCACGATATTCCAGTAACTCCATGACCCTGCTGGATGTATCACAGGATGAAAGAAATATATATTTCTAATATAACCTACTGATGTTTCATCATGCTTTAAAGCTTAATGATAAATTCCTTTTTCTTCTGGAATAATGAATGTTTGCAGCCTCAGTCGTCACAGGGTTGTGAGTCGGTTTCACTTTAATGTTCGGCGTTGAAAGCCTCGAGGCTATTCTCGGTGGAATGAGGTCATCGGCCGGCAGGAGTCAGGTAGCCTGACACAACAGTAATATACTTCCAACAAAGTTCAAATACACAGTCAAACACACCACTGAGGAGACTTTTTCATATACTCGCTGGTTCTTTGTATTGTTAATTTATTTACGCTCCACAGCAAGGAAGATTTAAGGCGTAACCATAAGTAGGGCTGGGCGATATGTACAAAATTAATATCACAATAATCCTAAAAAAATATTCTGATACCGAGATATATAAAATGATGCGAAATGCAAAATGTCAAATTGATGTTGATGTGGAAGAATTCAACTAGCTCAGCCAGCAAGCCCAAGGCCAACAGACAGCTATAACACCACCTCGGGTTAAAAGGTGCATGAATGTGTAGGCAGTGGTGTGTTTGTGTATTTGAACTTTGTTGGAAGTATATTACTGTTGCCTGCTAGGTGATGACCTCATTCCACTTAACCCAGAATAGCCCCGAGACTTGCAACGCCGAACATTAAAGTGAAACCTGCTCACAGTACAAGTGATTAACAATTAGTACTCATTAATGCCAGGACTGATTTTTAACATTGCAAAGGTTAAGGCAATAATCAGATTTAAATGGGTGGAAAAGCAGGAGCAGGAAAATAGGAATCTGTGGCAAAACAGTGGGGTTATGTACAAAAAGCAGAGATTTATATGTAACCAGGAATAAAATATCACATTTCTGTACAGAGGCTCAACAGCAAGATGGTTGCATGGGCAACATTTTGAAGCAATGGTGATGGGCAATACGGCCAGGGTGGGCCGGCAGCCAAACTCTGGTCATTTTTGGCTCTGGCCTCTTTGCATTCTTTACCAGTCACTTTGGCGGGTAACCAACCATCATTTGGTCCTTGTTGAATAAACTTAGATCGAGACAGAAGTCCTTTTAAATCAATCATGAATTACATGAGCACATTTATTATAAAACAGAGTACAAGACAATACAAAACAATACTGAGCTCAGGAGACATACGCACACATGGGTAAAGCATACGGATCTCTGCTCTAGGAGCATCAGGGCAAAGTTTATATAGTTAAAGGAAACAATAAAGGGGATGAATATGCAAAAGCGCTATCTACTAGGGGAAGGACTAAAAGCATTGACGCAACTAGTGAGGTCACAAGGCTAGACGGAGCATATATCTGGGTACACGTGGCTTGAAAAGGTAATGGGGGAGGCTTTCCGGATAGTACCGGTTCTTGGGAGTCTGTGTTAGGATCTGACCTGACCTGTGGCCTGCATTGCCAGGCACTAGTCGTTCTCCCAACAGCTAGATTAGGCACATCCTGTCCTCCCAACTACGATATGCGACTTATTGACAAGACATGCACCCAGACACCTCGGCGCCTCACCATGTGTGACTCAACACGTGCATACGCCAAGGCCTAAGAAGGAGAAGCAATTATAGAAATATAGGGGATAACAGTAATATACTACAAGATACCTAAGGTAACATACGTAAATTCTTCCACAGTCCTATTATATACTAAAAATCGGCTTGGCAGGTGAAACACTGAAAGAGGCTGATCAAATCTGGGATTCACCAGCTGGTTTTCTGAATGTAGCCTTTACAGGGTCAATGTGGATAAAGCGGGCAGTATACTCAAAAAGAAGTAGAACTTTTTGACCAAAAAGACGTGTTCAGAACAAAAGGATGGTGATATGGGTTCTTTACCCATGGCGAACTTTGTCTTTTGTCTTTTTCCTCAAGACCTTCTTTGGTCGCCGATTGGTCCAAATGCCGTTGTGTCATGGCAGGGGGCGGAGTTCAACCTCCTTTTCTGGTTCATTTGCTGTACTGGGAGCAGCACGTTCGGAGGAAACGGCTAGCAGCAAATTAGCCTTAGACTTTATCGGAACATATCATCTCCTTCTCTTTATTTTTAAATACACCAATGCCACTGCCAACTCCTCTCGTTGTCACATCTGTGCATCTTTCACCACTGCCATTGTTGTTTTGCTTTGTTTCTTTGTTTCCAGCAACTCACTCTGGAAATAGGCGCCAGTGAATGATTCTGCGCCCCCTAGTGGCGAGGAATGGCATAAAGAAGTAATCAGAGTTCTTATTGAGTATACCGACGTGTTCAAGGACATGTTCGCCGGTGGTTCTTTCGTCTTTTTGAGTATACCGCCACCTTAACACGGTGGGCTATAAGAAGCATGTTTAAATATGTATGCCCGGTTGTGGTTTTCCATAGAAGTGCCATCTGTATACTTTGAAACGTTGCCCATCTGTTAGCCCAAACAAGAGAACTCCTACTTCAAGTGTCATCAGCCTACAATGAAGCAATCAATATCAATCAATGGATCAATCAATTTCCACCCCCACCCTACCAATGACTCACTGCTGCATGCTGACAACATGGTGACTCAAGTCAACCTCTGCTGCTTCTGACAACAAAGAGTGTCTCTCCGGTAGAAATGAGGGCTGGGTGTAACTTTGGTTTCACTTCAACATCTGCCTGCTTTTCACTGCCAGGTTTATTTGTAACTCCATTTCCTTGGTTTCACTTCAACATCTGCCTGCGTTTTGCTGCTCGTTTCGTAGCTTTTTGTTTATGGTATGTCACTAAAGAATGACTATAAATGAAACGCTGAAAGAAATAAAAACTCCTCGGCTCCTTCTTAGTTGGCTGTTTGATAACTAGAAATATTTTACTCCTAGAAGCATTGGGGTCATTCTGCTCCATTCCTGATATGGAAATCAGAAACATTCATATTTCTGACACTCACATCACAAGTGTGTTGTCATTGTCTGACTGTCTTATTAAATGCTCTTCTTGGGTATCCTATGGAGGGTTTATACGTGTATCTGATGTCCTGCCTTGCTTAATAAGACCTTTTCTGAATCGTTAGGAGCCAGCAGAAAATTCGGCATACACCTAGTCCACCAAAATAGCACTTTATTAGAATAAAATCTTAATTTTTAGAACTGCTTCACGCTGCTCCCTACCGTAATCCATGGTGTATTTTGATGTAGGAGGACTGTTGGAATAACAGGGGAAGTACTTCTAAAAGATGAATTAAAAATTAAATTAAAAAGTGCTTGGATGAACACCGAACTGAAGAGAGGCTCCTAAGGATCTGTTAAAGGTCTCTACCTGGTCTGCACCTCTGCACATCAGCAATGCAACATTAAATTACAGGTTTATTAATTGAGTTTGGCGTGGCGTTGATGCGGCAAACACTAACATTACTGAATCTTAAAGCTTGGATGAAATAGCCAACAAGTTAGAAACAACCATCTTTCCGCCACTCCTTGCCAAGTTCCAGCTCACCACTCACCATATCATAGACGTTTAGGATTATCGGCTCGTTTGCCATCACTGGCATCAGGATGTTCTCCCCTTACGTCCCTTCGTCTTGATGGGTCTCTCTTCCACGCGCCCGCTCCTCCTTCCGTGCGAGATGCAAACTCTCGCCCTCCAAAAATAGACCTTGCTCCCCTCCTTATGTCTGACGCGGCAGAGGAGCAGCTCGACAACTCAATTTCACAACCAGGTGTAAAAAGGCTTGAGTTTCGCGGCTACACAGTCCAGCATCAGAAGCGCTTTGTCCGAATCCCCCCCGCAACGGAGCAGCAGCGAACAGCTGAGCCAGTGGAGTCGCTTGTCAAAACGAACTGACTCGTTAGCCCCGCTTAGCTACCGAGCTCGAAGTGAAAAAGGGGACTTCCCGAGGGAAATTTAGTCTTCTCGGAGAGGTATTGGCACGGAAATGCAGAAAAGTCATTTTCCCAAACGACCCCTTCAACGAACTGTCATTGTGTTGAGATATCAAAACGAATTTTCCCAGTGAAAATGACGAGCTACCTCCTCCGTAGCTAGCTAACGGTGGCGCCGCTGGCAGGGAGGATGCGACTGTTAGGAGAAAATTGGACCGAGTGGGCGAGCGAGCAGAGCGGGACGACGAGTCCACACTCGACTAGTCAACCTTGGCAGCGCACGAGAGGATCATGGGTTATGTGGTTCAAAAAAAAAAAAACGTCTCTACTAAAGAGGTTACAGAAGACGATTAGATGAGATGAAACTTGAATGATTCCCGTGGGCAAACTGAAGCCAAAATCTAAAAAAAAAAAAGCAAGATAATATCTCAAAGAAGACGGATTTACATCCACATATTTGTACACACCTGTCTTTCATTTCATTACAAACCTGATATTACAAAACCGACGAGCAGTAACTACATGAGTAAATTGGACTGTACAAAGTCTAATAGCATTTATGGGCAGAATGTTTGTTGATATGAAATGCAAACCCTGGTCATGACCTTTGACCTCCAAATGTATTAAAGTAGGTAGGTACTTTATTAGATGAGAAGTAGTTACTGCTGTGTGCCTTTGTTGGGCAGATGTAACACACACACAGACACATTTCAAGGATTTTCAAGGCCCTTGGGAACCCTGAGCTTGTGAGACTGGCCATCCAGTGTAACAGAAGAAGCAACACTACACTACTATGGCTGATACAGCAGAAAGAAGGAAAGGAAAAGGTAGTAAGGAAAGTTGGACATTTAATAGACAAGAAACAACAGCAAAGACACAAAATTGCAATATTGCTCATCATGGACTTTTAGCTTTCTCTACTGTTGAATCATTAGAAGTTGCTTTGGAAAAAAAAACATCATCTGAAGGCCTGAACTGTAACTTGGCTCCATTGGGGCATCTCTGGCGCCACCTAGTGGCTATATAGTAATACACACGGTGCCTCTGCCTCAGTAAAGTCTGTCTGATGATGTGAAGGGAATGCATCCCATACACAATATATAGATTCATCAAAACTGAGCAAAGAAACCGTCTGTAGGGCCCATAGACAAACATGAAATAAATACTTCACAAGTCTACCACAGAATTATTCACATTTTATGTTTTATTTACATTTGTGTATTTTATTTACTGATTTCAGTGACTCAGCTATTTATAGGCGATTCATTGGCATTTTCCATTCTCTGATGGTCTGTGGGTGGGCGAGCCCTTGGCTGGATGGAGGCAGGTAGGCTGGGTCACCAAACACTGGCTGCCGCCAATTGAGACTAATTGGATAACAGCAGCCTGGGACCAATGTCGCAATGTGTCTCTTGCCAGTGTGGGAACGAAGCAGGAGAGAAGACGCCACTGCAACCGCTTCTTAGAATTTCGAGTTTAAATAAAAACATTTTTTTCATTAACAATTAAAGCTGTTGTGTGTAAATATGTAAGTTTAAATGATCAAAAACATTCATATTATAACTTTCAATATGTTGTGTTGTTTTTGTTTGTTTTCACCTTTCGTATTGTTCCCTTTTAAACTGTCCAATGTGGGGAGATGAATAAAGTTTTATTGAATGTTTACTGGGACACAGCAGCAAGCTGCCTTTCCATTCAGTCTAACTGGTTTTCTCCCATGAGCTCCATCAGCGTCTCCTGGTTGGAGAAGTCCTGCAGCGAGGAGTTCATCTCCTCCAGGAGATCCTCTCCCAGCAGGAAGCCCCTAACGTCGTGCACCGTCATCCCGATCCGGTGGTCCGTTATCCGGTCCTGGGGGAAGTTGTAGGTCCGGATCTTCTCCGATCTGCCTTTGGTGCCGATCTGGAGGAGAGATGGGGAAAGGAGGTTGACCTGGCAAATAACAAACGTGACTGTCCATTTGACATCACGTCTTCTGCTTGATTTCTCGTATCGGTCTCCTGTTTTTTCCTCCTCATGTATCCGTGTGTTATATTGTTTGAAAACCTACTTTGCTTTTTAAAGTAATGCTGTTGTACGTCCTGCCTGGCGCCGCCTCTTGGAAACCGACTGCTGCCATGAAGGCAAAGCACATCATGAGAAAGGGTTCAAGGTATAAGTCGTCTTAAGACATTTAATTACAAACTAGTGAAGTTGCTTTTCAGGACAGACTCATCTGTTTTGAAATACTGACTGATGGACTTCAGCTAGTTCTGAAATAAACCTACATTTAACCTGTATTTTATTTTATATCTGTCCCACCTGTACAGTACTTTGTATGGTATTGTCCTTTGGTCTTTTATCTGTATATACTACTGAATTTTCCATTATATCAGTATATATTTAAGACGTGTATTTTCCATTATATCAGTATATATTTAAGACGTGTATTTTCCATTATATCAGTATATATTTAAGACGTGTATTTTCCATTATATCAGTATATATTTAAGATGTGTATTTCCTACCTGTATTTTGCGTTGGTTGTAGCGTTTGCTGGTCTCCTCCTCCAGCCTCATGCTGTACAGTTTGGCCCTCAAAACCTTCATGGCCTTTTCCTTGTTCTTTAGCTGGGACCGTTCCTGCTGGCACTCCGAAACCACGCCTCACACACACACACACACACACCTCTGTTGTAGTCTCCAGCTACAAAGCTCTCGATAAAATTACTATTAAGTTTGCCAATAAAACAATCAACTCCTGAACTATTGATCATGAAACTAAATCACATCATCAGGGAAACAAGGAAACAAGAAAATCTCCTCTTGCCGTTTCACGTCCCCCTGTTGAATAAACCAGGATGGGAAATATTTTCTATTATAACAGTTTTATTATAACAGTGTTCACCTGTAGGCAGATGGACTATCCTCACCGCGCTGTCTGTGGTGTTGACATGTTGGCCTCCAGCTCCACTCGCCCTCTTAGTCTCGATCCTCAGGTCCTTAGGGTTGATGGTGAAAGAGATCTGAGAGGGACACGCACACGCACGCACGCACGCACACACACACACACACACACACACACACACACACACACACACACACACTTTTTACAATACATAACAACTCACCCACATTGTTGCTGTTAATAAGAAGAAGTCTTAGTCAACTTTATATATATAATATATTTATATATACTATAAATGGGTTTATACAAACATCAGAGAGAGAGAGAGAGAGAGAGAGAGAGAGAGAATATAGTAAGGAAGGGTGGGAAAGAAGGAAGAAAGGATAAAAAAAAAGGAAGCAAAGAAAGAGGGAATGAATGGAGGGAGGTAGGAGGGAAAGAAGCAAAGAGGACATGACGATGGGAAGGAAGGAAGTCTTGTGTGTTTAGCTCTATCCAAGCCGGACCTCGGTGGGCTGGGGCAGCACCGCCACCGTCATGGTGCTGGTGTGCATGCGCCCCTGTTTCTCCGTCTTGGGGACCCTCTGGACACGGTGGACTCCGGCTTCAAACTTCATCCTCTTGTAGGTCTGAGGGCCGCCGATGCTGGCCGAGGCGTGACGCAGCCCGCCTGGATACGCGGGATACGAGACGAGAAACGAGAGCTCAGAACCCGGTAGCCGGTGAACAACGACATGGTGAAGGTAAATACTGAAGAGCCCCGCCTCCCAAGCGGCATTGCAATCGCTTCCTCGTCTATATTACTTTAAAAACATTTCGTGCCACATAAACTTCTACGAATCGAATCAGCTGTATCATTCACACCTGTTGACGCATCAGTTGAGCGGTTGCCATGGTAACCTCTGTACACCTTACTCACTCCTTGGATTTTAACTGACAACATTTTGGTATAAATGGATAATAATGGAAATAAGTTCTTTTGTAGGAAGTCAATGAGAGAGAGAGTAAGAAAGAGAGTGAGTGAGTGAGAGTAAGAGAATATGAGTGAATGAGTGTGTGAGCAAGCGAGTCAGTGAAAGACAGAGAGAGTGAGTGATTGTGTGGTAGCGATTGAGTGTGTGTGTGTGTGTGTGTGTGTGTGTGTGTGTGTGTGTGTGTGTGTGTGTGTGTGTGTGTCCGACCACTGACCTATCTCGCTGGTCATGTACTCCAGGACATCGAAGGCCCAGCCCTGCTGCTGAGCGAAGCCCTGGTACATGTCAAACACCTTCAGAGGGGCGAAAATGATGACAGAGAAATAAAACGTGGTATTATTTTTAGCATTACTAACACCGTCTTCTCTCTCCTCCTTCACTCCCTCTCAAGTTCCCAATACCACTGTATAATAATGGTTAAAGAACAATAAAAATAAGACTCTCTCCACACCTCGGCGGTGAACAACATGGCCTCCTGACCCCCAACCCCGGCTGTGACCTCCAGGACAAGGTCGCTCAGGTCTGCCTCCTCCTCAGGGATCAACAGACCCAGGATCTGATTGGTGCAGCAGGTTGATTGACAGACGGGTAGATGAGAGGGATGCGATAAGACAGAACTTCATCATGGTTTGATATTAGTTAAAGTGAAAATCTAGCACTGCTTTTGCAACGTATATTAAACCACACAACCGAGCCATCATGAAATCGGACACATTCATCATGATGCTACAGTTACAACCTTATTTTATCTTCTAATGTAATTTAATTCATAGTTTTGTTGCACATCACATTTTTACCTTTTGTCTGAGAGCCTGAACGTCTCGGAGACAGGCTTCTCTCTCCAGATCAGCCAGTTCTCGCAGGTCCGGGTCTTCATCTGTGAGGAGGCAAAATCTTAAAGCCAAAATCACCACAAAAAAAGAGGATTCCCCTACACGGATCACTTATCACATTAGTAGCATTAATTATGTGCACATGACACCTAAACACTTATCATGACCTTTGACCTTTTAAACAAACAAAAAGCAGCGTGGTATCACCTTTCAGGAGTGACTCGGTCTCAGCGATCTCCTTTTGTTTAGTGTCCAGCTCCCTGATGCTCTGGATGAGCGGGACCAACATGGACACTCTCGTCCTCTTTGCCCTGAGCTCCTCCTCGCCGTCCTGCTGCTCCCCTGTCAAACTGCTGTTGACTGTTTTCAAACATTCACTGTACTCCATCTCCATCTTCTTTAGATAGTCCTGCAGATCCCTCCTGGCAAAGATCTCATCCACCGATAGTAACTTAGCCAACATCAACGGCGTACTGGTGTGCAGAGTTCTGGTGGTAGTTTGGCAGTGACTAGGGAGGTGTTGATGAAATCCAACAAACAGACCGGCTTGGTTGCCTCGTTGAAAGATGACATTCGGCGATTTTTGAAAACGAGGCATCAGCAGACTCAAGACACACTTCTTCCACCTGGGAGTCAGGTTTACAGCTCCTCTGTAAGCCATTGTATAAGCAGCTTCGGTTGGAAGATTCACTGTGTGGCACAAACAGCTCGTGGTATAGCCTAGCAACGACACGCGCAGTCACACCAAACTCCATTCAAAAATCTGTCCATTTAATCTGGCCTTGCTCCTCGGCCTTGCTTAAGACAAAATGCGACTAAAATAAGACCTTTTCTGCATCGTAAGGTGCCACTCTTCAATTCGGAATAGATGTAATCCACCAAGCAGCACTTTATTTCAAGAAAACTCAACTTTTAGAATTGGTTCACACTTAGTTAGCTAGCATTACACGTCTAACTGATTACCTAACATAGCTATAGCTAAAATAACTAACGTACGGCTACAGTGTTTTATTCCGTCACCGAAAACAAATGGTTTGGATACAACGAAACTGTTATCAGTCGTAAACTGACTTGCAACTAATTGTTTAAGCTACAAACTACTGCTCATTTACTACTTTGCTGAAGGGCGCAGACATATTGAATGTAACGCACATGCGCAGTCAATAGCAGGTCTTCTTCTGCAGATAAAATTACGGCAGGCTAGACATTTTATTATTGCGTAATTACACAAACAATTTGACATAATACAAAAGTCCGCTTATTCCATTTAGAACAAGAGACAATTTTGTTATTACCTAACAAAATGAACAACTAAGTAAACAGTGAACAACAACAAATTAACAAGGATATAAAAACAAAGTTAAAAAATAATGATAAAGCACTAATTTCTTACTCACATGATCTGTGTATTAGAAACTTCATACATCATCACATATCAATTCGAGTACATCTTTATACATAGATTGAAATAATAATGAAACAAGATATATAGATAGAGATATAGGCGTCATCCAAATATGGCTTTTTGGCTTTTTTTTCCCAGCTTTCAAGCAAAGTTAAGTCATTCTATTTTATTTTGAGGCTGTGGTAATTCCTGAACTTTACAATTAATTAAAGTAATTAATGAAATTACTTTACAATGAAACTAAACTATATAGATTCCCAACCTGTCCAGGGTGTTTCCCTGCATTTCACCCAATGCATGCTAGGATAGACTCCAGCCCCCCTGTGACCCTAAATAGGAATAATGAATGAATGAACTAAACCCCCCCTAACCCTCCTGTCTTGTTTCACTGAAAGAGCCCTTTACACATTCCAGCCAGGGGTGTGAACTGTCAACGACCAGTCCCATCTCACCTCAATTGGTCTCAAACTGAGAGCTCCTTCAGACAATCCAGTAGGTCCCCCACTCTCAGCCAAGTGAAAAATAGTTTTGTCTTTATTTTCCAGAGGTTAGGAATTGAACTACTTTCAGAAAATTATCTCAGTTACTGGTACATTGAGAGGATGTGATGAGATGGAAACAGGGCTATATGGGAAAAAGGGGGGAAAGAGGGGGGGGGGGGAATTATTTGTAGATACATGCATTGTATATTATGTTCACAGTCATACCATTACTTATTATATTGTATACTATATTTTACTATGGCATATACCTTGCTGATTTTATTCTATTATCTACAACATAGCAACAGTTATATTTCCTAACTGCCTGTCTCTCCAGTAACTTTCACAATAAGTTGTGCGGGACTTTTAAATTTACTCATTTTAGTTACAGCAATGTTATGTTGCAATATACAGAATATCATAATATGTGCAGTAATGTCGTGGCATCTAAAAAGTGAGATTATTATGTAACACTTGGCTTTTACTGTACTACTTTATGTCATTTATCTCAAATCGGGTGGGAAAAACCAGCGGGACTACGTCAGTTGCGTCCTAGCGTCAACACGCCAACGTGTCCACTCTCAGTTCCCATTGGTTGTAGATTTAAAGGGAGCAGCCCAGCTTCCCTCTCATTGGTTTACGCTTTTTGCGCACGGATTTCAAACGAGAAGCAACTGGCGCATTTTCAGCAACTAATGTTGGTAGTAGGTCGCAGCAGAGCCTGAGAGCCGGAAAGTTAGCTCAGCGGCTAATTGGAGAGAAGCGATAGGCTACTTTTAGTAACGACAACAACACATTCAAGGTGAGAAGCTTTCGTTTACTTTTTGTTTTGCAACCTGCTAATGTTAACCCGACTAAAGTTAGTGCTAATACAGCAGGGCTATGATGATAGGGCAACAACGTTAGCAAGGTTACGCAGTTGCTAGTTTGGTCGGAGGGAAGGCTGTGAGCATTAATTACAACTAGCACTGCAAATTGATGTATATTGAAAATATCTTGAAATACATGAAGTGCTGTTACTTTAGTTGTGCAATGACCCAGGCGGAAACAGTTACCGGCTGCTATTGTATTGTAATTCCCATGCATTCCAGGGTACGCGCCTAAATGGAGGTTGCCCTGGTGGACACCCAACATTTAATTTACTTCACAAAAGATTCCTTCACCATGTGTCAAAAATCATTTCGTGCAAAAATGATACAAGACGTTGGACTGCAAAGCAACGTAGGGGCACGTCAGCCAGTTACGTTTGCGCCAAATGTACACCCCGCCAAAATGAGCTATTTGCTTTGCAACCATTTTAAGAAACTCTAAGAAACTAATCATGCATTTCTTAAATATAACCAGTCTAATGGTATATATTTTAAGTTCTGTGCCAGGTAATGTCAAAGCTAGTAGTTTTAGGAGTAGCTAGCTTGCATGTGCGATGTCTGAGCTTGATGGGTTACGTCTCCTAGCATACACGTCATTTTAACCATGGTGTGTTTTCTCCAGGAGCGTACTACATGGTCTGTGTGTCCAACACTGAGGAAGTCATCATGAAATGTCCCATTTACGAGGCGACCAGGTGCAACAAGATGGAGAAAAGCTCTACTGCCCCTTCAGCTTTGGTTGCTGCAGAGTCCAAAGTGTCTCACCCCAAAACCTCCCCACTGAAAGAATACGACCCCATCAAACACCAGCTTTCACCTGTGAGCGTGACCACAACGTTGTTCTCCCTCAACAACAACACCAGACCGGTCCACAACAAAGAAAACAACAACCGGGAGCATGACAGGACTGTGGATGAAGCGTTTGAGGACAGCGGCTACCTGTCTCTACAAAACAGTCATACTGGCGATCACCATGAGGCAGAGGAGGACGGCCATATCCAGGGATGCCCTCCAGCTACATGTCAGGAAAAGAATACAACACTGAGGCATTCTCCTTCTAAATGTCAGAGGCAGACTGGCTTGGCCTGTCCCACGACTCTGGCGACTGCTTCCACTCCTACAGTTGGCCCAGTGGGGAAAATCTCAATGTGCTTGCTGTCGTCGACGCCCACCAGCCGCCGCAGCGACCCCAACCTGCCCATAGTGAGGTTCCAGCGGGCCGTGTGCGAGGAGCTTGCCAAGAGCTTCCAGAAGAATAAGCGGTACGGTCACACAACTCCCACCTATAACTAACGGGGTTATGTTGAGGAATGCACACACAGTCAAACAGCACCCAGCGTTTCTACTGGATCTTCACAGCAAACTGCTGAAGACGTCCTGTTGTCGAACATTTGACAGCCGTAATAAATGTTTGAACGAGGGTAAAAATGTGTTTTCAGGGTGTGCTCTTTTATGCAGCAGGCTTATTGGGATTACAGCACTGCAAAAATCTGTCAGGGCTGTTGTGTATCAATTCCCACATTTATTAGTGCGTACATATTCCCTAGTGTTAAATGTTTTTTGCTAGCTTTTATGCAGAAAACTATTTGACTTGCCCATCATCACCATCCCCTAATACAGATGTTTTGCCCTGGATGATTCTGTGTACGAGAGGGTATATCCCCACTCCATACATACAAATTAACACAAACACACTTGAGCTAGATGGGGGGTTCCTTTAGAGAGCATGACATTGAGTTCCCCCTCTCTGGGTCAAGGTGAGGTAATGAGAGAAATGCACGTCTGTACTGTTTGGTTGGAAGGAAAACCTGCAGACCCGTGGGCCACGTGGTTGAAAAGCCTGACATGACATTAAGAGCATCTTCAGAAATCTGAACCTGCCCTCCCGCGTGTTTCAGGTACGACTGGAGCGTGGTCGATAAGCTGGCAGAGGATCATCTTTTGGACCGGGTGATCGGAGGCCAGATGGGACTGGAGCACGTTGACGTGTTTTCCTCCCTGCTGTCCAGGAACATGAGGGGCATCTTGACCCGCATCCTGGCTCTGCTGGGGGACCTGGACCTCATCAGGTAAACCAATTACAGAAAGCTTACCTCAAGGGAAAAAGGTTCAGTTTGCCGTAATACTTACAAAGTTGTAGATTCGCACTCAAGATGACCAGAGCACAGATGTGTTTTAATAGATTTAATTCAGAGGAAGGTAAAGGTATAGTCACTTCAGCCTTTTGGTTTCAGTTTACTCTAAACCAAATGCAGCTGCCACAGTATTCCCACAGGTTTGGATCTGAGAAAAATAAGGCCATAAAAGTTGAATGGATGGCCTTGAAAGTACTTTTTCTCCCTATTGTTTCTACTTGTTTATGGTAGTTTTGTTCTCTCTCGTCTGTATTTGATTCGTGTCATGATTGATTCATTTCATGCTCAACTCTGTCTGCCTCCTAGCTGTAGGAAAGTGAGCAGAACATGGAGGAAAATCATCTGTGAGGATACAGCAGCCGTCAGCCGATGTCATCAAGCTGAGCACGCACTCAAGGTACACACACACGCGCACACACACGCACAGCACCATGAAAATGTAATCAAAGCCTCAATTTAAGTGAAAGTTCTAAGTTGAGTACAAGAATTTGGTGGGGTTTTTTTGCCTCTGGGCTATCGATGGGTTTCCTCCCATGCATTACACACATGACATGTTAACAAGAACTAAAACGCCCTCACTAGCGCATCCATCCATCTTCACATACTTGGTGTGTCATTGAACACCTAAAGCCACACACAGTCTACCTGACAATACTGGCAACATTGTTTGGCATGTATTTTCCACACCTTCATGTAATTGACACAGTAAAACCAATTGTTAAACCGGTTTGTATCTGGTTCCTCCATGAGTCTCAGAACATTTTTTCATTCATTTCACTCATTTATTTTTAAGATAAGATGAAACTTGAATGATCCCTGTGTGGAAATTGGTTCATTGCTGCCACAAAAGTAATAATTTACAGCAAATAAAAACGGTGTGTGTAACATGTATAAGTTATGAACTGTTAGATATGAGGGGTATATAAACATGTACAACACTAGGACGTACTAGGCAGAAATGGATGGATTACAGCATTAAGAGGGTGTGATGGCATCAGTAATAGCAGAACCTACCTTGTTGTGTTCGCTGTCACCTTGACTAATACTCAACGTTTTGGTTCTGTAGGAGTCGAGGAGCTCTCTGGGTCAGGCGAAGGGTTGTGGTCTGACCAGAGATGCGGCTCAGTCCAGGGTGGTGCTATCCTGCATGCAGACCCTGGCCTCCTCCAGCCCTTCACCCTCCTCATCCTCCTCCTCCACCCCCATCTACAGGGCCAACAGGCAGGCCCCTCCCTCTCAGAAGGACCACACACACACCCCTCACACCCGTGACCCCCAACATACACGCTTCCAACAATACCTAGAGGTGAGTGTGGTTGTACAGAGGCGTTGCCGACGCATTTGCTAGGAGTTTCTTGTTTTAATGGTATTTGCACTCAACGTTGATATATGGCATTTTGGAATGAAGCCTGGTCTGCTCATAGGAGCTGTGACAGCGGTCATGGCCAGGATCAGATGAGGTTTTAGTTTACAGATCAGTTAACATTTTCTCATATTTCAATGTTTATTTTTAGTAAAGTTTGCAAGGGGAAAAACATTTCTTCCTGTGGGTGTCAGGTGATTGACAGGAGGCAGACTCGACACAATGAAATAACGCTAAAACAGAAACCTGCGGCTTAAACGTAAACCTTCCAGCTCACTGATTTATCTGGTCTGTGGAAGTGAATGAATTAATGGCAGCAGATGAAGGTAAAACTAGTTCTGCCACCTCCAACTACATAGACAGGAGTAGTGTGAAGCAGAGGGCCAACCTAGATGATTTTATACAAAAAAAACCTGATATTTTTTTTAGACGAGCATTTCATTCTTTGAAATCCTGCTCAAACAAAAGTGTTTTCTATGTCCAGGCCGCCAGCCGTCTGAAGCAGCACGAGTCGCTGCGTCCCTGTAAGCGCTGCGGCTCGCCCGCCACACATTTGGCCGAAGCTCAGAGGGCCACGTGCACGCGGCCCAACTGCCTCTTCGACTTCTGCACCTGCTGCCAGGAGGCTTTCCATGGCTCCACCCCCTGCCGAACGGTGCTGCCCCGCCCCCTCCGTCACTCCTCCAAGACGACCCCTATTCTACCAGGGAGCGCTCGCAGCAAGAGGAACATCAGGCGCCTCTGAGGGTTGTTGGAGGTGTTTGATTTGAAGCCCGGGTGGATGGTGCTCTGTGGGCGGAGTCAGCCAGAATAGGGTCTTTTTGACTTTTGAGGACAATCGGACTGTTGTCTTCAAAATGTTGGAAACGTAACTCAACCCTTGCCTGGCTTACTAATGAGACAAATCAAACGCACCTACACAGCCAGCTGCGATGCACCTTTAACCAACAACTGACTCTTATCGGAGAACCTTGATTTTATTAAGTTTTATTCGGTGACCATTTATGTGGATGGGTCGTCACCCCCTGCCAAGGATGAACTTGAGTCTGGCAGCATAGCCAACTTTTCCATTGGACCCCTTCAAGATTTTGACTAGTGGTCACAATTTTGCACAAGCTCAGCCTGAAAACGATCACCCTTGAGGTACCGCAGCAGTTAAAAAAAAAAAAAAAGGCAGGTAGAGGCTCTGTCTGCCTCTACCTGAAGCCAAAGTGAACTGAATGAAAGCACTGTATTGTCCAACATACTCTAAAGGGACAATCAACCAGGAAATACCATCCGGCTAACTTGTCGTCAGTAATCGACAATCACCGAATGCCAAAAAAGTTGAGAAATTGTACAGAAATGTTTTTTTATCTGTGTTTTAAATGAAATGACTGAATATATTTTGCTTGTCACTCTTTTAAGTGTGAGTTTTAGTTGTTTGTTTTATTTTTCAATAAATGTTGATGAGATCATTGGTATTTCAGATTTATTGTATTTGTCTTGTAAATAGATGTTTCATAAAACTAAACTTTTGTCTTTGTGGTTCTTCATTGCTAGATGCACCCCAGAACCTGCAGGTCAAATGCTTGCAATGCTTTGATTGGCTTCGCTTGATTTGGCTAGTGAAATGCTCAAAGGGGCTTGTGAATTCTTAGATCCATCAGTGAGTTTCCTGTCCTTCCCAAAAGTAAAGGCAAATATCCTTGCACATTTGTTCCAAGCAAAGAATGGGGATACCACCCATTAGCACACGCCATCATCATCCACTGCATATGGTTACCGCTCTGGCCAAGGGGGTGTGGTGTACCAAGTGTGACATCATGAAAAAAATTACTTATTTAATATAAAAAGTTAAAACTGGTGTGTACTTAGTCTCTGCCTTCTGCCCATTGCATGCTGGGATAGGCTGCCGTCAAAATAAGATTTGTTTATTGCATTTTGGGTTCACATATGCACTAAGTAAAGTAAGTAAACAATACCAATCTCACACAGAGAAGAAGGGAGCCATTGGGTAATATGTCATTTGCAAAAACACTTTGCAAGGTGCAATAGCCAAATGAATAGAGGTTTAATAGAGTTGCTTTGGTTTGTTATCCTTGTTTTACCATGAAGCCCTTCTCATTTAGGGAATAGGGATGTAAAAGAGGCCACAGCTCAGATCTCCTGTAGACTAAAACAGCAAATCACATCACCGCTTCCCATATATACTGATTTATTTATAATTCCCTTTTGATCTCTGATGGAGAAATTCATCTTTTCTCTTGTCCCTTTCTCTTAGCAACACCTGTCGAGCTCGTAAGTATTCAATGCCTTGCTTAAGGACACTTCAGCAGGGAGGATTGTGGCTGTTGTGGGTTTGAACCTGGTCTTATAACATGACACATCACACAAACTGAAAAGCCTTAGAAATTCTTAGAACAAAAACAGCACCGCTCCTGTTTGATGCATGTCATTTATGTATGCCGGTCTATGTGGAGAGTCATGCCAAGAAGGACAGGCAGGGGGCAGGACTGGGTTGAAGTCTGTCCTGTTGTCAGATGGATTCCCCCCAACCTCCTGCAGCCTCCTACACACTGGGGAGCGGCAGGGCATCACGAGGGGCGGCGTACTCGGCCATGTTGGGGAGTCCAGACACCACACAGCAGCTGAGGGCGCTGCGGAAGATCGCCATGTCTGAGGCCTCGTTCCACTCGTCGGTCTTCTCATCGTAGCACTCCACATTAAAGGTGGTGGTGAAGCCGTTGAAGCCCCCGACCACAAAGAGCTGGTCGTTCACCACCTCGATGCCAAAGTTGCTGCGAGGGTTCAACATGGAGGGCACGGCGCGCCAGCTGTTCATCAAGGGGTTATAGGCCTCGGCGCTATGCAGACGGTTGGTGCCATCGAAGCCGCCCACCTAGGAGAGGAAAGGTGGATTATGGGTCAAAAGTTGTTCCAGGTTTGGAAACCCTCAGCAAGTCTCAAGTCATAACTTCCAAGTCGAAGTACGAACCCAAGTACGAATGTCAAGTCTCAAGATAATCACAGACCAAAGATCACGTCAAAGTCAAGTCACAAGTCTCTCAGTCTTGTCCAGTCAGGTTTTCCAGGCTGTTATTATGTAGCTGTGGTCAGAGAGGAACCTCCATCATATCAGAGGTGGACAACACTGACTGGCCGATATCTGATATCTAACCCTCCTGTAACCACTGGTAACCAAACCTCTCCAAAGATTCAGTGCCAGTCCTCCAGTGTCAGAGTTGAGTCATGTTACTCGAGTCCTGTGTGTTTCAGAGTGTGAGCGTTGTATGAATGACAGTATAACAGCATCTTTGTGCTCCTTACTGCATAGACATGCTCTCCATAGGCGACGACCCCCACCCCACTACGCCTGTTCCTCATGGGGGCGATCAGCGTCCACTGGTTGGTCTCAGGGTTGTAGCACTCAGCGGTCAACAAGCAGTCATTCCCATTGAAACCACCACAGATGAACACCTAGGGAGAATTAAAGTGGAAGTAAGTGATCTATGACTTTTATCGACCTCCTGCTGGCGATCAGTAGGAATTACAACGACATCAACCGGTCTCTGCCAGATTGTGCTAACTAGAGCAGAGACGACAAGGCTTTTTTGACTTTGTAGCAGAAATGTGTTGAGACACCGGTCGCATGCTCATACCATCGTCCTCCATCACAGAGCAGTTGTAAATGCAAGTAGGCGGAGGGGGGAATGGGTTTTATTTCAAAACAGAGTACGGGTCAGAAAGTGAGATTTGAAAGGCAGAAATCTCACCACCTGGCCAAGTAATCATTGAGCAAGAACTTAACACCCAAACTTACGATCAACTGGGGGTTTGGTGCCTTGCTCAAATGTACCTCAATAATAATTCCCAACCCAGTTATTTCCTGGTGCTCATTAGCTCCACCCACCTTGTCATAGAGTGTTGTGGCGCTGGCATCGCTCCTCTGTTCTTGCATGGATGCGATTCGAGTCCACTGGTTGGTCTCAGGCTGATAGCGCTCAGCAGTGTTGAGTCGCACATGCCCGTCAAATCCTCCCATGGCGTAGATGCAGCCATTCAGCACAGCCACGCTGACATAGCAGCGGCGTGAATGCATGGGCGCCACCTGGTGCCAGGTGCGGGTGACGAGGTTGAACTTGCTCACGGTGCTGAAATGGTCGATACTGTCAAAGCCGCCGATGCAGTAGACAAAGCTTCCGAGGAAAGCAACGCCATGGTAAGCCCGGGGAGTCTCCTCATTATTGGTCACGTTGACCCAGCAGTCAGCTCGGGGATCATATGCCTCAGTGCCGTTGGTTGGGCTGCCTCCACTCCAGCCTCCGATAGCCAATAGAATGCTGCGGGGCAGGCGTGGGCGGCTCAGCGGGTTGTGGTTATCAGAATTGGAGGGCAGCTCTCTCAAGTCGTACATGGACTTCAGGGCGTTGATGATGACTGGCTTGCACTCATCACTGTCCTTCACCAGAGGGTTGTTCTTCACGTTGTTCATGAAGTAGTCAGCATTCATCAAGGCCAGACGGACCTGGACAGAGACAAGAAGACAGTTAGAAGTTAAAGTGTCTAAACAGATTCATGAGATGAGGCAGATATTTGGGAATATGTCCTCTACTCCTAAAAGGTACACAGGAATATTTGTTGTATCTGGATGCTGTGGCTTTGACCATCGCACGTCTTAATATTAAACGTTTTTATGCTCAGGGCTGTAGTACCTGAGTTGTAAATATAAATTGAATATTGCCATAGCCGACTTGTTGTCTATCCCTTGGTTACCTTGGGCAACAGCGTGGAGATGTGACCACTGCGTTCCTGAGGCATGTGGGCAATCCAGCGGAGGACGGCCTGGAACACTGTACTCTCCTGCTTCACATGGAGTTCATCTCTCTCAATGATATCAGCCAGCTGCTGCAGAGAGAGCTCCACAAACTCTTCAGAGACACCAAGCATCTCCTCAAAGTGATGGAGGATGAAGAGGTAGGCCTTGCGCCTCAGGTCAGGGCAGTAGTAGATTTCCATAAACTTCAAAATGCCGATGCAATTCTCCGGGCAGAGCTGGTTCTCCAGGAAGTCGCAGCAGGCTCGTACGAGGCCCATGATGCAGAACTGGTCTGCTGCTGCCAAAAGCTCCTCCACGTTCTCCTCCGTCACTGGAACGGAGTAGGTGTAGGCGTACTCGATGATGAGGCGCATCATGTTGGGCGTCACGCCGGGGATCTTGTAGACCAGCTTCTCTGAGGTCGTCCAGCCGCTGGCGAACAGAGAGCTGTGGGGTCGGGAGGGAGAGGATAGCAGGGGATTGAAAAGAATCAGTATGGAGCACTGATGAAATACAGTCCTGAAAATGTGATGCAAGATATTATACATGTGTGCACCCAAACACACACACACACACACACACACACATAGACACATTTGGCCTCATATCTTAAATTTCTGATGTGTTTTCTCTCATTTTTTAATTTCCTCTGTTGCTTTGTAAAGCACTATCTGACAATTTTCTTCCACTTCTGTTTTGTCAAAAGTTTTTCATGAATCGGTGACTTGACTTGAATGATAATAAACTTTTTAAAAAATAAGAAGTAATGCAGTGAGAAATGCTGCAGTAAGACCTTTGTCTGTGTTGTTTTTCAGACCCAGTTCATTCCTTGGAAGTATGCTTCTGTTTTTCCTGCTTATTTGAAGACTAATAACTAATACCTAATAACTAATAACTAATAACTAATAATGAATAACTTTACCCCCCACCCCCCCTAGCCGAGATAACCGACTCACCGGAAGTAGGAGCTGCAGCCACAGAGGATGATCCGGTGGGCTTCAATTTCAACATCAGCGACTCTGATCACCACATCACACAGTTTTCCCTCCAGACGGAGCTCGTTGAAGACTGCATGTGAGGTGTGAGGTGAGGTGGAAACTTCTCCTCCTTCATTCATTTTGACAAATCAATCAATACAATATCTGTTATTCTTATATTTTGGTCTTTCCTGACAGGTTTCAACGGTTGTCTTCATGTGAGAATCATAAACCCTCCAACATCTCTGGATCAGGTTCTAGAATGTTTGTTTATGACATCACAAAGCCTCAAAACAGACAGAAACTAACAAGTGGATATTACAGTAATACAAAAACACAGTTTAATTACTTATTTTATAATGTGGCCTTTCTTAATCCAACAATACCATAATTAAATGTAATAAAGAAAATAGAATGAATGAATGATCATGGTTACATTTGCCTCAATGGACAAATCTTCCAAACTGGGTTTCTGTCCACGTAGTAATGAATGAAAATAAATATTTCCCCATTTCTTACATGACATTGCCATACATCGATAATATATGTATGGACAACCACCAATCCAAAGTAAGGACAATTAGATTTTCAAAACAGTCTTAATTTATGTCTTATTTTCTTGTTAAGGTTCTGTTTTCATGGTCTGATGTTAGGCGGATCAGTGGATACCAAAGTGGGATCTTTGAGTGGGTTGAAAGTGGGTTTGGCTCTATTTTATATAGCTGTGAATCTACAGTGTAGACAGGTATACAATTATGTTCATTATCTAACCATACTACTACTACTACTACTATGTATATATTTATATATATGTTTATATATATTTTAAATATATTTATCATTTTTGGTTGGCAAAAGCTATTTATAGAATAGAAAGGTGTCCACCTTTCTATTCTATAGTTAGTGGATTTCACCTCCATTCCTTCCTACATTTTCCATATCAGTGGCTTCCAAATGGGGCCCCCCAGAGGTCCACCAGCAAAGTGAGGAATAGCATAATTTCACGATGATCATGTGGAAACAGGACAGTCAGAGGATGTTATAGGAATGACTCTTCGCTCTCCCCACTGTTATCTCGCCACCTAGTGTCAAGTTCTGTACCAAATCAAACCCAGAAACAAAAATTGGGTTCCTGAGACAAAGTGGTATCAAATGGGGGTCCATCGCCTGTTGCAGTGGTTTTCAGAGAGAAGGTGGGTTAAAAAAGTCTCCAAATTATTCTGGAGAATTTGGCATTAAACCTCATTGCCTTTGTTGCACGTGCAGGGGCATAGCTGTGTAAGTGACCTTCCTATACGGAGGGGGCATTGTGCTTGTTGTGAAACATGCTGCTTTCAGGGGTTCCTCGAATTTTCTCGTATTTTCGAAATTTGATTGTTTATTTCTACTTATAAATCAAGTCTCACAGTTTGTGCTGCAGTGGCGGAATGAAGAGCACAAAATGTGCATCAGGTTAGTAATTGGTGTTTGAACTGTTTATTAGCAGAAGATTGATATACATTGCTGCAATACTAAGTTTTACATAGTATTGCAAACATTAACATATAATAATGAATTCACCACTTTTACCATCAACTGTTGACACGATTTCTCCGCTCTCCGCCTCCCAGGTCGAGTTAAATCTCAATAACTGTCGAAATTCCAATATTTCTGGCAACACATGAAGGCAACAATACTACATTCGCCGGCGTTCTTCTCTCCTTTCATACCATTCAGCTGTCATGGCCGCTTCCGTCGCCCTGGTGCAGGGAGCCAGCAGGGGACTGGGTCTTGAGTTCTGCAGACGCATCTTGAAAAACCAAACCCCCGCCGCCGTTATAGCGACATGTCGAAACCCGGACGGAGCGGCCGAGCTGCGGGGGCTGGCGGCCCAGCACCCGGCCAGACTGACGGTCCTCAGGCTGGACGTGAACCGGGAGGAGGAGATCCGGGGAGCTGCGGAGCGGGTCAAGGAGAGCTTCGGTAAACTGGATCTGATCATCAACTCCTCGGCGATGCTTCACCCCTCCGGAAAGGGAGAGACCAGCCTGCGCGATGTCTCCGCTCAGGTAAGGGGGAAGGGGGGGTGATCTGTCCACGTGTTTGGTGATCTGTCCCGGTGCAGGGGTCATTGACAGGAAAAACATGGAGAACTCCTAATCTAGCCAATAAAACAACCTGCTTCAATGAATGAATCAATCAATCAATCAATCAATCAATCAATCAATCAATCCCTGCAATGTTTTGAGGGAGGCAGCATGTCTGTGAAATTCATCCACTCATCTGTTTCCTGTTGCTCCATGTCTTAAACTGATCAATGTAATGATTGATTCATTGATAATTCATTATGTACTCCTGCAGGTCATCATCTCAGCACTGACCGCCACATTCATCTCCTGTAGCTCCATGAAAATAACCAGTCTCCGTTCAAAACTGATCAACTTATTGATAAATTCATTACATATTTGTTTGTCTTCCTGGACACGAGATCAATACTAAACACCTCAGTCATCCATCCATCTATCTGTCTTCTGAAGCTTCATAGAAACGACCAGCCACACTCACCAAACCTTTTACAGATGAATGAATTGATCCGTCTGTATTTGCTTGTTTGCCCTGCAGGGCCTCATTTCCACCTTGACTACCAACACAGTGGGCCCCCTGCTGATGGCTAAGTATTTCGCTCCCCTCCTTCAGCGGGGCGGAGGGGGTTTTGGCCAGCAGCCTGCAGAGAAAGCCAAGCAGCACAGCGGCATCATCGTCAACATCAGCGCCAAAGTTGGATCAGTCGGCGACAACGGTAGGCCGGGTGGGAAATTAACACCAGCCGCCAGCCACATGCTGGTACATCGTAGTCGTGGCTGACAGGTTTGTTTGTTTTACCAACCAGTTTGTCGGGTGACCAACCATCATGTCAAGGGTTCCGTTCCACGTCTGTCCTTGAAAACATAACCAGAATCAGGTTTTGGTGTCAACCCTCAGAATCAAAGAGCAAGGACGATCAACAATCATACAGGAGAAATCCATCGGAGGAGAGGAGAGAGACCAATTTCTCCACCGACAGTAGATAGACCAGAATGCAATGCAGTAGCCGAGATAGACCAGAATGCAATGCAGTAGCCGAGATAGACCAGAATGCAATGCGGCTACAAGACATGTTTCATTTTGAGTAAGGGGCACGACTCTCTCTCCACCTACACGTAAAAAACCCACAGCTGAATGTAACAAGTTCACGCCCGTTCTCTGGGGGTTGTCCAAAGGCATTTTGGGAAATGTAGGAAATCACTAACAGAAGTAGAAGTAGACGAGGCAGGTTGAGGGAAAGTGTGTATCTGAGGAAGGAATTCTCCTTTAAGCTTTACATTCTGAATGCAGCCAGACGGTCTAACTTCCTGTCCGTCTCTCTTTCCCCTCCCCCAGGTCTTGGTGGTTGGTACAGCTACAGAATGTCTAAAGCGGCTCTCAATATGGCCACCAGGAATCTGTCCATCGAGCTGGGACGCAGCCGACCCAAGGTAGACTTTTACTTAAGTGTAGTTTGACTGTTCTTAAAGGGGCTATGTGTGGCATTTTTAAACATTAATATATCATTGTCAAGTTAATTAATTGTGACACCTTGGTATGGTTTATTTATTTAATTATAGTGTTGTCTCAATATTAATGTGGTTTATTGATGTTAAAATGTTAAAACACCTTTTTAAAAAACAATGCAAAATACACAGAGTGAGTCTTGATGGATGATGTAACCTGGAAGCGTGATTGATCTTATGAAGTATTTATGTAATTGTGTGTGCCTCCTAAAGTCAAAGGCAATATCTAAAAGAGAAATACGACCAACTTGTTTCCATTTCCGATTGTCCAAGGTGGTGTGTGTGTCGCTGCACCCAGGGACGGTGAACACGGACCTGTCCCGGCCCTACCACAGGAACGTTCCCAAGGAGAAGCTGTTCAGTACCCAGCACTCTGTTGGCTGTCTGATGAGCATCATAGACACACTGAATATCGACAAGACTGGCAAGGCCTACAGCTGGGACGGGACTGAGCTGCCTTGGTAGAATGGATGGATGGATGGATGGATGGATGGATGGATGGATGCTGTGCCCACCAGGCAGCTCTTTTTTTAGCGTGCTAAGTGTCCTTTCCATTGAAAATCATGAGGAAAGAGAGTTCCTTCCTGGTGGACTCACAGCCTAACTAGCTGCTACCTCACCACCAGCCAAGGTGCTTGAATTATTACTAACCACTACGAAGGCTTTTGTATTTGTACCAGATCTATTCTGTTAGCAGACGAGGCTGGAGCTGGCTCTCCGATGGCTTGGTGAAGATGGAGGTAGTTCTGGACACCGTGGTGCAGGTCTCTTTTGGACTTGGGTTCCCTCTGTTCCCAGATTAACAAGAGGAATTCAATTCTTCAATTCTTCACTTCCCCATGCAGGTGTTCCCAGAGAGAGATTTGAACTGGCAACCTTCTGTAATGTATCAGTATCTGCTCACCCAGGCCTTAGGAAGAGTTTGCTCTAAGAGGGAATAAAGAAAATAAACCCTTTATTAAGTGTTTATTTCTTATAAAATTACTTGGATTTCCTTTTTGAGACTTAAATAAAAAAACTACAGGCAACATTTTTTTAATCATTATTGTTACCATATGACCTGACACATGACACACGCGCACACACACACACACACACACACACACACACACTGGTGTGCTCACATTAGGTAAAAGGTGACTGGACACACACACACACACACACACACACACGGTAAATATAAATATAGCCCACGTGCTACATTTATATTTACCGTGTGTGTGTGTGTGTCCCCAATATTGACCTGGTTAATTTATCAGTCTGTTATTAAACCATATGTTGGTCAATACAGACGGTAAATAATTCTAGTGCAATAAGTGAACATATTACTTATAGATATCAATTTTACATATATGTTCACACTTTCTCCAAATGCTCTTGATTCCTTTTTACCAGAGGATGGCAGCAGATCATCCATCAACCCTCTCAGATATACAGGAGCTTTGTACATTCCTGGACTCACATTAAGAGTTTATAACCATATAGTCCATCGTAGATTTAACTGATGGAAAACAAGCTGAAGAATTGGTGAAAAATATCCATGACCTTGTTTTCTTTTTGTTTGACATTTTGACTTGCCGCCTGTAAGTGAATTTAGAGGAATGATGCTGGATATATTCAGTTTTCTGGGGATAGGAACAGAATTTATCTAGGGAGATTGGAGGACGGAGAGTGAGAGAGCATCATTTGTTTTGATTCTGCTTTCAAGGAAATTCTCGTCTCTATCTAGTTGAAATCATTCAGCATTTATCTACTATAGACCAAAAAGATCTATAGTAAAAAGATCTATAGTAATCCTATAGTAGATGTTAGAAGGATGCTGTGTATATATATCAAATCAAAACTAGAAATTATATTACAGTGACACCATAGATTAAAAAAAGTACCATAAAGTCTCTATAAACTCACTATTACCAGAGTACCACAGACACTTCAAGTCACTATAAGAATACTATTAATATAGTGATTGTTGGTTAAGGACTATCTATATTAGATGACAGTGGCTTAGAGCCTTACAGTACAGACATTGCTTCAAGTAACAACATTTATTTTTGAAGAAATGTATAAGCCTAGTCTTTATCCTTGCTAATGCCTAACAAAAATCCTTAAAATATTCTTATTATATTGTTATATATTACTTACATTGTGTCTGTAGTGCTTCATGGTGATTGTTTTTTTTAGTTGTTTTTTTTAACTTTGTGTGGAATCATTCATATTCCTATAGGAGATTACATCGGGTGTTTCAAACGTAGGTATAATTGTTTAAATAACAATGAAAACGAAGCTGTATGATTTATTTTTTGTTTATTTTTATTACTTATAACAAAATTCAACATTAAATTGATAATATTAAACATTTAAGTATTCTATATTTTCGTTTAACAAATATAAAAGAAGTATAAAAAATTATACTTCTAGAGTAATCTATATTAAACTATATAAACTTGCCTTTGAAACAGGCTCTATATAGTTTATAGTCACATTTATTTCCAGAGTTACTAGTTGTTTCTGACAGCCCACATCACCCGTGGAGAGGATTGCAGGGAATGAAGACGACGGTGACGCTTATAAATAAAGCCACGCAGCTGCCAGACTGTCAAGAGCGTGCGCGTGTTGGTGTTTCATGTTCCAGTGGGAGTCAACCACGCTTCACCTTAGTATTGGTTGTCATGTATACAGGCCAGCCCTTGTTTGTATTTGCTGCAGAGAAAAAGGAAAACCGGTCGGGGAAGGTGAACAGGTTCGGGCCTCGGTTTGGAAGCGCTCGGTGTGACGTAGCCCACCGACACCCACACCCACATATACATACATACACACAGACATATAGGCATACACACACCGGCTGCTGCGACAGCTAGGATCTCAATGGGGAAATGACCGCCAGTGACCTCGAAGGGAATATCGCATTTTAGCGACTAGCCGTATTTCCATTTTTTTTTTACACTTTACGCCAAAAAAATATACGTCAAATTTTAGCGGAATATTGCACAATTTACCTGAACTGCGGAAGAGATCGGGTGTACCACGCGTGATTTAGCTTTTCTCACACTACTGCCCCGCTAGCTAGGCTAACGTCAGCTAGCGCGATAGTCAGGTGTCTCATTGCGGGCGGGCGGACCAGGCTAGGCTAAGCTAAGCTAGGCGCAGCCATGGATAAAGCCAAGTCAATGATGGACAAGAAGGGAGCGTCGGGACCTTTTCATGTCAACAACGGGCAGAGCCAGAGGGTGTTTCACGTCGTAACTGCGAACGGCGGCTGCAGCAATGCATTCAGCTCGAGCGGACCCAACAGTGCGTTTGAAAGCATGCACCATTTGCACCGCAGCGACGAAGCAGACTGCAACGGCTCCCCGGCCAAGAGGTGCAGGCTACGGAGGAGGACGGAGTCGACGCGACGGAGCAGACCCCGTAAGTGACACCCAGCTGGGAGGTGGTAACGTACATCTGCACCATCGGACCCTCTGTGATTTATTTATTTATTTAGTGATTTGCACGATCGCTAGCCATTGTTTAAGTGACACCCAACAAAGCGGGTGCATTGATCAGCTGGGGGCTTGCTGCTGCAACTGTAGATTGCAGCATTGATCAGCTGGGGGCTTGCTCGCCTTGCACAACCATGTTGCAATGAGGGAGTTAGTGCATGGGCTACCCTTGAGCAACAACCGGCCACGCGCTTGGTAGCCTCTCTAAACTATGGTATTGTTATAAAAGTTGACGTTGGTTTTATTTCAAACCGCAGTCTCCTCCGTCCAGCCCGCTTTCTGTCATCACAGTCTGTGTGGTGCATCGCTCTGCTGTCCTCCCGTAAGCTGCCGTCGTCTGGGAGACCCTTTTTGTTTTTATGAAACCTCAGGTTGCAGTTGGTGCGTTGTGGTTGGTCGATACCCGGTGGTGAAAAAGCTCCTGATAAGTGGGCTTGGCGTGCCTCAGCCAATCAGCGCACGACTCCTGTCTTCAGGAGGCATAGTGAAAGCGCCTGGGTCCCGCCCCCTTATTTACTGACCATTTCGGATGATGTGAAAGATCATGCTGCAAAACTTGGGAGTTTCAGGAAAGAATGTGTAGAAGTGTTTTAGCTGCGTGAAGATACGAGACTGTACCTGAGGGCTGCCAAGCTTCCCCCCCCCCACGGAGCCGGTTCAGAAGAGGGTTTGCATGCACCTGTGATCTGGTTTTGCATCACTATGAAGCTTATAAATGAAAAGAAACCTGGTAAGTTGGTCACTGTTTGGTTATGTTAACCAGGCTGAGGCATAAAAACTGAAAGAATTTAAATCTCTTTTTCATTATTTTCCTCAAGTTGGTCACTGCCTTGTTTTACACACCAGGCGTGGCTATGAAACAAATCATTTAAGTTTCATTTTATTGACCATCCGATGACCAGAAAACGATTACTCTACGTCTCTTAATGTATTGGTTATTTTATGGAGTTGACTTAATGATGAGACTGTCAGGTTTCTCTCTGTTAGTGTATTTAATTGCACACAATGAAACATGATAAAACACAAAAAAAGACAGAAGATTGTGCAGCTGAATTTAAAAAAAACACACACCAGACTGGACTTTAGCACCATGTGTGGTTAGAAGTTATGCATTTGCAAGCAGCCGCACACTCCTAGATGGCAGGGCATTACGCAACCTCGTTTTCTTGTAGTCCCGTATTGTTGTCGCTCCGTTAAAGCCCCGTGGTTGCTGTGGCTAAGGCTGGATGTCATGGTGAAACTTGTTCTCACCCTGTGAAACTTTAGCAAAGAGACTAGCAGCAAATTCAGGGGCCCGGTTGCTAAGCCGGCTAGTCAGCATTCCTCACATCCATCTGTAATTGTGTTTGGGGAGAGGGAGATTGGAGGACGGAGAGTGAGAGAGCATCATTTGTTTTGATTCTGCTTTCAAGGAAATTCTCGTCTCTATCTAGTTGAAATCATTCAGCGTTTAGTGTTTCTATTCAGGATCCAGTTATTCCAACTCCAGGGTTTCCTGATTGTTCCCTAATAATTTCCTGCTTTTTGTTTGTTCTGACTGCATCTTTTCAAACAGAGTGTTTGGTTTGACCAGGCTAGCTAGACCTGGTTGAGACCGGGTACCTACACTCTTTGGTATTGACGATAGGCAGCTGAATGATCCTTTCCACTAATAAAGGACGGAATAAAGAGACGCTCTCATCTCTGTGCAGCCTTACAGTACCATTCCTTTTATTGATGGCTGCTCCCAGTGGGAATAAAACTTTAACCTTTTGCAGTGCTTGTTCTCTACCTGTTGTACAGTTCAAAATGGAGATGCGTTTGATATTAATTTGTCATTCCTGCTGGTTCATCGTTGTTCTGGTTCCATTTGAACAGAAGGACAGTTCTCCTGAGAGACCTTCGCTCTTCTAAGAAATCTGCAACACCGTCATATAAAACAGAGTCACTTTAATCACCAAGTACAATGATGTGTAGGAGCTTCACTTGGTGGCATCGGTGCAGAGACATGCTGACACCCAGTACAGGGACACATTACAAGACATGTGATGGACAGTAAAGACGTTTCACTCTAGATGTATGTACATCTATGACTGAGGAGATCGGGGATGGGGGGGGGTGGAAGTGAAATGTGACTAAACCATCTCATGTTAAGGAGCATTAGATCACAGGGGGAAGATCTGGTCCCAAGAAACCCCATCTGAAGACATGACTTCACACAGTAGCAGTGGGCATAGTGACCCCAACGTAGTCACCCCCTCTGCATTCTCTCATTGGCTCCTTGGCAGGATCCTTCTCTCCTCGCAGCAGAACAAGAACAGATAGCGGACCGCCGTACCGGAGCAATGTGTTCTGGTGTGGTGGACAAATGACTGGAGGTGTGGTAATGAACAGATAACACATACATTCCTGCACTGTGGCGATGCACTGTAGCCCTAGAAAGATAGGAAATTGCCCAGATTGCATAATCAAGGGAACATCATGTCAGTAAACTTTGAAATGTTCAGTCGCAGCCCCGGTGCTTTATGGGTGACTTATCCTTGGAAGCACGCCAACCATCCTGATGACCTTGGATAACGCTGTGGGTGTCTCCTCGGGTGGCCCCTGGAATTTGGTCCATGCAGGGATGTGATTTCTTAGCGTTTCCTCTTTTTTGTTGTTGTTGTTGTCAGGAGTTGAGGTGGGTTCGGGTGACACAGTGGCGCTAACACCGCTAGGGTTACAACAATGAGCAGGATAAACATGCAGCAGGCGAGGCGTTCAAAAACACGGTGAACATCAGCGTTGGGTTTTTATTTTTATTTCAAATCGTCTGCGTTCGCCGTCTGCTTCTTCTTCAACGCCCGTGGCGGCTTTTTCGGGTGCCGATACCCCTAACCCTCAGGATAGATGCAGTTTCCGTGCAGACTGATGTTGGCATGAACTTGACCAACTGAGGGGGTGGAGTGTGGGAGCAACACGGCACTTCCTGTCTGAAGGAGAAAAGTAGAAGTTTGTAGCTTTAAGGGTTTCATTGTTACTGGCGCTTTAACTTTTATGTACCCGGGACAACAATGAGAAATGTCGTCATTCACGCTGTGTGAAAAAGGATGTTGCTGCTTGGTGTTAAGACACCAGCACTTGCACAATGTTGTGTTTGGAGTATCTGCTGCCTCGTGGAAATGATTCAGTGTGATTTTATTGTTGCACCCATGACACGTTAACAGTGATGAGACTTTACTTGGGTACATTCACACATGAAATATAGGCCGAGATGTTGGGGGATGAGATGAGGTGCACAGTTTGTACGTCTCAGCAGAGGTTCGAGGCCAGGGGGAACAAACGTTTCAATGCACAGGAGAAAATACATTTTCCCCTCGTTGATGTATGATGAGGTGACTTGTTGAATCTATAGACTCCGCTAGCAGCTGGGTAACGTCACTTGGCAGATGGCAAGTTTAATATTGGAGGAAAAAAGTCAACGATTACCCTCTGTCGAGTCCACAGCAGGTTCTTGAGGTCAGACCGCCCTTGTCTGTCTAGGTGATGTCTGTCTGTCTGTCTGTCTGTCTGTCTGTCTGTCTGTCTGTCTGTCTGTCTGTCTGTCTGTCTCACACAAGGAGGAAACGTGGCCTGTGGTTTGATGTGTTGACAAGCTGAGTGAGACTGGTCCGGTGTGACGGTGAATGTAACGTGATGCGTTACCGATCCATTTAGATCCATTCCTACACGTCGACCTACTTGTTTCTCAGAACTCGGTTTTTCAGAAATCCTGACTCAGAAGAATATTCTGGGACAGTGTTGATGCTGCTGTAGTCATTTCTGTCATACTATGTCATTGGTATCAGGGTGATGTGAGGGAAGGAAAAACAACTCACCTGAAAGAGAGATTTCTTAGTGACAGAAATGTTCAGACCAGTGGCGGCCTGGTGGCCTAGCGCCCACCGTCTCTCTCTACTCTCCAATAAACTCAAAAATGCCTTAAAATAATCTTTAAAATATGTTTCTACTAATCTTTGGGTGGTGATGCACATTTTCTGGGGGCAATGTTGATTGGCAACGCTCCGGGCAACAGGAAATAAACAGACACATGGTCCATGATCTATTGAGATGTTCAGGATTCCCGCTGGTCATGGAATTTCTGGAATACCATGGAGTTTAGAGAGGGAACGTCACTGGATGAATGGGGAAGGAATATAGCAGAATGTGTTTTACCACTTGCTTCACATATTCAGTACATTAGGTGTAACCAGACGAACCAGGAAGGAACGGTGAAGTGACGTCATGGTTTGATCCACTGACGTTTCTTGGGGTATTCCAATGTTTCCTGATCGAAACTTGAAAACGATGGTGATTTTTATTTTTTTATAAGGGACAAACAGTTAGTCAGTCTGAATGGTGTCCAGTCGGTTTGGTTGAATAACTCATAAAAAGGTTGAGGTGTGTTGTAAAGGTCTGGAACAGGTCGAGTCAATGTTCTACCACTGGCTGTCGACCGATCAGTAACAGGGTGTGCTGAGGTTTCAGTAGGTGTGTGTGTGTGTGTGTGTGCGTGTGCGTGCGCGTGTGCGAAAGTGTGTGTGACTGCTGTGTAATGATCATGTAAATGATGTCATCACTTAACAGATGAGTGTTGAGTGTACGGCAGCAGCAGCCCGACACCCTGAAACTGCTCCGTCTACCTGAAACTAGCAGCAATTAGCATCTGTTTCCCTGAACGGCCTCCTGTCTTCACGTTCTCTCTCCAGTCTCGTGTTGAAGAAGTAGGGGTGATGGGAACCAGGTGAGATGTAGGTGATATCAGTTTGTGGACATTGGTGTTTGATCAATATATACGAATATCAGCCAGTCAGTAGTATAGACAGAAAGACTAAAACTGTAAACTGGTTTAGTGTCCCATGTAGTCTCAACGTTGAGCCATCATTTGAAAACTGAACAATATGGATCCTTTTAAAAACTCAAAACATCGTCTGCTGGCAATTTGAGTCTAAAAATATCACGACCCGTCTTCACAAACCGACTGAGCGCTTCACTGGAACGTGATTTTTCAGGTTTGTTTCAGTATCACAGGTTTTCTGGACCAAGTAGGTGAAGATTCAGATGCTGTCAGAGATTCCTGTTGGGGTTGTTTTCTCTCAACATACTTCAGTTGATCTGCACAGTGATAAAACATAGAAGTTACATAAGTTACACACATTTATTATTATTATTATATTATTATTATTATTATTATTATTATTATTATTATTATTATTCTTTAGTGGGAGTAGCAATAACAATGACAACAATAATAACATATCCAAGTAATACAAGAATAGAATAGAAATGTACTACGCCTACTACTGAATAATAATAATAACAACAAGTAGTATTAGTAGCCGTCGTCATAGAAGAAGAAGTGGAGATGATAATGATGATAATAATAATAATAATAATAATAATAAAAGCAATAATAAGAATCCTCACCATAAGCAGTGTTAGTGTTGTTAGTTGACCTGTAAGAAATGATAATAATAGAACAAGTTCTGTTCTGTCATCTGAACATGTTTGTGTTTTGTTTCCACTGTACATGATAACATATCTTCTTGTCTTATCACACACACATACTGTACAAGCTGCTGTTGTTCTTGTCCTCCACGTGCACGCGCACATGCACAGATACACACATACCAGACCTACGGTGGGGCTGTGGAAAATAAAATACATAAGTCACGTTGTAAAACTGAGCAATGAACACGACGCAAGATACTCGGTTCATGAGGACCCACCCCCACCCCCCGGACGTAGTTAGAGACGCACACACACCTCTAGTGGAGGTTGAGTGCCAAGACAGCGTTGTGTTCTGCCAGAGACCTTTTACCTACATGGACCTCGGTCACTCCTCAACCCCCTGCTCCCTGGCACACTGACCTTTGGCTGGAGTGTGTGTGTGTGCGTGTGCGTGTGTGCGCGTGCGTGTGTGTGTGTTCCTGGCTCAGGCTGTGGAGGACAGTGTGATCGTCAGGCTGAGACCGACGTCAGATGTCTTGTGTCACCACTGGCTGGTCCTGCGTCTGTCTGTCTGTCTGTCTGTCTGTCTGTCTGTCTGTCTGTCTGTCAGGGAAGGAGAAAATGTTTGTCCTTGCAGTTCTGAGTTTGTTCTGTTTTACATCTTGGTAGTAGTACAAGTGTGATGCAATAGGAAGGAGGTGCAGATAACGACCAGGAGAAGACAGGAAACATGGCTGACTCGCTTCCTGCTTCCCACCTGCTGACTTCACTAGTGGAGCGCATCAGAAACGACCGGTTGCATGAAAATACAGAAATACATTTGTTGAAAATGTAGAGGAGGAGGAGGAGGGTATTAGTAACTTTATTTATATTGCACTTTTGAAAACAGTGTTGGTACCACTTTAAAGCCTGTGACAAACGGTGTGAGAGGATCCCATAAAAACTGCAAGCTGTGTGGATTGATCGAGGTGAAAGGTCAACCCCCCCCCCCCCCACCCCCGATCCCCTTTGATCATAATAATAATCAGCTGATGTTCAGATACGGAGCCTGCAGAGTTCGTTGCCCTCTGTCTGTTGTTGCAACACAGTGGTGTAAAGAAGCTGCTGTTGGGCTGCGCTTGCAAAAAGAAAGGTTTCAATAAATGGTAATAAAAGTAAAGTTAACTTCTGAAGTTCTACTGTCGGTGTCGATAAAGTTTCAGGGGTCACGGAGCTCACTCGGTGCATAAATGTCCCCTTAAACTTTGAAAAGCGACCGAGAAGATTGTGTGATTATGTGGCTTTGACTGCACTGCAGCCCCACGGTGTGACCCGGCCTAGTGGTTCATTTACAGACGAGGCTGTTCCAGATCTCATAACCTGTGATATGATTCACAATAAACACTAGATAGAGGATGCATGTGGGTCATCCATGCTCCTGAGGCGTGCAGCTTGATGCCTGTTAGCATTACGAGTTAGCAGTTTCCCCCAGAGAGGAGACGGTTGTGATATGTAAAAGCAGACGTGGCCGACGCCCCGAGGGTCCAACGGAAACACAGGATAGGTGTTCAGATGTGGCTCACCGGCGGGTTGCAATACGGAAGCTCTTACGCTGAAGGCGGACTTTGCCTCAGTAAGCCAGATGGGATCGTTGCACTGCAGGCAGGTTGTTGTGAAATAGTCCCATCCTTGACTGCCGGGTCAGGACATCGCTGAAGTCACACCATTACAGTCGTCAGGCTTTCATGTCCTCAGGTCACACCGGGATGGAAAATCCCAACATTCACCAGACACTGTTTTACCAGCCTGGTGGATTTTTGGTGTAGGGAAAGACCTCTATGTGATTATGTGACTATGTGGTTTGGTACCTGCCACAGCTGGTAAAGTCGACTAACTCACCTGTCGAAGTGGTGGTGATAGTTCAGTTCTGATGGATCGGGATGTTTTGGTGACTCGGTGACTCGGTAACTCGGCCGGTGTCCCCGACGACTCGAGGATGTGGCGTTTACAACACATCCGTATGTTGAACACCTTCTCAGTCACTCCAAGGCAACGCATGTTCATGCCGACTCACATCGATGCAACATTTGTTTTTACCAGAGAAGGGAGAGGTTCCCAGACCAGACGCGCCGATTTGACCTCAGTGACCCAAGGCTCAACCGGCCGCACGTAGCCGTCTAACCTTTGGTTCACTGAGGATTCAACCAGAACTTTGATATTTGTTCAGCTGGTGGTGAAACAACAGCATATGAAAGGTTACAATAGAATAGAATAAAGGTTACAATTAGGGCTGTCAAACGATTAAAATTTTTAATCAGATTAATCACAGGGCCGCTGTGGATTAATTTAGATTAATCACGATTAATACCCATTCATTATTAATTGTGTTTCATTTTGTGGGGGCAAAAAGACTCATGACAGAAGGCGATATATACACTTAACATGTGTTTTATTTAAACTATAGAACAGATATGGTGTCCAGATATCAAAATAAAAAAATAAAAAACATACCAACCACACCATATTTACCAACCACATTTTTTCTTTCTTTTTTTTTTAATCAAACAAATATCCATATTAATGTGGCCCTCTTACTCATTTAGCCAGCTGCTGAGACAGACTAACTTGTTTACATTACCGGAGAGTAGAGCTGACCGCTTCTTATGTACAATGTTACCTGCGACTGAGAACAGTCTCTCACACGGAACGGTGGTTGCAGGAGTGGCGAGATATTTGCGAGCCAGCAGTGCCCCACGGGGCGAGGGGCGAGGGGGGGCGGGGAGAGGACCGCAGTGTCTTCACCTGCACGGAGAAAGGGTCATTATTAGGGGTGTGATCAGATACACGAGTCTGGAAAGGATGTCATCTCTGATATGTGTTGCTATGGATACTCTTCTGTTATTTCCTGGTTCTTCTTCTACATGTGTTACTTTTAAGGAAATGTGATATAAAAGCCTTAATACCTCTGAGGTTGTAATTCACATCATATACTTCACATCTTGTTTTTATTTCTTCACCTGCATGGTTTTAGTACCTGTTTATTATGGTCTGTATCACATTAACCCCCCCCCCCCCCCCCCTTCTTCTCTCCAGCCTTCCCATGGTTTGGTATGGACATCGGAGGGACTTTGGTCAAGCTGGTTTACTTCGAGCCCGTCGACATCACCGCAGAAGAAGAACAGGAGGAGGTGGAGAACCTCAAATCCATCCGCCGCTACCTCACCTCCAACGTGGCCTATGGTACATACACAAGTCTGAAAAACACTTACATTATAAAAATTACATGCATTAAAATGTCTTAAATAGTTTTAAAAAACAAAAAGACAAAACATGACTGTGCCGGTTGTGAAATCGTCTGGTTTGACAGATTGTAGGTTTTTAATTTAGTGAAATTCAGTTCCAGGTAACATTAAAAGGGTGTTTAAAAAGTCCTAACACTAATAATACTGCACTGTACTGTACTTATACTCCATGGGAGAAGTAATTCAGTACAGTACTACTTTTTTGTCCCCTCCCAGATTGTTTCCTTTTTATTTTCACTTTATTTATTTTATTCCTTTTATTTATCGTTTCCTTTTGCGTCTAGTACCTCCACATAGTTCAGAATTGACAATATTTTCTTCTTGACAAAGTAATGGGATTACTTCCAGCTGAAGGTAGACGTGGCGTGTCCTTTAGTCACATGCAGGATGGAGATCGGCTCCTTGAACTTAAATGTGATGAACTGGTGACGAGAAAACTAAGCTATCTGTGGTATTGTAGTAATCGGTTACACTACTTCCCCCCCCCCCCCCCCCCCCCCAGGTAAAACGGGCGTCCGTGACGTCCACCTGGAGCTGAGGAACCTGACCATGTGCGGCCGGACGGGGAACCTGCACTTCATCCGCTTCCCGACGCAGGCCATGCACCGCTTCATCCAGATGGGACGCGACAAGAACTTCTCCAGCCTGCACACCACGCTCTGCGCCACGGGGGGCGGGGCTTACAAGTTCGAGAACGACTTCCTCACGGTGAGCGACAGGAGTGTGTGTGTGTGTGTGTGTGTGTGTGTGTGTGTGTGTGTGTGTGTGTGTGTGTGTGTGTGTGTGTGTGTGTGTGTGTGGGGTCAGGTCTACCAGAGGTGATGTTTGTTTAACGTGTGTAAGTGGCTTTGATAAACCAACAGTGGTTCAGTGGTTGTGTTTGTTTAACCTTTATCTATCCAGGGAATGTCGTCTGACCACGCTTGTGTGGGTCTGTGTGTGTGTGTGTGTAAGGTTACTCATATGTTTGGTTCTCCATTATTTTAACTAGAGTGAGAAAAAACTCGAATATGTTTTTGAAGGCCGATAAATAAATATTTCTAGACTGAAGTTGTCGATAGCCGACACACCCAGACGGATGAGAGGGGAACTCTGGGATGCATTAAACCTTTTGAATGATACACAAACACACAACCTCCGTCATCCGACATCCGGTCTAATCCCTCCCTTCGTTTCCGGTGCAGATGGCCGACCTGGAGCTGCTGAAGCTGGACGAGCTGGACTGCCTGATCCGCGGCCTGCTGTTTGTGGACCGGGTGAGCTTCAACGGGCACCCCGAGTGCTACTACTTCCAGAACCCGTCGGACACCCAGAGCTGCGTGAAGACACCCTGCAGCCTGGAGGACCCCTTCCCCATGCTGCTGGTCAACATCGGCTCCGGGGTCTCCATCCTGGCCGTGTACTCCCAGGACAACTACAAACGGGTGACCGGCACCAGGTGGGGACAATGACACACACACACACACACACACACACACACACACACACACACACCTTAACCAAACATGGACTTGACTTGACCTGACACATGACACACACACACACACACACACGCTGGTTTGCTCACATTAGGTAAAAGGTGACTGGAGACACACACACACACACACACACGCTGGTTTGCTCGCATTAGGTAAAAGGTGACTGGAGACACACACACACACACACACGCTGGTTTGCTCACATTAGGTAAAAGGTGACTGGAGACACACACACACACACACACGCTGGTTTGCTCACATTAGGTAAAAGGTGACTGGAGACACACACACACACACACACACACACACACACACAGACGGGCATACAGACAGACAGTGTTGTTTTGAGGTGGTCTGATGGTTCCCAGTACACGTGGGCTATATTTATATTTACCGTGTGTGTCTGTCTGTGTGTGTGTGTGTGTGTGTGTGTGTGTCCCCGTCCGTCTGTCTGTCTGTCCGTCCGTCCGTCCGTCCGGTCACCTTTTACCTAATGTGAGCAAACCTGTGTGTGTGTGTGTCATGTGTCAGGTCATATGGTAACAATAATGATGATTATAAAAATGTAATAAAATAAAAAACTTGTAATAATGATAACAATATATATAAAATAAATATACAATAATATACAATATAGAAATAAATGTTTTAGTGTAAATGTTAAGAAACAAACAATAGAAATGCAGTAAAAGATCTACAATAAAAATATAATGAATGAATTATTTTTATTTTACTCGTCAGACAAACCTACTGGGCTTCAGTATTAACGGCTTCAAAATAAACTTAATGTTTTCAGAATAAAAGTCTCTTCATGTAAAAATGAGACATCAGGGACTCTATTGGTGAATTTGTAGAAAAAGTGTGTTCTGATCTGTGAGAACTTCTCCCCCCCCCCCGTCAGTCTGGGAGGTGGTACGTTCCTGGGGCTCTGCTGCCTGCTGACCGGCTGCGAGACGTTCGAGGAGGCGTTGGAGATGGCGAGTAAGGGCGACTCCACCAACGTGGACAAACTGGTGAAGGACATCTACGGCGGAGACTACGAGCGCTTCGGCCTGCAGGGCTCCGCCGTCGCATCCAGGTGAGCCCGAGGGAACACACACACACACACACACACACACACACACACACGCATCATGTATGCAGTAAACGTGTAGCTGTGTGTTCAAAGGTTGGCTCATAAAATGAACTTGACAACAGATTTCATCAGAGTCATCAGGTTATAATCTCTGGTCCTTGTTATGGTGTTCCATTCTGTGTTTATCAGCGCGCACACACACACACACACACACACACACACACACACACACACACACACACACACACACACACACACACCTTGTTATTGTCACAGTGATAATAAAAAAGTTCTTGACATTTAGAGAAGGTCCCATTATGTGTGTACTTAGTTTTGGCGAGTGTGTGAGTGTGTGTCTGAGAGTGTGTGTGTGTGCGTGTGCGTGTGCGAGACATGACATGTTACTCTAACACGTGTTGGATGTCTCCTAGTTTCGGCCACATGATGAGCAAAGAGAAGAGAGACAGCATCAGTAAGGAGGACCTGGCCCGGGCCACGCTGGTCACCATCACTAACAACATAGGATCCATAGCACGCATGTGTGCTGTCAACGAGGTACACACACACACATACACACACACACACACACACACACACACACACACTAGGTTAGGCTAGGTGGGTCACTCAAGACCCTGGAGGGGTCAGACCGGGTCACCCAAGACCCTGGAGGGGTCACGCCGGGTCACCCAAGGCCCTGGAGGGGTCACGCCAGGTCATTCAAGGCCCTGGAGGGGTCAGGCTGGGTCACTCAAGGCCGTGTAGGGGTCAGGCCGGGTCACCCAAGGCCCTGGAGGGGTCAGACCGGGTCACCCAAGGCCGTGGAGGACGGGAGGAGTCTTTCTGTGTGCTGTGAGCTTCTTTACAGTGTTGCCTTGTGGCATGGCGATCAAGCAGCATTGTACAGGGCTATCACTGCACACGGAGCTGCACCGAAGAGACACACACACACACACACCACAGCATGTCTGTATCTGCCTGTCAAACCACTGTCCTCTAACGACCACACTAGATCTGTTGGTGGTTCCCCGAAACTACCAGCCTCTTGGACTGATGTTGCCCACTGGGATGGGATTGAACAAGCTGAGACACACAATTTATTTCTTCAGTACTTGGAGGTGAAAAATCAGATGCAACTCTCTGAAACTGAAAATGATTGATTCACAGGCCGGGGTTATTGCACCAGACAGTCCTTCAAGGCGGGGACGTCCAGCCTGCCTTCTGCTGACATTATGGTGCAAGTCAGCTTACCAGCCAAATATAATTTTTTGAATGGGGCCGGACCCCCAAATGATGGTTAGTTGCAGAAACACTCAGACCCAACCACAACCAAAACTCTGGTTTCTGGAAAATGTTGTACAGAGTCTTGTTGTACAGAGTATTATCTTGAACTGATGAACAGAGAGAAGTGTTGGATCAGACACTTATTACATCCAAAGGAAGTGAATGGGATGATGTCGTTTTTCTGGTTTAGTTCTGTTTTCACTTCCTCGCCACCATGTGGTGAGAAGAGGTGTTGCACTTCACTCATACTAAACATCAGAAAAGAAATCTGCCATGATCCTAATGAATGTTTAGTTGCTTTGTGTTATTCAGCGTTGTCCAGGTCAAAACTTGAACATTAAAAACATTAAATATCAATCAGGGATTCCAGCGGTCGGCTGGATTCACCGGGTCAGTCTACTCCTCTCTTATTGTCTGCCCTATTTCAGATATCTCGATTGGAAATGTAAGATTTCTCTGTTACATGGATTCTGCTGGTGTATTGCAGAAAGAAAATATGTTTTGTGTTTTGTGTTAGTCAGAAAATGGTGATGATTTATTTGTGTGTTTTTATTTCTGTTTCCCTCAGAAAATCGAGCGCGTGGTGTTTGTTGGGAACTTCCTGCGTATCAACACGGTGTCCACCAAGCTGCTGGCCTACGCCATGGACTTCTGGTCCAGAGGACAACTGAGAGCCCTCTTCCTGGAACACGAGGTTAGTACTGGACTAGACTAGACCAGAATCAGACCCTGTTTCAATGACACCAAGTTAGTACTGGACTAGACTAGAATCAGACTCTGTTTCAACAACACCAGGTTAGTATTGGACTAGACCAGAATCAGACCCTGTTTCAGCAACACCAGGTTAGTACTGGACTAGACTAGACCAGAATCAGACCCTGTTTCAACGACACCAGGTTAGTACTGTACTGGACTAGATTATACCAGAATCAGACCCTGTTTCAACGACACCAGGTTAGTACTGGACTAGACTAGACCAGAATCAGACCCTGTTTCAACCACACCAGGTTAGTACTGTCCTGGACTAGACTATACCAGAATCAGACCCTGTTTCAACGACACCAGGTTAGTACTGTCCTGGACTAGACTATACCAGAATCAGACCCTGTTTCAACGACACCAGGTTAGTACTGGACTAGACTATACCAGAATCAGACCCTGTTTCAACGACACCAGGTTAGTACTGGACTAGACTATACCAGAATCAGACCCTGTTTCAACGACACCAGGTTAGTACTGGACTAGACTAGACCAGAATCAGACCCTGTTTCAACGACACCAGGTTAGTACTGTACTGGACTAGACTATAACAGAATCAGACCCTGATTCAATGACACCAGGTTAGTACTGGACTAGACTAGACCAGAATCAGACCCTGTTTCAACGATACCAGGTTAGTACTGGACTAGACTAGACTATACCAGAATCAGACCCTGTTTCAATGACACCAGGTTAGTACTAGACTAGACTAGACCAGAATCAGACCCTGTTTCATCGACACCAGGTTAGTACTGGACTAGACTAGACTATACCAGAATCAGACCCTGTTTCAATGACACCAGGTTAGTACTTGTAGCGTGTTGAGCTTCGTTATAAACGATGAGACTATTTAGTCAATTCTAACAATTGACAACTATTTAAGTTATTCTTCGTAATTAATATCTTATCAATTAACACTCTTGGGGCACCACCAGTTTACACTGGAATAGTCTCTTTATAAGGATATCAGTCTAATAATCAAAAGAAGTGAGCTCTAGATTACAGTGATTTTCTACCTTCATGTCCAGGATATATCAATGACACACAAAAACCAGTTCTTTATAAATGCAAAGATTTTATTAATTATGTAAATAAAACACCAATAAAATGAATAAATGTATACTAAACTAAAACAGATAATGGCAGTAAAACGGACAAATAAAGTAGGAAGTAAAACAGTGGCAGAGGATATATCAAATAAGAATGGCACATGATATTGGGATCAAGGATGGCAAGGAAATTGGCACCGACAAAACGACCTGAGCTGTAATAGTCTAATTGCGACCATGTGGCAACAGCGAAAGATGGCTTGGAGGACAGCTGACAGTTTCCGGGAGACTTGGGACAGAAGGACAGAGAATAGTGGAGAGAGAGAGAGAGAGTATTCTAACCTCACTTTCACAGTTCAACACTGCCTTGGCATCACCCGTGCATCAACAAGAAAGTTGGTTACCGTCTGGTTTGCAGGGTGTCAGCGGCGTCCTCGTCTCTGTGGTAACCGTTGCGCAGTCGCAGTAGCCAGGTAAACACACGCACGTGTTGGGCGGGGCCGGTCGATGTCCGGAGGGCCGATGTGGAGAGCGGTCCGGGGCCGTGGTTCGTCAGGGTAGTCGTGCCAACAGTTCACCTCAGTGAAGATAGAGGGAAGAGTCGACGTGTTGGCACACGTCGTTCAGGTAGCAGAGTAGCGGAGCGGCTGGCTTCTGACGTGGTTACGTAGTCTTCTGGATCAGGTTGGGTGAATTCGAGCGGGCGCCTTGTCGATATTCACCGTAGAGCTGATCTGGTAGTTGAGCTTGGAGAAGAGCTTGGAGCCAGGTTCAAACTTAGTTTCAGGACGGGCTGCGGGACGGGCTGCAGGACGGTGGAGTTCTGTTTCTTGATGTTTCTTGATGTCCTTCCGCCTGAGTTTTTGCCCGTCCGCCCGTTGCAGGAGTTGTCCTGCTTTCTTCGTTGGTGAGATTTCGAGAGAGAGTGAGCCCGAGAGCCAAGGGCTCAGGGGGCTTTATAGTAAATCAGGCAAATGGATGTTTCCCCTATTTGCATGCATTCAGATTTATGGCCTGGGGCTCAGTGATTGACATTCGCCAAAAACTGCTTTCCCACCTAGGTTTGAAAACATTGTTTTTATTGTCCCTCCTGGGATACAAGTGACATATTCAAACACCTTACCACAAATGTGTCAGTATGATACCAAACATGACCGTCTTACCACAAAACACTGGTGCGTACAACAAACATCTTAATAACGCATGCTGTGTGCTTTGACTAAGCAAGATAATACATTGGGAAGTAGGGTACATCATCTGCCACAGGATGTGTTATTCAAATCTAATAAGACATATAAAGAAAGTCCATTTTTGCTGCACATTCCAGAGTTTCTTTGTTCTCTTAGTGTGATTCACTTGGTGATAAGGTTGAGTGCAACTTACTCGGCCCTTATCAGTGACCCCCGGTGCCACGTGGTTTAACCGGCCCTGGAAAGTGCTACTTTTAGCGGTTTTATGGAGAGAGCCCCCCTTGGATGAGAGGGGGGGGGTTCCTTGGGACTGTCACGAGTTCGGCAGGGGTCCTGACCTGGCCTGAGGCCTTGGGAGGGGAATGTGTTAGTCTTTGTCTTGTCATTGTGCATCCTGTCTCGTGAGAGAGGAAGAGTGAGGAAGATGATGTCTCCTGCACACACTACATACTAGACTAGACTAGACCAGAATCAGACCCTGTTTCATCGACACCAGGTTAGTACTGGACTAGACTATACCAGAATCAGACCCTGTTTCAACAACACCAGGCTAGTACTGGACTAGACTAGACTAGAATCAGGTCCTCATGGTGTGTTTGCTGTGTTCCCTCCAGGGTTACTTCGGAGCTGTGGGGGCGCTGATGGAGCTGCTGAAGACAACCGAGGAGCCGTGAAGGGAATACCGGGTCGCGATGTCACCCACCCCTGAGTACGCCGTGACGTCATCAACCCTGGACGCCGTGACGTCATCGACCTTTGACGCTGCTGCGAGGTCCCTTTTCACAGGGGCCGCTAAAGGAACACTATGGGGGGAAGAGAAAGACACAAACTGGGAAAAGCCATTTGTAAATAATAATGTCCTCTAATATACGTCTGAACACCTGAACCCCCGAACCCGACGACAGAGTTTAATATTGTATTGATTAATCTATGCTGTTCTGTAATCAGCTCTTATCGGCTCAGAGATTCAGAGCGTTTTAGTCCATTTGGTACTTTGTGTAAATAGCGACTGTAGCACTGCGTCCTGAAGGCTGCGGCGCTCCGGGCGACTCTTTCTGCAATGGCATGTCGAATATCTTCTGGGACGGGGACCAAGTTGTTACGAGACGCCGGTCGAAAGACGTCCGTTCATCCCTACGACCTGCAGCTCCCAACCGGTAGCGTGACGACGACGTGCCGGCAGTCCCAACATAGTCCGACCTCAAGTTGCACAAACAGTTGCCCGCCACACCGCGGTCCTCGAGGAGTGCACTGAAGCCAAATTCTGTTGAGATTCCTACGACACCTGCCTCCTTCAGCGCAGACAGGAAGGAGAAGCTCTTTCCTTCGGTCTGTCGCGCCACTGAACATGGCCTTCGCTTTCAGTTCGTCCCCCTAAACACTAACGACACCACGTTGCCACACGGTCTGCTAAATATCCCATTAGATGACAGGACCAACACGTTGTCCTCTGACAGATGGCGCTACAGCTGCATCGCATTCTCCACACCAGCATTTCTTCAACTGTCATTGGGGACCCAACATGGCTCACGCCTTATTGCCCCCTGTAGGGAAGTTCTCTGTTCTCCTGCCTCCTCCGCAGGGAGGTCAGAGGTCAGGGTCGGCTACAGAGCAGCACCCTGGAACTGGAGGGGATTCAGGGTCTTGATCAAGGACCCTTCAGCAGGTTCCTCTGCTGCTCCCCTGCTGCCCCTGGCGTCCACTGTGTTTTAATGAGGCGTTCAGGGCCACCACTAGTTCAGGGTGAGATTCAATTGTTTTTCTGGGCTGAAAAAGGTTAGTCACCCCTTCTGTAGATGCAGCTGCAGCACAATGGTGCCACCTGGTGGAAGACAATGGGGACCAGGAGGCTTTTTGACCCGTGTAGAAGAACATAACGATGGCCAAAGCGCAAAACCTCCTATCTGCATAATTTTCCAGGAAAAGTGGGGGAAAACCTCCTATGTGCACTTTGCGAGGCACTAATACCTAGTCGGTATTGTTAACACATAATATAGTAATATAGTCCAAAAACAGTGTATTATGTATTGGGTATCCTTAACAAATAGCATTCTGCAAGAAAACAAGTTTTTCTCAAAAAAGTGCATTTTTCAGATAGGAGGTTTTGCTCTTCGGCCATCTAGGATAACTAGGAGGTCAGACCAGACTAGAGGTTTGTACTGTCGGGGGGGTAATGGTGCAGATATTTGTGTGATTTGTTCTAGTTCTAATTTGCAGAGTGACAGTGTGCAGGTGAATTTTCATTCCCCTAGCTTTTTACTGTGTCTTAACGTCATACACAAAAATACACTAATAGGAGGTCACCATTTCTCCTGAAAGGTCTCCTAGAACATTTCAGATACTTTGTGCTGGATATCAACCAACCACACACACACACACACACTGTGTCTAGATTCACTCATTGCGTTGCAGGGTCAGTGTGCTCAAGCTACTCACTAAGACACTTATTGCACATCAAGTTGAGCGCAAATTGCATGCTTGAGCTTTCAGTCTACCGACGCCCTGAGGCCCCTGAAGCGCCGTCATATAAAAGTGGTGCATTTTCTCATGTGATCTGAGAGTGAAATGAAAACCCTCCCACTGCTTGCCTGACTTGCTGCTGAACAGACAGACTGATCTCTTAACACCATCGTACCTGCCCTGCTGCATTCTGGGGGAGTTTGTGTTGCAGAGTGTTAGTGAATTGGGTGGAATCATGATGTGCATGGCCCTCCTACAAATAACCTTTTATGTGGGCAAAATGATGAGAGAAAGTCTTTATTTTGGACGCTTTCCAGCCATTGTGCACTGATGTACAAACCCTGAGTGAATCTGAGCCTCGGTGGCTTCATCTGAGCCACTTGGGATTAAACACACGGACCATGAAACGTGGACGGGGTTCTGGTTTCCTGTGATGTCACGGGCCTCTCCTGGCGTTCCCCTCCCTCCCAGCCTTGGACCTTTCAGAGCCTTTTATCTCAGCCTGGCCTCTCTTTGTTTTTTTTAAAATATATTTTCAAAGCAGCTGAACTATAAAGCTGGACTGGAGGTACAAAGTGCCCCTCTGCAGTCTCCACTGTCCACTGCTCCATACACCACGGTCTACCTGCCTTCCCTCTCCAGCAGAGGAACTGTGCCCTTCCCCCCCCCTCAGAGTCATTTGTGTCATTACTCGTACCGGTCCTCCCGACCTCCTCCACCACCACCACCACCTTCAGGCTGATCAGCCTTCTCGGTTTCCCCACAGATGGAAGAACCGAGTCCAGCAACAAGTGTTTGTCCTGCACTGGGACTCTGGACCTCTGGACGAGACTTTGAACCCCACTAACAACCTGATTGCTGCTATCCTTGTTTTTTTGCGTCATCGGTGAAAGGTTATCTAGGACCACCTGGGTATAAGGCGGTTCATATTTTAAGCATGTAGCCGATGCTCACAGGACCTTTTAACGTTGTGAAGAGTTTCACTCAGAGATTGACTCTTACACAACTATTGACAGAACAGAGTCAAAATAAAGGACAGTACATGACGTCAATGCTTGACAAAATGACCACACTTTCACAGACTGGATATTTTAAAAATATTCAATCATGGACTCCCCCCTATTGGCTGAAGTATTGGCTGAAATATACCCCCCCCCTGCCCCTGAACTGTAAGAATGTTATTTGTTTTTTGGAGTTGGATCGAATCCGTTTTGCAACCTTTCCTCTGTTCCGCCTCTTGTTTTGTCCAGTCGTCTGTTTGCGTCGTTGGAGTTTGTCTTGTTTTTGTGGTTTTCTTATTTTTGCCTTCCTCTCTCTCGTTAACGGCCTCGATCTATCAGGTGCCACTTAGCTTTAAAACCGGGCCGGTATTGGTTACCTCCCAAGCGCCACCCCCTCTTTCTAACCTAAAAACCCCATTGGTTGCCTTCTCTGTATGTTAGTCTAGTTCCAACTGGTTGTCTGTCTTACCTGCTGAACCCCGAGTGTGTTTTTGTTTTTTCTTGTTCATGTATTTATACATGTTCCTGTTCTGGGTGTGTGGGTTTGGTGGTTTTGGTGTGGTAACAGTAGGAAAGGCTGTCGATCACACCTGGAAAGACTTCACGCATCAAAATATTAGGACTGAGCAGGTGAAAACTACGATCCCTTATTGACCTTTAAATCCATTTCAGTCTTGAGGGGAAGAAGAGGAGACGAGCTGAAGGATTTTTAAAACCACTGAGATTAAATGACATGAAAATGAACCTTCATTTATCGCCAGAAAGGCCACGGTCAAATTGTTCCTCTGTGACTTTTATTTGTGCGCAAATGAGTGTTAGATTTTCCAAATCATGCAAGGAAACAGTAGTTAACTGATATTGAGTCTCTTCAGACGGTGGTTTGTTGGTGTTGATGTAGAAAGTAGAAGAACTCAGAGCAGATGATACAGACAAGGGTTGCTTATATCTGGTCCACTAGTCAGCACACCTCCATGATTCAGCTCTATGGGCATTAACATTACCGACTCACCCAAGGCTCGCTGATCTCAAAGCTGTCTTAGTACAGTTTTCACTATAGTACCATCGACTTCCACCGGAACTGAAGCGGTCTCGGTGCCGAGGTTTAAAGGATCGTGAGATTTCACCTCGCTCAGAGCTCGACTGTCTCGACTCATCTGACCTGGAGTTTTGACACATGTTTTTTTCTGACCTCTTTAATGACACTTTTGTTTGGGGACTTTTTAAGTGTTTGATTATTCTTGATTGTTCTTTTTTGTTGGCCAGTCATCTCAGAGTCACGGTGCCCGCCTGAGTCAGAGATGCCATCTGACCGTGTTCAGTTTCTTTTCATGGTCCGGTTGTTCTCGCTCGGCGCGGCAGAACCAATCTGATGGTAAATCCTAAAGTCTTGAAGCAGTCGATCTAAACATGCTTTATGTTCTGCTGCAGCTATGGAGGTGATCAGCTGAGTCTCTCGCTGGGAGTCCTGCTGCACAGAGGGACCTTAACATACCTGCAGGACCTCCTGTCTCCAAACTTGAGAATCCATTTAGTTCCTTGTTTTTCCCCCCCGACGCCGATTTAGTTGTAACTTTTTACAGTGTGTGTGTTGTCATTCGGCTCGGCCCTGACCAGTGAAGGAAGTTTGACATCTTTTACAGTTAAAAAAAAAAAAAAAAATAGACAAATGAAGAGAAACAGAAAAGTGGATGCAGGCGATGTGAGTTTTAAGGTTGCGTTTTAAAGTGTGTTCCCAGTGATGTACTGAAACTTTTACTTGTGTTGAAGTTAAACTTGTCTGATGGCCCGTCACACGCAACCTTCATACCCAACTAGTCCAAAAATGGAGAAGAAGATATTTTGGTCTGTTTTTGCTAGATAACTGTCCAAGTGAGTATTACAGACTGTGATTGATTGGGTTTGAAGTACTTTTATTTTGGAGGTACTGTTGTACTCGACTGTTATAGCTACTGTACTATATACCTGCTAATGTTGAAATACCTTCAACTGAGTTTATATATTGAGCAACAAAACAAAGCTCTTGCAACATCCTGCAAAGCAGAGTTGACATCAATTTACAGTTTCCCCCTTGGTTCTCCTTCTCAAGACAATTTGGGGTCCAAAACAATAATTGAGTTCAAATGAAAAAAAATGTCACTTCTGGGATGTGAAAATAGAAACCTCCAGGTTCAGGCACGACTGAGTTGTGTTTTTAAAACAAGATAAAAAAAATAACACGTTTCAGCCTCAGGATGCTTTGAAGGTTTATTGTCGGTGTTATTTTATATATTTACAACTCCCAGTCGAGCCCGGAGCTGGATGTTTGGACTGGAACTCAGAAGTACAATTTGAACTGTTGTGTTCTTCAGTACAGCGACAATGTCCTGTAATCACGAGTCGACAATGTGGATGTTCGTTCTGCTTGTCCGTCTGTAGGGTTAACAGTGTCGGGGTTTCCTTCCCGCTACAGGGGGATGCTGCAAACCAAATGTTGAAATGCATCACTGACGGTGAACTCCAGTAAACGGGCTATGCAGTAACTTCTCCATCGACCTCTTAGTTAATGTTTCACCTCCTCTACCCCCCCCTCCACCACCTAAAACCACAAAGTAAGCAGAGTTTTTTGTAAATGTTTTAAAAAGGAAATATGCAACCGTGTCCGCTTGTCTTTCCCCCCCCCCCATTGAGAAATCCTGTTTGAATCTTGACGCAGAGAGTTTCTGTCCTGCTGATTTTAGTCGTGAACACTAGTAACGGTGGACGCTCACAACCGGATCTCTTCTTTTGATCCAGTCGAGCACCGAAATGGGAATCCCAGGCACATTTTCAAGGCACTAACTCGTGGATATTTGCTTGTATGAAGCACCGGCGACTATTTCTCACCCCGGTTTGCTAAAACTTGTGCGGGATTTCCTGGTCAGTCACCTGAACGCCTCCACCCTTGTGTATTTGATTGTACAGAGATTGTGTAAATAATATTAAAATGTTCTATTCTACACCAGCAATCTGTCTGTTGAAGCTGTTTGAAACGCTGCAGGGCCAGACTTCCCAAAGACCACTCGGCACGAAGACTTGATTGACAGTCCCAAAGCAGACCGAAGATGATGTAGATATGAGGAAACGGCGCTAGAGTCGTTTTCAGAGACTTTCCTGTGATTTTCTAAACTGGTTTTCTGGCACTGAACTGAAGCGTGGCCGACCTGCTGCCCAAGTAGAATAAAAAGCCTCACCGCAAAATTTCTGGGTCAAATTTGGAAAGTCCTTTAGAGAGTTTTCATTCCAAAATGATATCAACCGTTTGACATGAAAGTAAAACGCATCAGGAGAAACACTGACGTCACCGTGTTGGAGGACGAAACCTTTCCTCGACACAATCTCGGTACTTTTTTGTCTGCTCTGGGATTTCAGTGCCGGTTGGTCGCCTCGACTCCGGATCAGACTCGATCCCGGTGTGAAGGTGGTTTTGGGAAGCCCAGCGCTGGTTGTTGCGTCAGTGCTGCTGCTGCTTTTGACTCTGGTTTGATAAAGAATGGGTTAAAACAGAAAAAGGCTCTCTGCCTAGTGCAATGTGTCTGGAGATTTTGTTTTTTTCTAAAAAGGAATAAAACTAAAAGTGGGCGAGATCGGAGCTTTGGGTGTTTTTATTCAGCTGTGGATTGATTGATATTTGGATGTACACGCAGAATTGTTTCAATCACATTTACAATATATTTTGTATTGTAGGCATTTAGCTGATGCTCTTATGAAGGATACAGCAGAATAAGGTTAAATCTCTAGATCACCAACATTATAAGCAACCAATTGTAAAGAGGTCAAGGGTCAGATGCAGATATCCCTTGGTCACTAGAATGATCATGTGCTGATGTGATTCGCTGTCACTGTAAAACTGAACACAACATAAAGGAAATACCTGATCTGGAAGAAGACAAACAGTCATTTCAACAGTTTTATACTTTAAAACGAGGAAGGATCTCGAACAGAAGCCTTTCAATGTTTGATTTGGTTACAAGAAAAATAAACTCCCTATAGAGGAGGAGTAGTAGTAGTAGTAGTAGTCGTAGTAGTAGTAGCCTGGACCCAGTGGGTAGTGAGCAAACAAGTCCTGTTTCCTGATGGAGGAGGAAACACGTTTTACATGCAAACTGTGTGTGTGTGTGTGTGTGTGTGTGTGTGAGAGAGAGAGAGAGAGAGAGAGAGAGAGGGAGAATTAGAACAGATGTTTTAAATAACAGTGGAGACTGGAGAGTCATGTTAATGGTGGTAGCCAACACCCTCGCGCGCGCGCGCACACACGCGGTACCCGTCACGCTCCCCCTTACAAAACCCCCTATAGTAATCGGTAGATATCACACTATGATCCACTATAGGAATAATATAGGAATAAGACGGTAGGAAGTCTGATAAGGGTCGCTATAAACTTATTGATTATCATAGATCCATATGGGAACATTATAGTGATACTGTAGGAGACAAAAATACCATGAAGTCCGATAAGGGATAAACTCACTATCACTATCACAGACACAATATAGATCAATATAGGAATATTCTAGTTACTATAGGAGACAAAAACACGATAAAGCCACGATAGAGTTCCACATACACACTTTAAGTCCCTATAGGAATATTACAGGATTATTAATATCACATAGGAGACAACAAATACCACAAAGTCACTAAACCTGTAGTAATATACTAGGAATATACTACAGCGGTTTTTCGTTGGAGCTGTAGGCAAATAGAAAAACACTTATCCTCCCCCCTCCCTGTCTCTCCCTCCCCCCATAGTCATTCCTCCTCCTCTTCCTCTCACTCCCCCTTTGCGGAGTCAGTCTCTTTGCGGAGTCCCTCCAGGATGCGGGACGACCGCGGACAAAAGCTGCAATAAAAAAACCTGCACGACAACTTTTTTCTTTTTCTTTTACTTTTACTTTGTTGGTTTTCGTTCCCCCGTGCGTCTGATCCTGCTGAGTACTGAACCATGAAGCGGTGAGATGCGCGAGGAGAGCACGACTGGGAGCTGAGGTGAGCCAACACACCTTACTATCATTTCTGCTGTTATTCCGCGGTTGAGTTGCACTATTTGTCCTCTCTCTCCCTCCCTCCACATTTTCAGTCTATGTCTCTCTCCCACTCTCTCACCTTATTGAATAGTTTTCTACTGAAGGACGTATTTAGTACACCGTTCTTGCACTGGTATTACATGACTGGTATTAAATAATTATGAAACAATGACCTCATACCTGAAGAAAAACACACTTAGAGACTTACAGATGTGTTTCAAAATATATAAAACTGACCAAAAAAGGTATTTGTGCATGTAGATACAATATGCTGTACAATGTGATGACCACATAAAGCTGCAAGTATATACAAAATGCTTTTAAAATGCATGTACAAATACGTTTTCAGGCCATTTTTTGTATATTGGGAAACATATTGTATACTTTCTGAAGTATATTTCTTTATTCCTGCTTGTTCTTACAGGTTAAAGTGAACTAGACTGTGTAACATGTGAGGCGCCATTCAGAAAGTTCCCTTCAAAAACGCTGAATCTGTGTTGTCATGTTGCTGCACCATGTGCCGTAGGAGGGAATCCCTCTGGTGGGGTGTGATGTCAATCGATCAATACACACCACGCAACCGGTTGGTTAATTCATAGGACGTTCTGGCGCAACAGCCACACACTTGGACACAAACACACGCACAGACACACACACAAACACACGTGCACACACACGCTTTTACAACCGTACAAATATTTATGACCTGTCTGTTTGTCCAGACAGATTTTATGCAGATGACAAAGCAAAAGAAACGCCACAGAACCTTTGGCCCGAGCGCTCCTATCTCCACTGCCCTTCAAGAACATTTTCATGGTTTGGTTTTTGTTTCTCTGGGTTTTCACGGCACGCAACAACCCTGCCTTTTCCAGTTCCCCCTTCTGGCTGCCAGTCTGGCAGGTTTGTCAAGATGGTCTAGGTTTGCCTTCCCTCACACCAGTGGCCCAAATCAGATCAAGTTGCTGAAACACAAACATTGCCCAGCTGGTGTGAAGGTTGAGCTTTAATCAAGCGCATGCTGAGCTTTTTGAAGGGGAACAAACACAGTTTCACTGCTGCAGGTCTGCTAAGTGAGTGTTTGGGACATGTTAAGGGGTAGACCAGGGGGGTGGGTCTTAGCTTCAGGGCTTTGTAGTGATTATGACTTGGGCTCAATCTCCTCAAAGTACTTCTTTGTCATTCCAGTTTGCTAGTTAGCTAACTGGTCTGGAAAAAGTGATTATTGGCTCCACCCATTGCTGTTTAATTCAACCAATAAGATCATGTCTGCCTCCAGAACAGCTCTGTCTCTGAGAAATGTTTATAGACTCCAATCGGCCGAGTCATTTGGATCCTGAACCACTGTGCCCAGTGCTAATACAGGACAGATGCATGCTGGGGGACTTTACAGGACCACAGCTTCACCTGAGACGCTGTAAGCCTAAATATCTCTCTCAGCAGGCAGAGATCCCTTTAACCCGCTGGTGCTGGAACTGGAACTGATGCTCTGTTGATGATGAATGAAAAGGAAAACTTTATTGCCATTTCAAACAATGTTGATCAAAATTTTACCCCAGCAAAAAAATGCTTTTAACTGAGAGGAGGGAAGTGTGACAAGGTGCATTTATCTTTTGATGTAAATAAGTGGGCGGGGTCTAAGGGCATCGAAGGCGCCGGCTGGCTGCGTTTACTGTCTCACCAGAAATCTGTTGCTCTGATTGGAGAATCCCGGCCATTGTTTGGTGCCAGTGCATTGTGTGTCTCTGGTGCTAGGATCCACACACACACACACACACACACACACACACACACACACACACACACACGCCACCAGCACCAGCAATGACAACAACAAGTCTTTTCTTTTCCCAGTGCTATCATAGCAGAGGGCCCAGTGGGCTCAGCCTATTGTTAGCTAGCCGGCTGATGTCTGGTGTTCCTCTCTCAGCCTTAGACACTAATGAGGTAGAACACCAGCAGTAGACGCGATGTGACAGCGTAGCGATCTGTCACTTGCAGTAGATTCTGTCGATTCTTATTCACTGATTCAGTTTGAAGATATATTTCATTTGTTGTTTTATTTAGTCTCCATCTTTGGTGCTCAGCACTCAACACATTTTTCACCCAGGGTTCAGAGTGCAGGGAGGGGTTAGGGGTTGATCAAGTGCATTTAGAACAGAATAGATAACTTGGCTTTTGTGGGGAATCAAACCTGTGGCCTTCAGGTTACGGGGCGGTCTCTCCCCACCAGGCCACCGTGCTTCATCCAGGAAGTGCTACGGGAAAACGGTGTGTATCAAAACCGCAGTGGCACCGGGACGTATCACAGCGGTGGCCTTCATCATGATTACAATAGTCTAATCTACACACACACACTGTAGCACAGAATACTATACTGATATCCACATGTGAGTTAATCCCAATGATAATCTTCAAGGGAACAAAGAGATGGGAAACATGTGTTTCAGCAAAAGTGCTTCATAAAAACATAAATTATCCATTTAAGTATAAGTTTAAGTTTATATAGGTTTTATTATTATTATTATTATTATTATTATTATTATTATTATTATTATTATTATTATAAGACAGGAGTAAGTAGCAAATTACACCAACAACGGTAAAAACAGCAGATTATTAAATTGGGGACTGGGTTGTGAGCACACGTGTTTGGACAAAAAAGCTTCAGATTTTTTAAAGGTGCACTAGGAAGAATTTTAACATCAATAAATCATGTTAATGTTTAGGCCTTTGTATAATTACCGTAAACCAACCAGACCATCACTAGCAGCCTGTCAGCCTCTACCAGCCTCTACCAGCCTGTCAGCCTCTACCAGTCTCTACTCTACAGTTCACATTGTGTCCACCGGGTCGATCTGGAGGGAAATCTGTTGGATTTCTTTACGGCACAAAACAGGAAGAGGGCGCTGTTCTTCCAGCGCTAACGGAGCTAAAGATAAAGAGTTTCTGGCAACGGCAGATGGAGGAAGGAGAGAAAGGAAGATGGAGAAATTACTTCCAACATATTGATCCTCTTCAGGAAATACAAAGACGCCGAGAAACACTAGTAACAGATAGAGGCTACCAGTGCTCAAGGGTGTGTTAGATCTCATCATAGTTTCCCGTGTGTTTTCTGTCTTTTCCCAGTGGCCAGACAGTGAGCAGCCAGTTGGCCGAGGAGAAGGAGAAAGAAGGAGGAGCTCCTGGAAGATCCTGGAGGAATCTGGAGTCTAATACAATTTATTTATCATGCACTGTTAACACAACGAGCCCATCACGAGGAGGAAACAGAGGCAACAGAGCGGGAAAGAAGAGGAGAGGGATTGATCTCTGGCCTCAGGTTTCTCTGTATCTGGGGGAGGGGCTACTGATGCTGATCTGCCTTGTGATTGGCCGGTGTGATGGCGGTTACCATGGAGCAGAAGGTGAGGGGAGGCAGAGGGGTGTCGGGGGTCGTGAACCCACCAGACGGCGGCTGGGGATGGATGATCGTCGCCGGCTGCTTCCTCGCCACCATCTGCACCCGCGCTGTCACCAGGTAAGAGAGTGCGTGTGCATGTGCATGTGTGCTAGTGAAGGAGTGTGTGTGAGAGTGAGACTCTGCAGGTGTGAAATTGCGAGTGAGAGAGAGATTGTGTGTGTGTGTGTGTGTGTGTGTGCAGGTGTGTGTGTCTTAGTGGATGAAAATGAGATGGGGAGAAAGGGAAGGGCAGTTTATAAAGGCAGGTGTTGACTGGAAGAGAAGTTGTTTTGTTGACTCGGGTTACAACACCCTGTTCTTCTTCCTTGTTCGTACTTGGTTACGACGTCTTCGACGCCCTTGTTTCGTTACCTTACGCTGGAATTTCATTCATTCCTTTGGAAGACAACTTTGACGACGCGACAACGCAACGCCCCCTTGTGGACAAACTCCAAAAGACGTTACTCCGTTAACCGGAAGTTGTATTCATGGCGATTCATGGGCTATTTTAGATTTTTCTTTTTTACCCTAATAAAATCTCTTATAGGTATGAAACAAATTTCATCTAGATTGACTGCTTTAGTTATAAATAAATGCCTGATCATTTGGTGATATAATGAAAACATTATGTAGCTGGTCACCTGGTTGGCATGACAAACATATTCCTACACAAACTCAAGTATTAGACTGACAAATTATTTTTCTGTGATCTTCACCTTTTCTTTTTTTGAACAAGGTTTATTTATTAGAATTCTTTACATTAGATGGTTCAAATCTTTACCTTTTGTAAAGCATTTAAGTGTTAATTAAAAGAAGACATTTTGCTTATTATATTAATTCATCATATTAAGCACAATAAAATTGCATTTTCTCCCAGTTTCTGTCCTCTGGTTCACCACTGGATCTTGACCGCTGCACAGAGAGACTTTTAACTTCCGTGGCCTACTGTTCTTAATAATACTGTTCTTAATAATACTGTTCTTAATAATACTGTTCTAAATAATACTGTTCTAAATAATACTGTTCTAAATAATACTGTTCAAAATAATACTGTTCTTAATAATACTGTTCTTAATAATACTGTTCTAAATAATACTGTTCAAAATAATACTGTTCTTAATAATACTGTTCTTAATAATACTGTTCAAAATAATACTGTTCTAAATAATACTGTTCTAAATAATACTGTTCTTAATAATACTGTTCTAAATAATACTGTTCTTAATAATACTGTTCTAAATAATACTGTTCTTAATAATACTGTTCAAAATAATACTGTTCTTAATAATACTGTTCAAAATAATACTGTTCTTAATAATAGTTCTAAATAATACTGTTCTAAATAATACTGTTCTTAATAATACTGTTCTAAATAATACTGTTCTTAATAATACTGTTCAAAATAATACTGTTCTTAATAATACTGTTCTAAATAATACTGTTCTTAATAATACTGTTCTTAATAATACTGCTCTTAATAATACTGGTCTTAATAAGAAGTCAACAGGTTTATTCCAAGTATCTTATTACCTGGCAGGTTTCCATTCACACTCAGCTCAAAGTGTTAAGCTGCTGCAAATTGTTTCAGCAGCCATTTTCTCTTTGCTTTGCTAAGATTTTGAATTCCTGCTGGGATGTTTCCATGCCAGCGAATCGCCTCCACAACTCAGTAATATCAAAGCAACTTGACTCCCATCCACACATGGGAGCTTTAAGGATAATACTGGAGTCTGTGCCAGTGGTCCAGGACACAGTCAGTGTGGTTGAGATGTCAGGGCTGTTTTCTATCTGCAGTACAAAAACAACAGAACAGACCAGATAATCCACCAGTAAACATGAAGACTTGATCTGCTTTCTGTTTTATCATTATTCCATTGTGTTGAGTGTTTTCACATCAGTACATGTTACATTACGCTTCCAGTCAATCATCTGACCCCCCAGAGGACGAAATGGATGTCTCGCCTTCTAAACTTTATTGTTTGTCTTCTTATTTGGGGTGTCTTTGTTAGATGGGACAGCAGGTTGTTTCAAGCTAGGTTCGACATCATGAAGTTTTAAAAACTGTATTTAATAATAAAATGTATTTCCACACGGTAGCATAGCAGAACGACTGGGGAAAGGAAACTAGACAGAAGTAAACAGGTTATAACTGTAAATGACACATGGGAGTATAACCAGTCTTAACACTGACCACTGACCAGCTCCACTGCAGAAATGACTGGTTTAAGAACATGGTTTTGACTGTGTGTCTGGGCAGGGTGCTGGTTCAGCGCCTTGCTCGAGGGCAGCTCGGTAGTAGTCGGTGGGCAGGAGAGTGTTACCCGTTCACCAAACCGGCGACCTTCACCGCCACCCTGTATACGATAGCATAACCCTGCTGACAATATGAACCATGTGAACAGCCACTGATGCACATGTATGCATTATATACATCTGTAATATCTGACTGTAAATCTGTCAAAAGTTAGACATGACATCTGCATGAGCACCATAAAACTTTTCAATGTTTTTCTTTTCATTTCCATTTATTATAACAGTTTTATAATCACCTAATTTCCTTGCTGGGATTCATGATTAATTAGTGATTTTTAATCTTAAACTAAAACTTCAAACCAAATGACATGATGTGTTTTGGGCACCAGCAACCCTCCGACCCAGTTTCCAGTTTCACTCCTCTGCTGGTTTCAGCCTTTAACTGTTGCTGCTCTCTGGGCTGCTTCAGAAGGAATTAACATTCTTGGCCTCCACTTCTGTGTGTGTGTTTGTGAGTGTGTGTGTGTGTGTGTGTATGTGTGTGTGTGTGTGTGTGTGGGGGCACTGGCGGGGGTGGTTGCATGACTAAGGTGCAAGATGAAAGAGGGAAAAAGAGATGAAGGCTCAGATGCTCTTTCCACAGGCGGAGGTGTGACTGGCGACCGGACCGCTCGGCGTCTCGCCGCTTACACAGGGACCGGTTGTGTTCTGGTCACGTGCCACGAGCCGCGGCGGCTAAACCTCCTCTGGGGTTACATAATGGATAATTTAACACTCAGTCGGGGGAATAAGTGCTGTGGCCGCTCAGGGTTACGGAGTGCAGAGCGAGTCCAAGGTTTCTGTTTCTGCTGGATGTGAACGACGGCCATAAACTCGCCAGAGACTCGCTGGGCGCCGAGTCCTCAACATCAGCCGTCAATAATCCAACGATCGCTGGATTAGTGATGATGTTATAAAGTCAGATATCAGCTGTCAACCGGTTTAATGGACTTGCTGAGTCAGCTGAGACCAGTAGTTAGTTTCTCCCTCTGTGGTGTTCCTCACTGTGGTGTTCTTCACTGTGCACCAGCAATTGTGCATTAGCAATAGTAGCAAAACAGATTTTTATATATGAAAATGTTGCAGCTTATTACTTTAAGTGCTGATGATATTCCCTAAAAATGCACTAAATACAATCTCTCTCTCTCTGTCTCTCTGTCTCTCTGTCTCTCTCTCTCTCTCTCTCTCTCTCTCTCTCCAGATGTGTATCCATCTTCTTCGTGGAGTTCCAGCTGCACTTTGAGAGGGATTACTCCACCACCGCCTGGATCCACAGCCTGGTGGACTGTACCACCATGCTCTGTGGTAGGACACTGGACCAGTACCAGCATCCTCTTTCTCAGCACTGCCTCGCTTCACTTTCATACCTGTTCATGCATTCACACCTGGGAGCTGCCCAGTCCAACCACAGTCTTCTACTGGTTCCACTGGAGCAAATGCGGTTTAAGTGCCTTGCTTAAGGGCACCTTGATGGTAGTTGAGGGATCCAAACCAGTAAAACTTCCAGTCACAAGCTTCTATCACCTTAAAGGGGAATTCTGGTATTTTTATTTGTACAAATTCGTCATTTATACCGCAAAATAGGTACAAAAAGTTTTGGAATTGCTCCGGTAGATCGCCTCAGTTGGCAGTCGCGAAACGGGCTGCAATGGCTGCAACGTAATCAACAGGGGCAAGTGCGCCAATCAAAGATAGATAATAGATAATAAATGAAATGATCAGGACTTGTATTTTCATCAACAATCCACAATTATTGTTTCCACAATTAACATGTTTCCAGGAATAGGAAATACGAAATTAGTAAGAGATCGTAGCTTTCACCTGGTCAACCTGTTTCTCGGAAAGAACCGGTGATACAATAATATTCAGACACTCAGTTTAATGAAATGAGTGAGCAACTTTCTCTTACCTTATCACTGAGAAGCAGCCTTCAGATTATCTCCTCCTTGCTGAGCCTTATATAACTAACAGCCTGGGTCTGGGTTGTGTAACAGTACCAGTCTCCAGCAGCTGCAGTTGCAGTGTATCACTAGGTGTAGCAGAAGAGGAAAAAATGTGAGTAGCACATCAATGCATGCAAGTGTTACCAAGCATCAAATGTTTGGAGAGTGGTTACCGGTGGTCATGAGGAACTGGCACCATTATCGCCTCTCACATAACAAAGAAAAGGCCTGATGTTGTGTTCAGATGATGCTAGGAAAGAAGAAAAGCTCAGGAAGAATGACAGTGGTTTTATTGTTCCACCTTCACGTGGTCAACATGGTGGTTTGTCCCTCATAACGACGGGTGACCACTTTCCAAATGATCCATAAGAAGAATACAAAATGGTTCATTGTGCCTTGAATATATGGTGACTTTGGAAGTTGACCAACAGCGATGGAGACACCTAGAAGCCCTTTGAGACTGATGAGAAGATACTTATTTTTGGGCCACGTGAACTCAGGTCTTTGAACCATGAAAGGTCCAGGGTAGTGAGAATTGCATTTCCCACTCTTGTGGTATTGTTTAACGAAGGATGTGCTCGTGTAAAATTACCCAAAATATTAAAACTGTCAGTGTTGTGGAAATATGACGCCCACAAGATGAAAAGTCTAAAATAAGCACATTGATTTGTTGCAAATTTGTACAGAAATTGGCCACACATTTGGTTACACTGATTTAGTAAATCTACTAGATATAAAGAGAGACTGGTTGTATTGTCCATGGATGGACGTGGGTATATATAGCTCCCTCCTCCACCACCACCGCACTACCTCTTACTAGCACTCAAGCAAAACTTCCCTCAGCATTAAGATAACATAAGATAAGATAAACTTTATTGATCCCGCCGTGGGGAAATTCACGTGTTATGGCAGCTCACAACAATAGAAAACAGAATAGAATAGACAATATAGTGCAAAAAACAAGTGTGCAAACAATAGAGTGCCATAAGAAAAAGCAAAAAATAAACAAGGAGTATTAAAAAATGTAATATTAAATATTAAAAGACTGTATGCAGCTTAAATAACAAAAAGTGTATTATGGGAGAGACTGTAGGCCTATAATATATTGCTATGGCTATATGCATATTTACAAGGTGGTGGAGGGGGAGATGATTGACTGGTTGTTGGGGCGGGGGGGGGGGGGGGGGGGGGGGGGGTATAGCACAGTTCTATATCAGGGGGGAAAGATGAGGACTAGACTGTTGAGTTGAACAGTCTAACAGCGGTGGGGATGAAGGACCTGTCCTGTCCACGTTGATGTTTCCTTTTGTCTGAGTAAAGCCAGTCAAATGAAAGTAATCCAGTATGATCTCTCCAGCTCCTCTGGGCAGCTTCATCGGGAACCGCCTCTCCTGCAGAGCCACGGTGATATTGGGAGGCCTGCTGTCTTCTACCGGCATGGTCCTTAGCTCCTTCGCTTCCAGCCTGGAGTACCTCTACATCTTCCTGGGCGTCCTCACAGGTACGCAGCCACCTCACCTCACCAAGCACCTACTGTTCACTCATACAGGCATCTAGTGTGACACCTACAATGGGTCCAGTAGGGGTCCTGAGCTCCGTCACTACCAGCCTGTACTGCCTCTATGTCTTCCCGGGTTTCTTTAAAGGTCGACGCCTGCTGTGAACTCGTGCAGGCATCTAGAAGGACTTTGGTCCTCTGCAGGTTTCTGGTCCAACCAAACATCTGCTGATTTCTCCAATTGGCACATTGTCAACCAGGAAGTGAAATGCAATCCCTAGCAACTCTGTAGCTGACCCTGCACTCTGACCTCCCCGTTAAGAGGAGGAAGCAGAAGATAACTCCCTACGGATCAATAAAATACCGTATTATATCCTAAACCAGGGATGGGAGGATTTCAGGCACTAGCCAGCCGGCTAGTAGGTTAGCATTAGGAAGTAGCTAGTAGTAGCTAGTAGGAAAACATTAGCAGATAAAACTTTCCTAGCCCAGTTTCTACATTAAAATTATTAAATTGTACTGAAAGAAAGAAAAGTAATTCTCATGGGCTACAATGGATACAGACAATAAACAGAACAGACACCACAGATACAGATATACCTGAATCTCCTCCTCCTCCTCCTCCTCCTCCTCCTCCTCTTCAACATTATCAAGAGTGTTTGGTGTCGTGTTGCATAAACAAGCATATCAGTATTTCAACCTCGGGAGGGTTTTGCTTTCTGCTGCGCACGTGTAACAGATCATTGGTGTAATCAGTTGCCCACCCCCCCCCACACACACAAACAACCCACACCCACAGTCCTATGATGTGACAGTCTAACACAGAACAGCAGAACAACACTGGCCTGTTTCTCTTATGCACTGAAAATACCTTTAATAGTATTTCACACGTTCAGAAACGCTCCCTCCCCCCGACCAGGGGACCAAATGTTCGACTCGCCCAAGACAAAAAACTCTGGTGGGCGAGTTCAATTTCCAATTCTTGCAATTCTTGTGTCCTTTTGTCTTCATGACCACATAAACTTAGAGACTTGTGAATGTTTGTATTTCTGTTGATATTATGTAAAGATGTGACTGCATGTGGAAGGGCGTCGCCCTTTCAACAGCCAAACTGTTTTTGTGGAGAGTCAACTTTGACCAGTTTCCTCGTCCATCATCTGCAGGTCTTGGCTTCGCCCTCAGCTACACACCAGCCATAGCCATGGTGGGGAGGTACTTCAGCGAGAGGAAAGCTCTGGCTTACGGCATCGCCATGTCAGGTAGCACCTTTTCTTCTCTTCCCTCTTCCCAATTTTTCTTTATTCTGGTCTCCTCTTTCCTTCTCATCTGATTCCTTTGCTTTTTTCTTCTCATCTTCTCGTCTTTTCAGTTCCCATTTCATCGACTTTCCTCTGCTCATTTCCTCTCCTCTCTGATCTCCTCTACTCTCATCCCATCTCATCTCACCACACCTGACCTGACCTGACCTGACCTGACCTGACCTCACCTGACCTCACCTGACCTCACCTCATCTCCAGGTAGTGGCATTGGGACCTTCATCTTGGCTCCTGCGGTCCAGCTGCTGATAGAGCGTTACTCCTGGAGGGGAGCTCTGCTGATCCTGGGAGGATTTGTTTCTAACCTGTGTGTTTGTGGAGCTCTGATGAGGCCGCTGGAACCCAGAGGAGGTGAAAGGTAAACCCTACAGGCTCTGATAACAAAGTACTAAAAATAGTATTAGTATTATTAGTACTAGTTGTAGTACTATTTGGAGTAGTAGTGGGAAATTCCATTATCACTGAAAAGTACTACAAAAGTACTGCAATACTGTGGCAGACTGGGTGGGAGTGGTTGAGGTGTGGGCATTGGTATGCAGGAGAGAATCAAGCTAGTGGGTTGGTTCTCCCAGCACCCGGCACTGGCTCCAACTCCGATTGGCCAGTTCTCCAAGTCAGCTCCCCAGCTGCCTCCTTCAGGACACACCTCCCCGGTCCAGTGCTCCCTGTTGCCATTCGTACCGGTGCCAGATGCAGGGAGAACCAGCCCACTAGCCTCAACCACACCCACCCAGTCTGCCACAAATACAAAGAACAATCAGGATATTGATCACATAGACAGAGCAGAAAGCATTAAGGAGAATCAACGGACGAGTTATTTTCTATTCTATTCTATAGGAAATGGAAGGACACTATGGGAAACCTGGAGAGAGGAGGTTACATGGCCATGCCACTGGATGCCAAAGATGTTGAAAAAGTACCTGTTGATTGCAACCGGCCGGAGCCCAAGTGTCTGGATGCTAACAACTCAGGGGATTTGGGGCTACATGTAGCCAACGGGAAGCTTAAAAACTGTAAACTTGAAAATGGCAAACTGGCTCAGGTGAAACTAGCAGGGGTGCTGCTATCAAACTCAAAATTGTCTGAGCCAAGGTTACCAGATGTGATGTTACCAGAGTGCATCATAATTAGCAACAACAAGCTAACAGAGAAAATGCTAGCCGAGATCAAGCAATCAGCCCCTAAGCTAGCCGATGGCGGTACACTTGAGGACTTGAAATTGGTGGAGAACATGAACTTGAACAACAAGCTAACTGACATCATAGACGCTAAGCTATCCGACACCGTGGATGCTAAGCTAGAAGACTCGAGACTCATTGAAGCCAAACCAATGGATGTCAAACAATTAGCTGCAGATGCTAACGCAAAAACTGTGAACGCTCTCCCAGTGCCTTTCGTAAAGACCAAAACTCTCTCCAAGGGAAGCTGTTTTTGCCTGGAGTCCATGGAGGAGTTTGGCTTCCTGCTAATGCCTGACTTCCTGCTCCTGTCGGTGTCCTTCCTGCTTCTGGCGTTTGGCTGCAGCGTTCCAATAGTCTACCTGGTTCCTTACGCCCTCAGCGTGGGGGTGGAGCACCAGCAGGCTGCCTTCCTCATGTCCATATTAGGAGTCAGTGGCATTGTGGGAAATATCACCTTCGGATGGATCACGGATAGGAAGTAAGTAGGAGAGGGGCAGGCGTCGAACCCTAGTAGATACATACTCATACACACTGGTTGAAACTCCCATACCTTCCCGGTCTTCCCTGCAGGTGTCTGAAGAGGTATCGCACGGTGAGCTACATGGTGGCGGTGGGCATGGAGGGCCTCTGCTGCATGTTCATCCCCCTACTTCGCTCCTTCTCCCTCCTGGTCCCGTTCTCCGTTCTCTACGGATACTTTGACGGGGCGTACGTAGCGCTCATCCCCGTGGTGACCTCCGACGTCGTGGGTCCCGCCTACCTGACCTCCGCTCTGGGTGTGGTCTACTTCCTGCACGCCATCCCCTACCTGGTCAGCCCGCCAATAGGAGGTGAGCATTCAGCTTGTCGATATAACTGCCGTGATGCTTAAAGGTGCTTCATGTAGCATTTTAAACATCAATATATGTATAAATTAGTAGTGCTACCTTGGTATAATTACCGTAAACCAACGAGACCACGGTGGAGACGACTGGTAGCCTCTACCTCACACCAGTGGTATTGTTGCTAGTGTTTCTCCACATGAAGACTACATTTCCCATAAGCCCTGTTGCTTTCTGTCCCCCCTTCCTGTCGTCTTTGTAGTGATTTCTCCATCTTCCTTTCTCTCCTTCCTCCATCTGCCATTGCCAGAAACTCTCTGGCTTTAGCTCCCGTAGCACTGGAAGAACAGCGCCCTCTTCCTGTTTTGTGCCATAACACAATCCAGCAAATTTCCCTCCAGATCGACCTGGTGGCCACAATGTAGAAGGCAGTGTAGAGGCTGCCAATGTTTTCTACGGTGGTCTTGTTTGTTTACGGTTTGTTTACTTAGCTAACTTGGCTAGAGAGCTGGAGCTGGATTGGCTACCTCCTCTCTTACCTCTGGCCTTATTCACTGGGCTTTAGTTTAACATTATTTGCCTACAGTGTTGGGGAGTAGTGAACTACATGCTGGTAGTTTAACTACATTCATATTTGCATAGTGATTCAAGTAGTTCAATTACTTTTATTTTTCAATACCCCCACCTGGAGTTTCTGGAAGGCAGGTGTCTGACTGATGGACATTGTAAACAAAACCAAAGCTGACATTCCTTCCACTTTCCCATGAATAGTGGGGTATTTTATTTTGTGAATGGCATGTGAATTTTCTGTATTATATTTTGTTAGAATTTCGTATCACATGTACATTGTCAATTTGATGAAGTAGTTTGAACTACTTTTTCTAAGTAGCTTTAGTTAACCAAATTAGATTTCGCCCTAGGGTAGCTTTGCTGTAGTTCAACCTCTTCCAGTGTGATGTAATTGGTAGCTTGCAAAGCTATGCTTTCAAAGTACTTTCCCCAACACTGCTTAGCTGGTTAGTGAGGTTGAACTCAAACAATACGACTTCTGCCTCCAGAGTAGCTTTGCTCCGATTGTATAACTAAAACTCCAATCTGCCCTCCGGTAAATTGGTTGGTTTAGGCCCAGGTAACAAAATATGAACAGAATAATATCTTGCTTCTCTTTGTTTTTCCATCCATTTCTCTCTCCCTCTGTCAAGGTTGGTTAGTGGACAGGACGGGCGACTACACAGCAGCCTTCTTCCTCAGTGGGGTTTCCCTCATGTCCAGCCCTCTCTTCCTGGCCATCGTCATGCTGGTCAGACACTGCTGGAGGTCCAAGACTAAGTCGACCAGCGACTCAGACCCTCAGTTCAGGTCCTTGAAGAATGGAGCCACGGACCTCCACTAGTCGTACCCCAGTGGAACCTGTGCCTTCTTCACAGAGACACTGTTGTTGACAATGTCTGTTTCTTTTTTGTAAACTGTACATTTAAAAAAAGGATGTGTCATTTTCAATACAGCCTTGTGTCTAGTTCAGGACGATGCACGTGTTTTACTTTTCAATCAACATAACTGACAAAAAAGCAAACTGACATTTTCAACATGTTATGTTGAAAAGCAACAAACGTGCCATCCCAAACTAGACACAAATATGTTGAAAATGACATCTGTACTTTTTTTGTTGTCTCATGTGGATGTTTTATTGCAATACCAAAGTGCTTTCTTCCCTAATAGAAGCCAAACATTCAGTTTGAAGCAGGTTACCTTTCGTGTCCAGAGCCTTTAGTGAGCCTGGCACGAAGCAATAAGCAGTACAACCTGTTAATACAATATAGATTTAAAACACATTTCACATGTCATCACTGTGAATTTAAACAGTTTATTTAAAGCTGCACCAGGCAACTTCGTACCCTAGTGGCCTCAAGTGGCAATGCAACATAACTGTTTGAAGGACTTCATTACCCAGAAATCATGAAGCGTGACATCAGTACACTGCGCCCTCTAATGTGTCAGATCCTGTGCATTCCTGTCATGTGCATGAATCTCCCATCCCTGTGAATAGAGCAGCTTGAGAATTTGTCTTTGAATGAAATCAAGACTTGTTCAAAAGAATGTCAACTATCAAAGATTATGGGAATATTGAATGTGAATTCATTTTTGGCTGACATTTCCTTTAAAATTAAGACTTCAACATTTGAAAAGTTTCATTCCAAAATGAGATACACACCAAACCTACTCATCCAAAATGGTTACTAGTGTAAAATGAAAACAAATCATGGTACTTTTTCACAGTAGAAGGTAACTTAAGTCCTTGGTTGACAAATGACCAAAGAAAACTGGATCATCCATATGAAGCATTTTGGAATAAAACCTTTCATATCATGAGAAGTTGTGTTGCTCTCCACCAAAGAAGGCGCAAAAGCTGCTCCTTATGTTTTTCAAAGTAAAAGCTCAGCAACCCTTACTTTGAAGAAAAGCCCATCAGCTACTGGTAATGTTTCATCATAAAAATGTTTTAATCATAAAAACATTACACATGAAACTATTGAAACACCAAAGTTTTCAGTGATAAGATGTTTACAGGCTTAATTTTATATGACAAAGTATTAATATGCTGCTGTGTTCATCTCTATGCCGTTATAACTGACATACGCACACTGTGTCATACTTGAGAGTCAATTTGGAGCACACTATAAATCAAACCCTCTTCTCTAAACAACGTTTTTGTTACTTTTTCCTGGTAACCACGTCTGGCACCATCATGGAGGTCCAGTGGAGACCTGGTAACGTTCTCAGTCAGAAACAGCACAGAAATGAACCACGTCGATTCACTTCTACTGAGACGACCAAGTTGTTCATTTACAAACACAATCAGCTGCTGTTTCAAAGAGATAAGGACCTCCAATATGGCCGCCAGCTGGGGGGGGGGGGGGGGGGGGGGTTATGTCACCTGATGTCTAAAACCTTTTTTGCCTTTTATTTACCAAGGGAAGTGTCTGTTGAGTAAGTTACTCAGCACTGCCCTGCTCCACATAATGTTCACCTTCCCAACACAACCACTGTTGACTGAAGCAGCTCAGCAAGTTTAAGTGCCTTGCTCAAGGGCATCTTGGTATGTGTATCTTGGTACTGTGATGTATTAACCATAACATAAACTCTTGAAATAACTATTTATTGCCTACCATGTAAACTGTGACATATGGACAAGGAATTGTCTCGTTCTAAGATATTTAGAACATTTTTAAAAAAAAATGTGTTAAAACAAATGTAAATGTAAGGAAATATTAACGTTCCTAACTGCTCATTCAGACATAGAATACGTATATAATGGTAATTTTACAGTAACAGTAAATGACACCTGTTGTGCTTGAACTATCCAAATGTGTTATTATATGAGAATTATTAGCGCTAGCCAGGAGAGAGTCCTTTTTACTATTAAGAGGCTTCAGGTTTTAGTTGTCTCATATGGGATTTGATAGTTTGATATTCATGTTCATTTAAAATTGAAACTGAAATTCATTGTTCCCTTTATTGAGACACAGCCTGGTTGGTAAAACTTGTTTCATATTTCAAAGCAAATCTGATTCCCTTCCCTGTAACTTTATTCCAACATGATGGACTTGTCTGTGCTCTTTGCTGTAATTTCCCTTCTGTTCTGTTCACACCAGTTAAAAGATGTTTCCTTTACTATTTGCCCTCGCTCCATTTTGTTACGCAAAGGCTTTTCAAGCATGTTGAACTGCTGGCTATCAGATGTCTCCTTATACCCATAATCCCTTGCGTTTTGGGGCCATTTCCTGTACCACCACAGTTCTCTTGGAAGAGGACTGAGATGCATTTTCAGTTGGTTATTTGGTGCCACCCAAGCTCGAATGGCGTTGTTCTTAACTGGCCAAATGAAACCAACTAAAGGAGGAAATACTGCAGATTTCAAATACACCACTCCAAACATGATTGGTGTGAATATGCCCAGGCGGACCCGTGCTAATGGAAAAGGGGCAATATTTAGCTTGTGCGGACAACACTTCACTGCAGGCACAATGGTCGGAGCGTCTAGGAGGCCCCACTGCAATATGAACGCTGATCACCTTTAAGTGTCCTGACAGATTCCTACAATGAGTTGCTGCTCAGAGCACCAGCTGAGTTCCCCATCTAACCAGAGCACCTTACTCACCATCAGCTTCAACACACAATGCAGCCCTGAAGTGGCCAGCAGGGAACTGACCGCTCTCCATCTTAGCTCCCAGGTGGAAGGGCAGGTCCTACCGGTCACACAAGCAATAAAATAAAAGTGCAAATTATAAAATAAATTGTGAACAATAAAATATTTTACAAACAATACAATTCAAGAATATGTTTTATCCTTGGTTATAACTCAGATCACAGTTTGCAGCAACATGAATTAATAAAATGTAAGTGTGTCTGAATTGGGTCATCCAACCAGTAAAAATAGAAAATGAATAAATAAGTAATTAATAGTAATTAATTAAATAAATATACACAACCTATCAATTCCCATCATCAATTAGCAGCCAGCCAGTAACAGAACAGTGTGTCAATGACGTCACCGGGACACGGAAGTAGAACGGTCAGAGCAACCAGCCCGTGCTCGGATCTCATCTGCCTCACCCAATACTTTTAACGTTAGTAACGCTGATCTTTAACAGCGAGAAGCGACGATGTCGGACACGGCGGCGGCGGGGGGAACGGAACCGTCCACGCTGTCCAGATATCTGGACGGCGAATTTTGGCGAACCAAAGATGGTTTCCGTGAAGATATTTCTCGCTGCGAGCTGTTTCACTCGAGCAGGTCGGCTTCCTCTCTCTCTGTTTCCTAACGTTACACTCTCATTCAATTCATTTAACAGATAGATTAGATTTGCGCCCACGGCTGTCGAGGCTTAAAGCCACATTCCGGGTCTGTAGTCTGTAGTCCAGCTGTCCCAGTTTTAATATAGGTCACAATATTGAGCAATAGTGATTTTAACTGTGATTTCTGCGGAATGGAAAAAGAAACCATCTTTAATTTATGTTATTGTTGCATTTGGATTGATGTGGAAAACTTGGAAGAACTGGAGAAGAAGAACAATACCTTACTGAATGGTTTATTTCTCACTGATATATCCTGGTACTGGTACATGTCACACACAGAGGAGCAAATGGTTAATACACTTAATAAATGGAATGAAATAAAGCTGTACGGCACTACTCCTGTAACATGAAGAATGAGAAAGTTATAAAAAAAGGTTTTTATTCTTGTATACAATGTGTATCCTATATATTCTATGTATTTAAGAATAAATAAAGGTAAGCAGAGGGAAAGTATTTTTAACTAGTGTCTGTAAATAACAACAACAATAATAACAACAATAACAATAGTAGTAATAATAATAATAATAGTAATATAACAATAATAACAATACTAATAATAACAATAATAATAATGACAATAATAATAATAATAAGAC